>JZKD02S1673280.1:974552-991071 GCA_000966675.3 Picea glauca
CACCAATAACTTCGACATCTTTCAAATTCTGCAACCTATAAGTATTATTTTAAAACACCTCTCAAATTTTGAAGGGGCCAATCCATGATGCTTTGAATTTACCGTGCTTGCATTTGTCTTGCTTGGGTGCATCCCATTTGAGTACTAGATCTCCCATTTGGAAATCCTCTTTGCTTACCTTCTTGTCAAAGGCCTTCTTAATCTTTGGTTGATGGTCATGTGCTTTCTCCAATAACTTCTCTCTAGTATGCTACACTTATACAATCTGCTGTATTCTTCTGATCATATCATCAGGCTCTCCTTGGTAGTCTTGGAAGAATTTTTCCATAGGCAAGGTAAGATGAGAAGGAAATATGGCCTCAACTCCATACACAAGATGAAAAGGAGAGACACAAAGAGACCTCTTTTTTGTCACTCTATCAACCCACAAAGAAAATTTGAGCCTTGAATCCCATGCTTTATTGTTGTCCTCTAAGAATCTCTTGATGATATTTATAAGGCTCTTGTTAGAGGATTCTGACAATCCATTCCCTTGTGGGTAGTAAGGAGTAGAGTGAATCAATGCAATTCCGAACTATTCACAAAACTGAATCAATGGTTAAACCTTGAAAGATGCAGCATTATCAGTGAAAATTATGTTCGGAAAACCAAATCTTGCCATAATATCCTCAAGAAAACCAATGATTACCTTGTGGGAAGAACTCCTTGTCGGGATGGATTCTATCCACTTGGTAAAGTAATCTGTGGCAATCAATATCCACCTGTGTTGAGCACTTGAAGCAAGCTTAATTTCCCCAATAAAATCTAGGCCCAATTGTTGAAAGGGTATTGAAGCTACCACAGGATTCAAAGGAAAAGACTTGAGCTGCTACTTTCTAGAGAATTTTTGACACTTAACACAAGATCTGATATTTGCACAAACATCGGTGAATAGACTAGGCCATAAATACACAACCTTGAGAATCTTATAGGCTGTGGTTCTCCAGAAGTGATGCCCCCCACACATACTATCATGAAAATCAAACATCATCTTTCAGGCCTCGTGTGGGTGTAAACATCTCAAAAGAATCCCCAGGGGGTATTTCCAATACAAGACTTGGTCAATAAGACAATATTTATTATATTTAAGCTTCAAATCTCTTACCTTATTATTATCCATACCATAAGGAGGCTGCAAATTTTGTAGAAAAAATATAATGTCCTTGTACCAGGTACATTATGCCAATGGAGGGTTGACTTGAGGACCTATATCAGACAACTCAGTTTGCTGATTTTCTAAGAAAGGGTTGATGAAATTAACCACCAAATCTTTGCAATTAGATTCAACCAACAACCTAGCTAAACCATGGCCTTTAACTAATTTGGTGGGCCTTATTTCAAGATCAAATTCAAGGATTTTGGAAACCCACTCACTCCTTCTTCCATCTATGTTAGGATGAATGAGAATCTCCTTCATAGAATTTGAAGACACATATGAAATGACTCTTGAATGCAGAACATAGACCCTGAAATCCTTGAGGGGTTTAACCAAAGCATAGGCTTGTTTTTCCATGATGTCATATTTATTTCAACATCTCTCAAGGCCCTACTGAAAAAGGCAATGGGATGCTCTAACCCTTCATCATTCTCCTATAATAAAACAACTGCTACTATATCAAATGAAGCGAAGGAAAAAATTAGAAAATCCTTGGAGTAATCAGGACTGATGAGCATAGGTGCTTCAGTCAAGGCCTTCTTGATTTGGTTGAAAGAATATCTAGACTCAGCAGTCCATTTCACTTCATTTCCCTTCCTGAGCATGGCTATAATGTATTTAAACAATTCAACAAAATTAGAAACAAACCTTCTTAGAAAGTTGATTTTATGAAGAAGGACTGAATCTCTTTCCTGGATCTGGGAGGTGACAAGGACTGGATGGCCTCCACTCTGTTTGGATCAATATTCACCCCTTTATTTGACATAATGTTCCCCAACAATTTTCCCTCTTGCATGGAAAATAAAGACTTCTTGGGATTCAAAGAGAGACCAAATTTTCTGCATTTCAAGAAGACCCTTCTCAGATGATAACAATGTTCTTTATTAGATTGCGATAACACCATTATGTCATCTGAATAGATGACTACAAAATTTTCCTTCTCTCCAATAAAGGTTATGTCCATGGCTCGATGAAAGGTATCTCCTGCATTCATCAATCCGAAGGGCATCTTAGAGTACATGAATGTACCCCAAGGAGTAGTGAAGGTCATCTTCTCTCTGTCTTCATGAAAGACAAAGATCTGATTGTAGATAGAAAAGCCATCAGTCATGGAGATCTTAGATGCACCTGTCACCCTCTATAATATGTGATCCATCTTTGGCAAGGGGTAATTATCCTTCTTAGATCTTCTGTTTAGGTTTCGTAAATCGACACAAAGTTGGATTTCTCCATTCTTCTTTCTCACTAGAACCAAATTGGCCACCCATTCATAATACCTCAAAGGAATGAAAATCTTGGCATCCAATTTTTTTTTTATCTCTTTCTCCATAATAGGAAGATACATAGGATTTGTTTGTCTCAATTTATGCCTAAATGGTTTGACCTCTTCCTTCAATTGGTTCTTATGTTCAATGACACTTGTGTCATATGTTCTGAGATCTTCATATATCTAGGAAAACACATCAAAAAACTCTTTTAATATTTTATCATATTCAGCCCTTTGTTCCCTTGACAAGTTGCTTGACAACTTAACAAATTTTGGATCCTTCTCTGTACCAATATTGCACTTGGTTACATCAGCATCATCAGTTGAACCCTTAAATTTCACTGCCACATAATTTCTTTCCAATAGTATTTCCAAAGGAACTAGTCCCTTTGGAATATGATTTCTAGGAAACTGAACAATATGATGATTAGCAATCTTGTTTAGGAAAACATCAGCATGAGGATTACTTGCAGAATCACAATCTTGATCAATATGTAATGAAGAAAACTCATCAAAAGTCTCAAGGAATCTTTTGATCTCAAGATCATCCTCAAATACTTTCCAATGCTTGACGTTGTCAGGTATAGTGGGTGTATATTTCACTTCTACATCGTACTTAAGTTTAGGTGGAAAAGGGACTTTGAAATTACTTGGTGAAACGACCAGAGAATCAGTCCTGGCATTCTCTTCTCTTGGAATAAACGAAATGTTAAAAGATAAGAAAAAATGGTCAAGATAAGAAAAAATGGTCAACTAGGTCCCACAATTCATTTCTATAAGTTATTAGCCTAGGTGTTACACCTCAAAATTACTCACTTAGATAGTGTCGCAAGTGTCGTCATTACAAGTGTTGTAAGTGTCGCATCTTGTCCGCAAGTGTTGCATCTTGACCACAAGTGTTATAAGTTTTGCTAACATCATATTTCCTTCTTGCCTATGTCATGCCTCCAATGACATGATAGGGACACTTAGGACATCTCAGAGACTAGTTTTGAAGAGGAGGAATTAGTCTATTAGAAGTACAAGCCTTTTGCCACTGAAAGAACCACTCAAAAATGGGTTTTGGAGGGGAGTGATTCCCTATACACTATCAGGGAGCACTGGCTCTCACTGGACTTCTTTGGGTGAGCGTTATAACGCTCTGGTGCCCATTTTGGGGGAGCGCTACCTTTTCTGGGTGAAATTTGGTTTGTTGAGAAGAATGAGGGAAATATCCGCTCAATATCTGAAGGTGGTGGTATTCGAATATGATCTCAAGGCATGATATTAGGGAAGATCCTCAACTGAAGGAGAAAAATCCTCAACTTATCCCAAATATCTCTCAAGTGGTTGAGTCATTCCAAGCTTATATAAAGAGGCCTTCTCATGGTGAAAGGAGAGGAAAGATTGGAGGTATGAAACCTATGATCTCATAGGCAACATACAATACAAGAAGAGAGACATTGCAATAGCATCTAACTTATGATCTCATTAGGGAGATGTCATTTGAAGTATCAACATCTTTAATGTGTGTTATTTGAGAAAGGGTATGGACAAGGAGAGCTTGGTGAAGCTGCTGCACTACATCCATGGCTGTAAGTAACACTTTGTTCTCATTAATACAATCAACGCTTGGCCTGCTTCTTTCAAACTTGTACTTGTTCCATATAATTTTGTCCATAGTATATGGATCTATGTTTGAGCTAATATTAGTAGAGTAGAAAGTCTTTTGTACTTTTGTTTGTCTTGCAGGACCTACCAAGGATCTCAAGATCGAAGCTCAGCCTAGACTTTGCAAGGACAAACGTCGTTCATAAGGTACATATCTTTCTATTTCTATTTCATTCATTAGCTTGATTATATCTAAAAGGAAGTCAGTGTCCATGTTAATCACTTTTTTTCTTGGTCTTAAGAGTCTAGGGACCTCGAGAGAATCCACTTGTCCGCGGGGGGATTTCTCTTCAACATAAATTGGTGACTCCATTGGGGAACTAATCAAAGCTTTCAATTTTGGTTTTCCTCACAGATCTTGTCTTAGCCTTTGTTATTTTAGACCTTATTCATTCTGTATGTCTAATTGAATGTGTTGATTGAATCCTTATTCCATGACATACACTGTGAATGCCAAAACTTTACTGAGTTTTTGGTTTTTTGAGATTTTTTCTGGACTTTAAGACACCAACTCTCCCCTTCCCATGTTATCGGAGCACTGGCTCTCCCTGTTGGCCTTACACAGATCATTATAATGCTTTGTTGTCCCTTACACCAGAGCACTACCCCTTTTTTGTGCAACACCTTCTAGGGTTTCATTATTTGAAGTTCAATTTTTGTTTTTGACACTTGCTCAAAGTATTATCATCTTAGCACATCCTTGTTTTGGCCTTCAATACTTTGTTTTCTAAGGATTCATCATCTTTTGTTTGGATTTTTTGATATTTATCCTTACTTTGCAATAACTCTTTGTCCTTGACGATTTAGAGTCAATTTTTCGTTTTCTTCTCACTTATCTCATTCAGAGAAAACTTTGTAAGGAGATTCAAAGATCTTTTGTATCATTTCCATTTGATCTTTGAGGTCATCTAGTCTAAACCTTTCTTTATTTTTGATTTTTTGGTTTTCTTTATCTTGTTTGATCACAACAAGGGTGTGTTTTAATTTATGTGGAGTTTTCTTCTGGTTGCTTCAATCTCACAGATCTTCCAGTCTGATTAGCATAGGAATATTTACATCCAACTGATCATCAGTCACATATAAACATTTTAGCATTGTATTGGATTACTTATTGAGGACTATTGCATGAGGTCATTGCATCTTGGTGTTTGAAAGTGAAAGGAAAATCCTTCTCCTTCCCTTAAAATAAACATTCATTGAAAGAAAAGACTGCTTATCATTTCTTGTGCATGTTCTGGGAACTGAGTCATAATATCATCAGTCTTCACTCTCATACACCTCTGAGTAAACAAAAACCACTAAAATCAGCACTAAACTAAAATTTATCAGACTTTTTACATTTTGTTAGGAAAACCTACATTAGCTTAAGGTGTAGGGCTTTGGAATAGGTTGAAAGGATAACTTTCCAAATCTATCAAACAAACTTAGTATCTTGCGGTAGGGAGAGTGAAATCTAATTGTCGTATAGGCTTTCTGGGATCCCCCTCTCACATAGGGGTTACACACGAGGTCACACTCGGGAGAGATACAGATATTATCCCTCCATGGTTTGACTGATTGTAGTAGTCGTATCGTATTATGGGGGTCACTCGAAGGCATACCCACAATGTTGAGTGGAAGCCTTTCAAGTTGATTTCGGGCTAGATACCCTACCCTTAATTTCAGACTGGACTGTCGACTGTACCCGCCCAAGGGCTAACTACAAGTTCATGACCTTAGTAGCCACAATATTTAGGGTCTTACACAAGGTGATGGTGAAGGGAAGTCTTACGGTACCTGGAACAGACGTTAGTCAAACTCACTTGGGATCCTTGGAGGGTAAATACACAATTACTGCGTGGAATCTTGCACCAAGGCATAAGTCCATTAAGCAGGTCACCAACGTAACTAATCCACCCACTCTATCCCCGCCCCTTCCTATTTTGATCTCGCGATGTTGGATTTCATCACCAACTAGTGGTTTCATCATGGGAAGGTTTGTTTGATTGATTGCTTCTCATATTCATAGCGTGTGTTGTTTGTTTTACTTAGTAGACCTTAGTTCAATTCAGTATTAATGGCGTCAACTTCTGAGAGTACCAATGGAGGAGCCCCTTGTCCTGGGGAACCTTACACCTTTCCTTATTTTGGAAACTTTGGTCCTCCATATATTACCACACTGAGTCTTCCAGGTCTCACCATCAGATTACCAGTTTGGTTTTTCCCCACTCCGGTGATCTCGAATCCTCCCAATGTTTCAACTGCACCTAATACTTTAGATGTCAATACACCACCCACACATCAACCTCATGTCGACTTTTTTCCTTCTTCACCCATTAATTCTCCTTCCCTTTCCCCTTCTTCGCCTAGCGAAATCTCTAAAGAAAGTAGCTAGGTTGATCAGAAGAAGAAGAAATGGAAAGAGAAGAAGAAGAAGAGCCCGAAAAAGACCAAATCTCCAACAACATCCAATGTTGGATCCAAGAAACCAACTACTGTTAATAGTACTGGGAGTGTTGATGAGGTCAACGAGATTAAAATGAAGAATCTGAAACCCAAATTCCCTTGCAACCTTTGTAAGGGTGACCACTTTATGAGGGATTTCCCCTGTCTTATCAAGGTCTTATAAATGTTGTCTTCCACGTCATCAGCCCCTGCTGGGTATGCTGGCGATGCCTCGTCAACTAGTGACGTTAAGGTTGGTAAGAAGAAGAAAAATGTCAAGTTTCCTTGCATGTTATGCAAAGGTGATCATTACTCCCACCTTTTCCCTCGTATGGACGAGGCTTCTTCTCTTTTGGAAAATATGCAACTTCCAGCTGGTTATCGTAGGTTTTCCCCCAACCCCTCATTCATTGATGGATTGGTCAATCCGGTTCCATCCCCGGTTAGTCTGGTTGATCAGGTGGTCAATCTAGTTTCAGCCTCGGTTGAACCACTAACCAAAGTAGCTGATCCAGTTCCATCATCGATCAACCCCACTTCTCATCCAAAAAGTGAAACCCAAGTGACTGATCCACTCTCATCATTGTTCAGTCCCACCCTTCATCTGAAGAGTGCCAACATGGTCAATCCCACTCCTCCTCTGACGAGTGCCAAAGTGGTTTCTTTGATCCCTTCATTGGTCATTCCAATTGATCATGTCGTCAATCTGGTCACGTCCTTAGTTGAACCAGTTGAAAAAGTGGTTGATCTGATCCCATCTTCAGTCGATCTCGCTCTCCCATTAGAGAGTGCAACCCAAGCGGTAGATCTGGTTCCGCCATTGGTCGATCCCACTCCTCCCTTGAGGAGTACCAAAGTGAATGATCCAGTCCCTTCCTCGGTCAGTCCCACCCTTCATCTGAAGAGTGCCAAAGTAGTTGTTCTTGTTACATCATCAGTCAATCCTGCTCTTCCTCTGAAGAGTGACAATGTGGTCTATCTGACCACACAATCGGTTGATCCTACTCTCCCTCTAGAGAGTAAACCTAATACTTCCCACGTTTTTCTCATTGATACAAAATCTACCGTGTCGAGGGACATTCCTCCTTCTCCTGCAAAAACCCCTTCAAGTAATGAGACCATCCTTTTTGATTGGGGTGCGCTAACTGGACCTCATCTTCCCTCTCAAATTCCTTTCTAGATTACAGTACAGGTTTGTGGTTGGGACATTCCTCAAACGCTGATAGATGAAGGTGCATCCATTAGTATTTTTTCCTTTGTTGCTTGACATGCTTTGGGTTGTCCTTAGCTTGTGCCGGTTACACAGAATCTGTTAGATTTTAACATAAGAACCTATCAACCTTTAGGGACCCTTCCTCAGTTTCTCGTAACTTTGGGAGGGAAAAATGTCTTTATTGATGTCATGGTAGTAGAGGGAAAGATATTGTGTCCACTCTTTTTCATGTGATATATTTCCCCCACGAAGGAAGAATTGTGACTATTGATCAACTTTCATTCATCAGTCTTGACTGGATTACCTCCCTAAATGGTTCTTATATGCAGAAAATATCGCCCCCTCCGCATGTTAATTATGTGGCGTTATCTCCCATGACTTCAAATTCAGATGACTTGGATCCTGTAGTTGATATGGTGATCTCTTTGGTAGGGCTATTGGAGCCTGATCTCCTTACCCCTGTCGCGGACCTCGACATATGTTCCTTCCAGAGCATTCTTCTTCCATCCAATGAAGATCTCTTGGAAGCCATGATCAAGTTTTGTCCCTTGACATGGTGTACTTCCAGAGAATTATCCTCTTGGAAGCCATGATCAAGAAGAAGCCATGAGCATAGTTTCTCTTCTCTGTAGCAAGCTCACTAAAAAATGGAATAGAGGCTTGTTGGGCACTTTAATTTTCTAATTGAATGGAAAATCAAAGTGTTCAATATGAATTTTCAACCCAGGGAAGTCTGTTATTTCAAGATAATTCTACATAGTCTATGCTAGATTATGAAAGCATCTCTAATCTAATTGCAGTAGGGAAGTTCTTTTAAAAAAATAAAAAAAACAATATTTCTAACACAATTTTGCTGATACAGCTGGAGTGCTACAGAATTAAAATCATAATTGCAATCTAAACTGATGAATCTACAAAGACCATGAATTTCCTACCTTAATCTAACTTTCTAATTTACTTTTGCAAGAAGAAATTATATACTATTGCTGAAGGGAAATCTACTTATTGCAAGAAGCTACTTCACACTTTAAATTCTCCAAAACAATATTTTAACCTAATGCAAAAAAATGAAAAGTAGTTCTCCAACCATGTTCAACAACTAACTTCTAATTCTCATGAGACAAGTTTATGCGCATTTACCAAGAAGGAACTAAAATTTAACAACAATTATATTCAGAAATATCTAATAGTTAAACCATTCGCAATTAAAACGACTAAATCTAGAATTTGAAACAGAGGGGAATCATTGAGGAAGGTGGGCCCTTTCCTTCTCATTGAATCCACTCAAAACATAGGTTACAGTCTGATAAAGAAATTCAATCCACTTCTCCATTCAATTGCCAAAAAGATGTATGTGTACAATAATTGCTCCTTTCTTCAGTTCCAGCAAAAAGACTAACAACCCTTTACATTACAAAAGCTCTGCTATTTAAAGTCAGAGTCAATCAGTGTTCAGAAACAGAGCAGTCCTGAGAATCCCCTATTCTCAGGTTGTTCGTTAGATGTCATTAATACTAAATCTTGAATTTTCTTTCATCAACATCGTGAGCCAACATTCTAATCAGTAGATGTTGCAGCAGTCGTATCACAATAGGACTAGTGGTGTCTATTGTAACAGCTTACAAGATTAAGATGCTTCTGTCATAGCAGTTGTGTAACAAATTCCAGGATTGATGGGCATTCGTTGCAGAAGTCCTGTAACGGCTTCCAGGAATTGCACATAGCTGTGACAACAACGAGTTTCTTGAAGTGGGATGTTCTAACACTTTGATCATTAGTTAAATTATTTCATGGGTAAAATATGTGAATGTTATCAATCAAACATGCTAAGTAAATGAAAACATAAAAGCAAGATGAATAGTTCGTACCTTGGGAAAAAAGGGTCTTGGTGCTCATTATAATAGTCATTTAGCTTAGGAATGAGAAGGTTGAATGATCAAAAGGTGTAGCGAGAAAGGGACATTTCAGGGTCCTAACATACCCCTCAACTGAAGACATTACATGTCCTCATGCAAAACACATTCAAACCTTATTTTGTAGCTGAAGTAGATCAATATCTCCTCCAGTGCAAAATTGTGAAGAGAAATTTCTAAGTGCCGGTAATGTAGAATGCTGTGTCAAAAAGGAAATCTGCTGAGTCAACAATTTGTTTGGGTTTCTTTATGCTTGATAACAAGATTAGTTTGAGTTGCTTGAGTAACAACTCATGAAGAAAATAGAGGTTCTTGTTTGCAAGATTTTGGTATACCAGGAGATGATTTATGACGATGAGATCTCCTATGTTTTATTGATTTTTGTGTAGCAGGAAGTCCATGTTCAGTCTTGATTGATACATTTGCTGGTCTTGTAGCAACTGGAACTTTGACTACCTCATATACTGCCTCATATTAAATGTTTCCACACTCAAAACACATTATTTATTTGTTTATGCCCAAAACAACTTTTGTCAGTGCTATGATGTCCATGGTTATCCCCTCTGGATTCTTCTGTCAGGCAGCTGCCACCTCTTATTTCAGGGTTTGTAATTTGGCCTTGAGGTTAGAATTCTCTGTTATTAGTGCAACGATCTTGGAATTTTCTATATTCTTGATCTTTTTCTCTATTTGGGAAGACAATTAGGCAAGTGGTACATCCTCAACATGCTGTGGGGCTAATTCTTGTGTAACAACTGTGTCTGTCAGGACTGGTTCTTGTGGATCAGTCTCAACATGGATAGTTGATGATTATGGAACATTTGTGTCTATCAAGACTGGTTCTTCTAGAGTAGTCTCGACATTGTCGGTTGGTTCCAATATGAATAGCTTTGGTAGGACAATCTTCTGTGGAGCAGCTAGTTTTGGTGTAACAGTTGTATCTGTCAGGACTGGTTCTTGTGGATTAGTCTCGACATGGACTATTGACTCTTGCGGAACTGTCTCTACATCAACCATAGGGAATACTGGATGAAGAATAGGAATGTTCTACTCCATATCTTGTCTTCCAATTGTAGCTTCAACAGACCTGGTGGACCTGGTTTTTCTCCTGGGTAAAGTAGAAATGAAAGTAGTGGTTTGCTTCTTCATTGCTGGAGGAGGAACAGGTTGTTCTTCCTCTAGCACACATGGAGGATATTCTGGTATACTAGGGTCTGTGATGATTTGGATATCGTCAAAATGCATGGGATGCACAGAATCATCAGGCAACACCGATGATTTTGCTGCAAAATGAGTACATTCATTTTGAAAGGAAAATATAGTTTCCCGTAGTTCTGGGCATAAGGTAAAACCTTGTATTTGTACTCCTAGAGAATTGTCTATTGTAGTAGCCAGAGGGTTTTGATTTGATGTTGATCCAATTTGATCAATGCATCTCCGAGGTTTTCCTTTGAATGGACGTTTCCTTTTCTGCAAAGATGCACAAGTAATGCTAGTAGGTGCTTGATCGGCTGTAGCAGTAATAAGAGAATCTTGTGTGATTGCAATAGCAATAGGAAGGGTCTGTGTGATAGTTGGTGCCTCAGCAGATGGGGTAAGAAGTCTTGATGTTATAGTGGACTGTGTTATCCTTTCTCTCTTTTTAGGTAATGCAGAGGTAGGAGTAGGGTAATGCAGAGGTAGGAGGGGGTTGAATTTCAATAATTGGTGTATCATCCAAGTGCTGTGATTGTGATCGAGCGGTTGGCTCTTCATATGTTTGTTTGTCCACAGCTACAAGATATTGTAATGAAAAGTTGTTGAGGCTTGTCTGTTTGGTGCTAGGATGGCTTCGGGTTACATGCTTTATTTTCTTAGTCATCTTATGGACAGTGACAATAGGTGTTTGGACTGCTATTGCAGCCGAGGGTAGAGGCTCTGGAAGAGGTCCATGGGTTTCATTTTCAAGGACTGGTGCAATCCTTTCTGGATTTACAGAATGTGACTGGGCTATTGCAACAAGTAATGGGTTATTGGAAATTCCCATACCTCTGCAAATTAATAGGTCGATGAGTATGTGATTAGAAACATTGTTCTTGGGGCTCTTGTATTTTTTTTACAAAACGGGCCATGTTCTGCAATGATTGTAGGAGATAATAAGGAATGTTTATCAATTTATGATGTCACAGATGTGATAATAAGATGAAATCAGAAAAATAAACAACTTGGTATCGACCTTCGTAGGTGATGTACCTTTTAAGAAATTCTACAACTTTCCCCCATGGCTCTAGTTAGGAATCGACGTCTACACCTCTGCCCTTGGTCTGAACTTGCTCAGTGTTGATGAGGAACCCCTTCTGTGCATCCAAAAGATGTGTTTTTCTGTTAAACCATTGGTCTCCCGTTCTTGGAAACCCTGTTACAACAACAATGCTTGCCTCTGTTACTGGAATCCTTGCCCCATTCACCATTGAATACCCTTCAGTAAGATTTTGACTAAAATCCAATACCTCGTCCTCACTAAACTCTTTCAACTTCTTCAAATACGATATCCAGCCGGCCTGAAGAAATATTTGGTAGGCCTCTGGGTGTAGCAACAAACTGTCTAGAGTTGTGGGTTCATGTCTCACAACTGATCTTCCCATGATGTTTCTTGAGAGTCACAGGCACGTTAGAGGAGAAATTATCACTTAAATCAGAGATGCAATAGGCTCGAATGTGGTTTGCAGAGAGAACACAATGTCTTAATTAAAAGAAGTGTGGGTGGAAAGGTGGTGGAGGTGTGTATAAACTTCAGAATGAATGGCTAGATTTACGTTTCCCCCCCCCAACTAAGAAGATTGGCTCTAGGTGTAACTGGTTAGTAAATAGGAAATCGTTCTTTTATATCTTCATTACTTTAACACGTAGGATTAATCACGTACCTCAAATATTACCGCACATAACGACCTATTGGAGTAACCACACAATCCAACCATCGTCGGAATGGCATGTAATAGCTGGTCATGATGAAGGAGCGTGAGAGAAATGACATCTTGTGCAGAGTTGTAGTCCTTACTGTAGTGAGCCAACTGGATATCACCGAATGTGAAGTTACATCATAATGAAGAAACAATTTCAGATAGAAAGCATCAGCATTGTCTAATCAAAGGTGTTGTTGCACGAAAGATTGGAGGGTTGGAGCCACAACATCAGCAAAAAGAAAGAGTGAAGTGGCAAGAAAGAACAATAGTAATTAGTCTATCAAGAGGTTCTTTTTCAAAAATGTCGGAGGTAGGTGTAATAGCATTGAGATCAGATAATTTATCGAAAAAAGGTGGAACAACATTGAAATCGGCCAATTTATCAGAAAAAGGTGTAACAGCATTGAAATCGGCCAATTTATCAGGAAAAGGTGTAACAACATTGAAATTAGCCAATTTATCGGGAAAAGGTGTAATAGCATTGAAATCGGCCAATTTATCGGGAAAAGGTGTAACAACATTGAAATCGGCCAATTTATCGGGAAAAGGTGTAACAACATTGAAATCGACCAAATGCTACCTTACTACAATTCTAGGAAGTTTTTCAACTTCCATGAACTCATTGTTTCCTTCTGTTCATCCATCTACCTGCACACACATAATTGCCTGATACCTTCCAAGGCTTTATTAACATAGTAAAGAAAACAAAAAAATTTCAACTAAAAACAGAGAAATGAAAATTTTGCTGAGATTATTTATATACAAAGTCTGAGCAAAAGAAGTCCTAAAGTTCAGAAGGGGAAGGAGCAAGCTCCATTCCATTTAAGATTTGATAATCTATATCAGCTGTACAACTAGTTTTGAATTCTGCCTTGGACAGTGGATGCTGATACAGACGCAGGCGATGACCATTTGCATGCAAGTGTGTATTGGATCCATCAATGTTAATCAACCGGACTGTCCCATTGGGAAAGAATGTGTCTACCTCGGAAGGCCCTAGCCATCATGTATGCAACTTACCTTGAAATTCCTTAAAGCATGAATCATACAACAGAGCCCAATCTCCTTTCTGGAATAATTTATTCTTAATGATTCAATCATTCCATTTTGTTCTTTGTTGTTGAATTACTGTGGTTTGATGGATGGCTTCCAAACACTTTTCATCAAGCTCATTGAGCTACTGTAGTCTGGATTTCTGTGCCATAGTCAAGTCAAAGTTGACTGCTGATGCAGTTCTTAATCTTTTGATTTCCAATTCAATGGGAAAAATAGGGCTTTTTCCATATACCATATCGTAAGGAGAAAAACTATTTGTACTCCTCCAAGTAGTTTGGTAAGCCCATAGAGCTTCATGCAGTCTATCAAACTAGTCCTTACGATTTTATCTCACTGTTTTAGTAAGAATAGCTTGATAACTTTGTCGGTGCTTTCCACTTGGCCATTGCCTTGTGGATGGTATGGAGAATCTATTCTATGTAAAACATGATATTTACTGAGTACAACTTCAAATTCATGTGATGTGAAAGGGGGTCCTCCATCAGTGACCAGTTTTCTGGGAATTCCAAACCTAACAAATATATTTTCAAACAAGAATGCTAAGACAACCTCTCTTGACACTCTGATAAGTGATTTTTCCTCCATCCACTTGGTCATGTAATCTGTATAGACCAATATATAGACTTTTTGATTGGAAAGTGGGTGAATGGGTCCTACAAAATCCATGGCCCATCTCTCAAAAGGCTCTAACACTACCCGAGGCTGGAGTGGCATCTCATCCCTGTGAGTTGGCTGACCCATACATTGGAAACTATCACAAGCTTGGACATAATTCTTGGGATCTTGAAATATACTGGGCCAATAATAGCCCATCCTTAAAATTTTATGCCCGGTCCTTTTTGCAGCAAAATGACCCCCACAAGGGCCATCATGGAAATCTTTCAGTAGATCATAAACCTCATCATCCCTCACACATCTCCTGATTTCTTGGTCCAGGCCTGTGTAGAAGAGATATCCTCCTATCCAACTGTACCTGGCACTCTTTTGAATAATTTTCCTTCTTTACCTAGGAGATAGATGGGGAGGTAACTTCCTTGCAACCAGATAATTAGCAATGTCTTCATACAAAGGTGAGTGAGAAGATACTGCAAACAAATGTTCATCAGGAAAGGAATCATCTATAGGTGAATTATCATCATTTATATGTAATCTTGAGAGAAAATCAGCAACCGCATTTTCTTTTCCTGGTCTATCCACTATAGTGATGTCAAATTCTTGCAGTAGTAACAACCATATTGTCACTTGGGCATTAATAATAGGTTTATTCATTAGATATTTTATGGTTGTATGATAAATATGAATACAAGTTGGGTAATCAGTTACATAATGCCTGAATTTATTGATTGCATATACTACTGCCAAGAATTCTCTTTCAGTAACTGTGTAATTTAACTTAGTAGAAGCCATGTTCTTGTTGATATAGTAGATAGCGTAGGGTTCTTTGTCCTCCTGTTGCCCTAGTACTGCACCAATCGCAGTGTCTGAGGCATATGAAGAAATGTGAAAAGGCAATTCCCAGTTGGGCCCTCTCAAGATGGGGGCTGTAGACAATCTCTGTTTAAGATCTGCAAAAGACAATTCACAGTCGTCAGTCCAACGAAAGTTAACATCTTTTGTTAGTAAGAAAAACAATGGAGAGGCAAGTTTAGAAAATTTTTTAATGAATCTCCTGTAATACCCAACGTGTCCTAAAACAATTCTTACCACTTTCTAAGTTTATGGAGTTGGAATGTCCAAAATTACCTGGATTTTGGCTGGATCTACCTGAATCCCTACATAAGAGATGAAGTGTCCCAACACTACCCCTTCGCGCATCATCATATGGAAATTTTCTGTACTTAAATAAAGATGAGATTGTTTACATATTTTGAGCACTTTTTCCATATTCGACAAAGTGTCTTCAAAATTAGTCCCATAAGGTGTAAAGTCATCCATGAATATTTCCATATAGTCATTCACCATATCAGAGAAAATATCAATCACATCTCTCTGGAAGGTGGCTCGTGCATTACACAAGCCAAATGGGAGAACCTTGTAGGAAAATGTATGACAAGGGCTGGTAAAGGTGGTTTTATCTTGGTCCTGTGGGGCAATTTGTATCTGGCCATAGCCACTGAATCCATCTAGTAAAGAAAAATATTTTTTTCAGCTAAGTTATCTAAAACCTGATCAAAAAATGGCAGAGGGAAATGATCCTTCTGCGTTTCCTTATTCAGGGCTTGATAGTCCACACACACTCTCCACTTACCATTATTTTTAGGCACAATAACCAATGGTGATACCCACTCACTTCCTAATATAGGATAGATGAATCTGGCATTGAGAAGTTTCTGAAGTTCTTCTTTAACAATTTCTTTAAGGTTTGGGTTCATTCTCCTTTGTGGTTGGCAAATGGGTCAGCATTCTTCTTTGATGTATATATGGTGGGTGAATAGATCAGAGGGGATGCCTTTCATATCCATGTAATCCCATGCAAATGCTTCTTTATGTCCAGTCAGTAAATTCATCAATCGATGAGTTTCAGCGTTGGAGATATCAGGACTAATGTTTAGGGTTTTTCCAGGTTCAATTTTTACATCGATGCTCTTAGAAATGACTCTAGGAAATAAGTCAATTGTTGTTGTTTCATCATCTAATGTTATAAATTTTTTTGTTATAGTGATTGTTGTTACATCTGAATCACTCTGATTGTCAACAATTTCTGAGAACATTTTCGAGTTCATTTCTTCCTGGGCCATAGGGTCAAAGACTCTGATCAATTGGTGGTGCGTGTGTTGTGTAACAACAGAGGGGTCACAAATAAAACAGTTGATTAATTCATCCTTTGTCTCGTCCTTGAAACTCATGGCCTTTCCTATA
>JZKD02S1673280.1:1020584-1032578 GCA_000966675.3 Picea glauca
TTTATTTCTTAGTTTGTTCTTTTATGTTTCTTTCTCTAACCCTTTCCTTTACAACTGTCTTTCTTAGCTAATCCAACTAAGCTTGTAAGAACCTCTGTTTTGCTCATTTAGGTGAAAAAAGAGGCACAACAATCCCAATTCCTGAAACCTATGAAAAAACTGAGAGAGGTTATTTTTATTCATACTATTACGGAGAAAACCCTCTCTTGGTTTTTGAAAATTCCTTTTGGTTTTCCAGGAAATGCTCTCTAAAGACAAGTGGTTAAACTGTGCAAAAAACGGTTTTATTTTTTATTTTTGGGGAAGGTGGTATCCCAGACCCCCGTTGGGGTGGTAAGTGGTATTAGGGGGGGGGGTCCAGTAATACCTGGTGGTGACAATTTCCCAGGCCAAAACCACTTTTCCCGCAACCCCCCCCCCGCCCCCTGGTTAAATCTCGGATGGCATGGGGGGATCCGAGAAACATTACGGGCGTAGATTAATGTTTTTTGGGATATGTGTGGAATGTGAATGTTTTGTTTTATTTTTATTTTTATTTTTTTCTTTTTACGAGTTTTCATTTTAATTTTTACTTGTTTTAATTTTATTATGTTTTATGTGTTTATTTATCTATTATGTTTTACGTGTTTTTTTATTTATTATATGTATTTTTATATTTTTTAATGTTTTAATTAATTAAAATTTTTAAATTGTTTTATATTTATATGTTTTATTTATTATATGCATTTTTATTTTCTTTTTTGTTTTATATCTTTTTTAATTGTTTCATAATGTTTTGTTCATTTTTTTAATTAATGTTTAATTCTAATACACTAACCTAATAGCTAACTTAAACAAACTAACCTAATTACTAATTATTAAATTAATTATTGTTAATTAGTTTCAAGCCTAGGTTTCAATTAATTATTAATTAATAATGAATTAATGAGTAATTAATTTATTATTAACAAACCTAATCTAGTTTTACTAATCTAACTACACTAATCTAATTAAATTAACTTTATTATGCTAATTAGTACTAAAAAATGCCACTAACCATTTATCATTAACCTAATGTTTTTTATCCTAAGTTTGTTTATTCATGGGACACAATCGGTGGAGGGGTGAAAAAATGGAGGGCGAGGGCATGATGGGTGCAACAGGGTGATGAAAGATCAGACAAAATGGATGAAGGGAGAAGTGAAATCAACTGAGCCCAGCAAGATAGATGTCTTCATCATGAGAGAAATTCCAAATAGATAGCTGAAGAATCAAGTCATCTATAATTTTGGACCCCAACAGAGGCTCCACCCGGGGATGGAAGCTCTTTCGAAAGGTGACAAGAACGATGGAATTATTGAACATGAAGACCAATGCTTTATCCATTGGTCCAATTCTAAAAATTTATTCTGCAACCTATACCTGTTTTGATATTTCATCTGAAACCAAATCAAACTAAACACTGAAATTTGAAATCGAGATTGAAAAAATGTTTAAAGGGATTCTCAAAGAGATGAGGTTATTTGCACACTGCTACCTACCCTATACTACTGAAAAGCATGTTGATTCAAATAATACAAAAATGCCAATGAAGCTAGTCAGGTAGCCGCTGAAACAAGTGGATTGCTTAACTGCTTGTTATCACAATCAAAAGGACAACTTGACCCTTTGTCCACAGAGTCAAAACTGCAAAGTGTAATGGCCATTGCTGAAAATGTGATTGATCTTTTATGCTGAAACAATCTTCCATGTAGTCTGTTAAGGGATCAGGAAAGACACAACCTATTTCTTGACTTTCAACAAATTTATGGTCATAATTGGGTATGACACATATGATTTTTACATCATTATACAGTTCCTGATATGACTGTATATTTTCTGATGCACTTTGAAAAGAGGCTTCTACTAGACCAAACCATGAAACTAATTTCCTAATCATGTCTAAATCATAACTTCTTTTAAGTCCATAACTGGAAAATGAAACATGATTTTGTCTACACAGATTATCCAACACATCAGCTATTGGGTCTTGTAGGAACTGGGATGTTTTTTGCATTGGTTCCAATGAAATTTCTTGATCTTCTATGTGTTTATCCTTTAGCTCATACTCAAGATTATTCTTCAAAAATTGAAATGAATTAAAACTTAATGGTACAGAGTTATACTGTATTAATTCATCTTCTGTTTGAACATCAATGTAATATAGGGGTTGCAACTTTGGAGCAAGAACAAATTCCATGTCATATATGACATCCTCAACAGATTTATCATAACATTCTTCATATCTATTATTGACAAATTATTTATAATTTTCTCGCAGAAATTGAAATGAAGAGAAAAATAAGGGCAAATATTTTTCCCTTACTCTGAGATTTTCTACATTTTCCTCATTGTTGTCATAATCAATATGCATAGGCTGATTTTCATATTTGAGTTGTAACTGTTCTTCTTCCTGGCAAAAGTATGTTTTTGATTGTCTTGAAGAGTTCACATTGATGTAATCATCATCATATTGATCATATTTGGGTAGATCATCCATAAATGAAATGTCATCAAACACACACATCATATCAATTGATTTCTCCTCTACAAGATGATTTGGATTTTCATCTGTGTCCATGTTGTGAATTGAATACATGAAATAGTCCTCTTATGATCTATGATACCAAGGGTGAGCTGCAAAGTGTTTAGGAAAAATTACCCTTTCATTCTCTATAACCAATGGAACATCATTCCCTTGAACAACAAGTTCATTTCCCATGATGAATTTCTACATCATTTCTTTCATTATGTTGGCCAGAATGTCCAGTTTAGCTTCTGAAGAATTCAGCTACTCCTTTGCTATTTTATCCCTTTCTTCTGCCTTGATCTTTGACCTTTTGATCAAAAAATTAGCTTCCACACTAATTTCTCTATCCTACATCTCCTTGAGTGTAGTAGTGTTCCTTTCTCTCAACTAAAATGTCATCTCTAAATAAAAGGAATTTGGGTAATGTAAGAGAGCTAAACTAGGAGGTGGTCTTATATCAGCAGGCATGGAATTGTAAACTTGATTGAATCTAGCTGAAAAGTGTTACACTATCTCTCCTGGCTATCATTTCAAATGATCATACTCTTCTAAAATGAGAAAAATATTTCTCTTGATCTCCAATTTACCAAGGACGACTTCTACAAATTGATGAAAATTGGAGATTCTTGGAGATGGCAAACTTTTGAACCATTCCTTAGCTCTGTATTGCAAAGATAGAGAATTTTTTTTGATGAAGACATCATTTTCCTCAACCTGAAAAAGATCAATACAATTTTCAAAACCCCGAATGTGTTTCTCAGCAGTGATGTTACCATATTCTCCATCAAACCTGGGAAGATATTTGTAGTAATTGATAGGGAAATCGTGGAGTATAGGGGGTAAAATAAGAGGCTTGTATCTATCTAGAATATTTACAAGTGTAGGAGTATGTACATGGGCTGTAAAACTAGGCTTGATATCTTGAGGCTCCTCAGGTTAAATTTGATCAACATAAGTTTCAACAATATGGTCTTGGTCGGGATCATAAAAAGAGAGGAAATAATTAAAAATAAAACCTATTATGTCTTGGATGAAATTACAACTTACATACCTGATCTTTTCAGATTGTCTTATCATGTTTCAGGTTCTTCCTCCAATGGAGTCTTTGAAATTGATTGGAGTTGATTGGAGTCGCCAGGTGGATGATTCGACCTTCTTGTTTCTGATCACTGTCCACCATCAATAATCATATCTGAAACTTGATATGATTTTCTGAGGAAGGATCCCCAGTATGGTCGCCACTATGTTAGCACTCTGGAATTTATCAGGCTGAGGAAGAAATGGGCAGAGGTAACTACAAAACCACTTTGGATTCAAGGATCTAGCCCTCCAAGAATTAGAGAGGGATCTCTCTATATGATTTAGATTTGTTTTCTTGGAATTTTAGGCTAGTTATGATAGTACATGATTGTTTGAATGGTTTGGTTGGATAAGAGAAAATAGGCCATTGGGCGATGGAGTCACAAGCTAGGGTTCAATCAAAGACAGGTTCTACAGACAACCCTATAAGGAAAGGTAGGCACTCTTGTTGGATTCTTTGAGTTTGATTTTGGATTTGGAGGAGAAGATGAGAGACCAAGTAATAACAGGGAAATCAAGAATCCTGGAATCAACCATTGAGCAAAAAACATTGATAATTATGTCAATGCCAAAAACATAGTGTATGCCTCAAAAAATTATGTTCTTTACACCTCTTAGCATAATTCAGAATATGAATAAATTAAGAAATACAATGGAAACAAATTACAGTGAATAAAATAACTTCACCATCAAGATTGACACATGAATCCTGTAACTGTTGTGACTGTATTATTAGATTGCTAAACACAGGAGGCTCTGTGAGCTGCTTTACAATTTGTATCATATTCTACGAACATGTATTAACTGATCAACCCTTTTACATTTGAATTATAAAAATATATATAATAGACTCTCCCCTATGCTTAGGAGGTAGAAATAAACAACCTGGACAAAAATAGAAACAAATCCCTAAAAATTTTGAATTGTCTCCCATGAAAGACGGGTCGAACTGCTAAAAATAGGGGTCAAATAAGATTCTTTTATCTCCAAAAATATGACAACTGTGAAAAAAAGGAAAGAGGTTATTGTATATGAGTCCGTCCTGAAAAGTAACCTCTTTTTGTTTTTCTAAATTCATCTCCAGATATCCAAAACAATTACCGTAAAAACATGACAAAATCAAGAAACATGGAATCCTGAAAAATAGTTCTGAGAGATGGCTTGATTATCCCAATTCATGATACCTATGAAAACACTGAGAGAGTTTATTGTTATTTATCCCATTACAGAGATAAACCTCTCTCGGTTTTCAAAATTCCTTCTTGTTTGACAGTAACGCTCTCAGAAGACAGGTGGTCAAACTGTGCAAAAACGTTTATTTTTATTTTTGGGGAAGGTGGTTTTTGGAGGGGAAGGTGGTATCCTGGACCCCCTTTGGGGTGGTAAATGGTATTTTGGGGGTGGGTTCAGTAAGACCTTGTGGTGACAAGTGTCCAGTCCAAAACCACTTTTTGTGGAACCTCCCCTCGTTAAAGCTCGAATGGCAATGGGGGGGGGGGGGCCCGGGAAACATTACAGGCATAGATTAATGTTTTTTGGGATATGTGTAGAATGTGAATGTTTTGTTTTATTTTTATTTGTTTTTTGTTTTTACGTGTTTTCATTTTAATTTTAATTTTTTTTAATTTTATTATGTTTTACGTGTTCTTTATTTATTATATGTTTTTAATGTTTTAATTAATTTAAGTTTTTATATTGTTTTATATTTATACGTTTTATTTATTATATGCATTTTTATTTTCTTTTTTGTTTTATATATTTTTTAATTGTTTCATGATGTTTTGTTTAATTCTAATACACTAACCTAATTGATAACTTAAACAAACTAACCTAATTACTAATTATTAAATTAATTATTGTTAATTACTTTCAAGCCGAGGTTTCAATTAATTATTAATTATTAATTAATTAATTAGTAATTAATTTATCATTAACAACCCTAATCTAGTTTTACTAATCTAACTACACTAATCTAATTAAATTAACTTTATTATGCTAATTAGTATTAAAAAATGCCACTAACCATTTATTATTAAGTTAATGTTTTTTATCCTAATTTTGTTTATTCATGTAGGGATGAAATCGGTGGAGGGGTGAAAACATGGAGGGAGAGGGCATGAAGGGTGCAACATGGTGATGAAGGATCGAGCGAAATGGATGGAGGGAGAAGTGAAATCAACCAATCTCGGAAATCCATATGTCTTCATCACGAGAGCAATGCCAAATACATAGTTGAAGAATCAAGTCACCTATGATTATACAACCCCAACAGTTGGTAACTTGAGAAGGATCCTAGTCTGATCAATTTCGCACCAACAAGGCGGACTAGATCACACCAGGATCCTCGGCATGTGATCTAACCCTCAAGATCTACCTGATTTCCTCTCCTCATCTCAATAATTTACAAAATGATCTCAAAGTTTACAAACATTCTGAACCAAAACCAAAAATCCGAACCAAAACTAATAACAACCTTCAAACAACAACCCGACCTAGACCTCCTAGGTACCTATTTATGCATGTTTTTGGCTTATCAAACATTACATCCTCTTACGAAAACCCTAACCCTAGCATGGTTATGTCTTGTAACATCCCCGACAACCCAGGTTAGGCAATGCTACTCCAGAAAACACTTTTATTCTCTGCTCAACGTACTGTAACATACCCAACATCCAACTGAGTTATGCCACATAAGTTTTTCGAACTGCATGCAATTAAAACATGTACACACATAACTCTTGTGAAACTTTATATATAAAACATAAAAATACAAATACATTCTGTAAATGAATGGATTCATACTGAAATAACAATAAACATATACATGCATCATATATAGGCAATACCCATAAATATAAAGACAGTTATAACCACACATAGTATAAACCCATAAACATAAGACCATAAATAATAATGCAACATGTAAATTTATCACACAATTAATACTTATCATGGTAATAATATAACCAATTTCATGTATACCTTCCATGAATCTCCCAGCCTTAGACCACATTGCTCATCACTCTCAGTAGTGGTTCACCCCTGAGCTGGGACTAAAATACACCCCGGTAAAGGGATTCCTAACTAGGATGATGGATCATAGACAACATGCAAGAATCTGTCACAGGTGCCAACTCAAACTAACATCCTACATTCCCTCATTCCCCACATGCTTGTCCCACCCTAGGAAGTGTGCCCCTTCTCTTCTCACTAGTCCTTCGGCTGCCCCACTTCCTTTCTGGGCTTCAGCAACAGGCTAGACAGGAAGTCTCAGAGCCCTGTAGCTGCAGTTTAGCACCTTTAGGAAATCATTTCCTGATAATTCTCTCACCCAGAGAGAAATTTCTCACGGGCTTGAAAACCCACCTCTTCAATATCCCACGGGCCCGACAACCCACTTCTTCAGTCCATCTCCCAAACTAACCAGCTACACAACCAGGTATGGGTACATATGTAGGTTCAGGTACAGTGACAGGAAGGTATGGAGGATAGCTCGATGAGTGTGTGAAGGATCATGGAATGATTGAATGAATGACTGAATGATGGAAGGAATCATCATAAATGAACTAAGTCCAAACTATATGTATGCATGTCCCCAACTTGACACTTGTCATGTTGCGAGCTACTTTGGCCCACTTGTCCCCATCCTTAGAACTTAGGATTAAATAATTATCCATACTTTATGATTTAAGAAATATTAATATAATATTCCTTTTTGGCTTAAGCTCCCTATCTTATCCCTTTTTCTTAACTTTTAGCTCCCCCCTTTCCCTAGCTACTGGAGTTTAGTCCGCCATACTCTTTTATCATGGTTGATCTGCGTGAAATGATGTATGCTATATTAACTGATGAGGCATATACAAAAATAGGCGCACTGGCATTTAATATCTAGGCTCTCTGGCCTAATCATCACAAAACTGGCTCACTAGCTTATAAAACACCGCATATACACAAAGGCTCCCTAGGCTCAAAATCGTGCGCACTTAAGTTGCTACACGTAGTATCCTGGAATGTGCACACTTCCTCATTTTACTTTGTAGTACATGCATGCAATATACCGTGGAAGGTGCATACAAAAATGATATCAAACAACTCACTATCTTAAGTACATTTTCATTTTACATTTACAATTGGGTTCGGCCTAGGGATATTACAGGTCTTCTTGCATGCGCACATCACATGCTTTCCTCCTCTAAATGCACATTTGTTTTGCACATGTTGTTTTTCCTATCAGCTGTATTTCTCCCACGTCGTGCTTTTCTCCAAAATGGGCCTGTGCCCAACATAGGTGGATATATTAAATAATTTGTAGTAGATTATACCTAGTCAAACAATGTTGTGGAAAGGGACTTCTTCAAAGTTCTACGAGGAAGGTTCATCAATTCATTGGGTACGTGGATAAATATATTGTTTTCTGACAAGAGCTTGATGACAATGGAGTCCAAATTCTAAGTTTCTTCATGCATATAGGGGAATCAGGGGATGAAAAGAGGATAGTCTTAGGATAGGAGAGAATGAAGGAAGAAATAAAGAAGGAAGGAAGGGACTGAGGATGCAGGGAACCAAAGAGGGTATATCATAGGAAGAAGACGATTTTGGAGTATTGTGCAGTGGAAGGAGGTACAAGAAGCTAAATACAAATGATGATAAAGGAGATTTTTGCAATGAGCTAGAGTGGAGAGGACCTTGCACAATAGTCCAAATCATGGAGATACCACATATAATGGTAGAGGAAGAGGAGTTCTAGTTGAGTCCTAGAATAGAAGATCCATCAATTCCTACTTATACTGTATCCTATTTTGAATCCATGACCCAATGTGCATCACTTCAATATGAGATAACAATTGAAGACTTATCAAAATCACTCATAGTTAGCAAGGGAGGAAAAAGTAGTAGAAATCAGAGAAGTGGAAGTATTATGTAGAGTCATAGTCAACCAACATCGCCAAGAGGAGGGACAATAGAAAACAACATGTAAGGGGTATAAAATACCCTTAGAATGCATGAGGTCCAGGGATTTGGGTTAGAGGACCTAGAACAACATCTATTTGTCTGCGAGACAATTTGGGTTGCAAAGAATGTCTAGGATGAGGGTGTAAATATTGTGTTGTTGGAAACAACATTCATACGTGATGCACTAGTCTGGTACATGAAGTTGTAGAGTACCATGCCTACAGGACAAGTTGGGAATTTAGGGGAGATATGACAAGAATTGTTGAAATAGTTCAAGAAGCCAAAGTCTAACTCATAGTACATTATCGAGCTTAAGGAAATTAAACACATGCAAACTAAGTCAATATGGGATTTTGATCAAATATTCAAAGATATGATGGGTAGACTAACTTTCCAGATCCATGATCAACAAAATAAACAATGGTTTATTACATGACTTCTACCACAAATTCATAGGCCATTGATTTAGTAGAAGGTAGCATCATAACCTGAAGCATTGGAGATTGTGATGAAATTGGAATCATCCCCTATAGGAGATAGTGGAGGAATGGTGCAGTTCATACAAAGTTAGCTTCTTTCATGATTCAACTGGAAAAACTTACAAAAGGGAAGGAAAAAAAAGAACAAGTTTGATGTACCAAGTGTAAGATTGATGGCCACCACAAGGAGAAATGTCCAACATTCACGTAGTATTTGGAGACTGGAGCATTGAATCCATTACCGTGAGGGTGGTATTGTAAGATATGTAAGAAATGGGGACATCATCCAACTTAGTGTCGATTACTATAGAAGTATCAGAGTACACCAAGAAACTTATTTTTCATTTATTTCAAGTCATTCAGACAAGAAGAGAAGGATCAACGTGCATTCAATTTGATGAGGGAGAACACGTCGGATATTGTTGGAAGCAGTAAAATGCGAAAAGAAAGGATATTTTGGGAAAGAAGGAATGCACGAGGGAAGTGACAGCTGGAAGAAAGAGAAGCACACACGCATGCATGGAATACCTAAATATGTTAGGGTTAGGGTTTTTGTAATACATTGTAATGGCTGGAGAGTCAAAAACATGTAAATATAGATACCTAGGTCTCATAGAGAAATAGAGTGAGGAAATAGAGACTAGAGTCAGATGGGATATAGAGAGTCTAGAGGAGGATTCTTGTTTTGATAGCTAGTTGTAGTATTTTTCTATATGAAATAATTTTGTAAGTTGTTGAGCTGGAAAGGAGGAAGGAGGGTGGATCTTGAGGTTTAGATCACAGGCTAAGGAGCCTAGTGCGATCTAGTCCGCTCCATAATAGATCTCGACCTGTCTGGAAGGATTTGTAAAGACCCCGACGTTGTAGTTTTGGAACTACTATAATAAAAGATATTGAGAGTGAGATATTTATGGACGTAGCTCAAGAGGGGGTGAACCACGCTAAAACCTATGTTATGTGATTGAATGCATCTATTTCCTTACTATTTTCAGTAGTTGTTGATATGTTAAATGAATGAGTTGATTATATTCCATGCATAATTGTGAATGACAATATATTGCGCTAATAAGTTAAAATAGAACCCTCAGCGCACAATTCTCATATCTCCACTCAATCCTGGGATGCAAACACATGAGTATTGCAACCACCCATTAATACTATCTCGGGTGAGACTACACAGTGCACTCTATGCGCTGTGTTTTCTTTTGGTTTACCAGGAGGGCCGATAGTTTTAGAGGTTTTGTTGGAACCCTAGTAGACATGAACCTTGGGTTGACAAGTTAAAGATACAAACTTATAAAGATAAGAATAATAACCAACAAATGGTTCCATTTCCGTTGGTTGGAATAATAGCAGATTGAGTAGATGAGATCTAATGAAAATTTGTGAGATCTGCAGAAGGCGGGTCAAAAGAATACCGAAGAAGATGATGAGCCACTAGAAGGGGATTTTGAGACCGTGGAATCCCACAAAAGAAGAGATCAAAAGTTGGCTAAAGACAAAAGAGATGAAGTTTGCACAGAAAGATAACAAAAACCCTAGTGTAACACTGCACAAATATCTTGAGAAATATGTGTTTATTGATTTGCATGAAGTCTTTTTCTGTGATTTTCCACACTTATTGCATGAATTGATATTAAGGTTGAAGGATAACCATGCAATGAACTGAATCCAACAGTCAGAGTAGACCTCAGTTCAGATTGAGCATCTACAACAAGTGAACAACAAATTCACATGCACAGTAGATTTTTGGCTCGACAATATTGTTGTAGGCTTTATAACAGAGTTTGCAGTAGACACATCAAAGTCATACATCACAATGGAGTGAGAGTTTCTACATGGACCTTGAGGAAGGTATATTTGATCGTTGTATACTTCTATTAAGATACTTCTATATAACAAAGGTGTAATGATGATGGATTTAGACAACTAAACTTCCTTGCGTGCATGGGGGAAGGGGGGAGGCACTGACAGAAAGAGGTGAAATGGAAGGAGGAATGGATAAGGGAAATAAGGAGGAACCCTTGGACCCAATCATGATGGACGACAACCAGATCAAGCAGATCACGAAGACAACTGGAAATACGCGCAGTGGAGTACACTATCAATACAAGGGAAGGCTTTGTTGGGCCCTTCATTTTTGGGATAAGGAATTGCACAAGTTTTGGCCTAGTATGAGTTGTGAAAGCTTCAGAAGAAGCTATACAACAGAGAAATAAGAAGAAACATAAATTAGTTGTGAAAAGGGAAAATGTAACACCAACAAATAAAAAGCGGTTGCAACAGAACAAGATAGCATGCAAGCCGAGAAAGAAGACACAGCCTAGCTTATATATAGGGTCGAATATGATTATAAAATGTTCTTGCTGTTGTTAGTTGGATTAGGTTGGGTTGTTGTTCATTCGGTTGAATTGTGTAAGATAATTTGTACACCATTTTGGGATTTAGAACTATGTGACATGAGTCCAGAGCCAAGACTCTATAACAGAGCATTAATGTGTGTCTTTGATCTTGTAAATGAAGAGAGATCTGAAGATAATATGAAGAGGGATATAAAATTTCAAAATATTATGTCTTTCTGTGTTTTACTTATGCATTACAATACTTCTTTATGGTTTATGAGTTCCACATGATGACTCTGCATTTAAATGCTTGTTCGCATCATAAGTAGGTTCAGTTCTTGCACACATGAGTTTAGATCTGTTTGGTATTTAGATGTCTTGCACAAGATCAGGATGAATCTTGAAGGTTCTTTGAATCCTGCCAAGTCTTTTCCTTTCCCTTCCCTATCTATTTGTCTTAGTATCACTTCAGGTGAGACTTCTTCTCTTCGGAGGAGATGAAAATGATAACGCTCTAGACTAATTGGTACCTTTTGCTGGTAACCTGAGAAGGACCCTGGTTTGATCAAACTTGCACCAACAAAATGGTTTC
>JZKD02S1673281.1:0-11155 GCA_000966675.3 Picea glauca
GTTTATTTATTACTGCTCATTATTGGATAATAATTCTACATTGATATAACATTTGAAGAAAAAGGATTATAATTATGTTATTACTGATTCACCCCCCCTCTCATTTATCCAGCAGGGGGAACCCTAGGAACCCTCTAAGATAAACAAAGGTTGTGTATGCCCGAATGAGGCTATTGCAAGTTAGTAGGAGTTTGCTGTGATTTAGTTGTTGCGGAATTTTGTTGTTGTTTTATCATAGTTGTAGCCATTTACTTTTGAATGAATATAATAGAGGGAAATTGATCCAATGCATGGTGTTTCTACTGTTTACAATCCCCTGTTATTTTTTTTTCACGAATGAATGAGTTATGTTGTTGAATACATGAAATTGTGAAGTGAAATTGTGAAGTGTTTAGATAATTTTCAAGTGTTCTCTTCATTGAGTCCATGCAAGGTGTGCATACAGTCTACAAGGAGTGTGTTGACAGAGTTTATTTTGACTCAGAAGCTCAGAAGAGATAAATGCGAAAATTCCCTTTCCAAGGAGTGCAAAGAGACTACTGCAAGGTGTGCACAGTCATCACAAGAACTTAAGCCTTTTGTGAGAACCTGTTGCAAGGAGTGCATAGATTCAAAAATTGACTAAGTGTTGAGAATGGGACTGTGAAGTGCAAGGAGTGCATAAAGATATTTCATTGGAATAAATCACTAAGTTTGGATTTCGTCAGAGATTCTGAGTTCATAAGGAGTTCATCGGAATCAAGCTCAGGAGAGATAATGACAAAGAATCAACAGAGAGGAGGGAGTCTATTGAAATTTGCAAAGTGACAATTGAGATCTGTTCAGAGAAAGTGAGATCGTCCCAGGCCATCAAAACTGGGAAAAGTTACTCAATTGTTAATCGCAGGTTCTTTTGGGGCTTCGCGGATCGGAGGATCTGAAGTATCGAGGATATAAAAACCCTGAAACCTGAAGTCCAAAGTAAATATGGACCATCATATCTAGAGGGACGTGTGGTGATGGATCGTGAACTTTGGATAAAAGAACTTGGGTTTCAATCAAGAATTGAAGCTCCCGAAACTCGAAGTCCAAAGTAAATATGGACCTTCAGTTCCAGAGGGACGTGTGGCGACAAATCATGAAATTCGGATAAAAGATTGTAGGTTTTAGTTGAGATTTGAGATTCCTGAAACATGAAGTCCGAAGTGAATCTGGACCGTCATATCTAGAGGGACGCATGGTAGAAATCTGTGCACTTCGAGAGAAAGAGAAAGTTGAGAGTTGCGATTTTCAAAGCCCGAAGACCCGAAAGAATCACAGTCGTCGATCTGCGGGAGAAACGCGTCAGTGGATCACAAGATTCAAATAAAAGCAATTGGGGAAAGGTAAAGTTTGAGATTTGAGATTTGCAAAGTCCAAAATCCTGAAACGGTTAGAGCCGTTGATTTGAGGAGGA
The DNA here is from genome assembly GCA_000966675.3 of Picea glauca. Taxonomy (NCBI): domain Eukaryota; kingdom Viridiplantae; phylum Streptophyta; class Pinopsida; order Pinales; family Pinaceae; genus Picea; species Picea glauca. The sequence continues at coordinate 1,436 of JZKD02S1673281.1, forward strand.
CACGTGGTAGGAGATCAGTCATTGTGGAGAAAGGGAGGTTTGAGAGTTGAAAACTCTGAAACCTGAATTGCGATGTAAATCATGAGCATTGATTTGAAAGGAGAAGATGTGAACCATTTATTGAGAGGTCCCACCTGATATCACAAGATCAACGGTCACTTTGCATTGAGGGGAAAAAAAGTGCTCGGACTTTAAAAATCTGAGAGTGGGCCACAATTGAAACCATGGTATTGGAAAAGAGAGACGTGGCAGCTGGAGGTGAATTGTGGGGAGAAAAGTGGTGTGGCCTCAAACCACTTTAGGCTATTCCCTCAATCGCATGTTTACATGAGGACATAACTTGAGTTCACATATGGGAAAGGGCTAACAAAAGAGGAGTTAGCGCCTGGAACTTTACGGTCTAGCAACGCGAAGGGAGAGATTTTGGGGGTTCATAGAACCTTCACCAAAATACTAAAAGGGTCCTATGTTTAATCAAAAGGGAAACCATTAAGGTTTCAGAGAGTTGATATGGCCCTGAGAATCAAATATCCTTGACCGGGAGGTCACGCAGCCCTGAGGGAGAATTAGGGGGTCTGCATCAAGTGGTATCAGACCCTGATTTCATATGTATATTTCAGGTGAAAGAGACAAAGGAGATAGTCTGATACCATCAAGTGGTATTAGAGCCTGAAATGTTTTTCAGACAATGAAGAAGAGCTTGAAGGTGTACTCTGTGTGTGAGGGACAATCAACACAATTCCGCCAAGGAGACGTGTAGATCCACCTTTATCCAATTGCACTATGGAAAGAGAAATGAGAGAGATTCGTGCAAGATTAGAGGCGATGGAGGCAGTGCAGAGGAGGGCACCTGATGCTGGTGACATCAATGATGAAGAGAGTGAAGAAGTAGAAGTCTAAGAAGTTGCAGGAGAAAATGTTTCCGAGGAATGCTTGCTGAGAGAGGTTTTTAAATTGGGAGCTAGAGCCAAAGTAGACATCCCAATGTATGAAGGCAATTTGGATGTTGAAGAGCTGTTGGATTGGATAAGATCCATGGACAAATATTTCGACTATGAAGATGTCGATGAGGAGAAAAAGTTGAGACATGTTGTCACTATACTGAAAGGGCATGCAACTTTGTGGTGGGATGAACTACAGGCTAAGAGGAGGAGCAAAGGAAAACAAAAGATAAAGAATTGGGATAGAATGGTAGCCAAGCTGAAGTCTAAATTCATGCCCAAAGATTATCATATAAATCTATTCAGGAAGTTACAAAACCTGAGAGAGAATATTATGACAATGAAAGAGTACACAGAGGAGTTCTATAAACTAAATATCAGGACTGGACAATGAGAGAAGGATAACGAAAATTTTTTCAGGTATATAAATGGCCTGAGGTATGAAATCTAGGATGAGATCTGCATGATGTCAGTGAGGACAATATAGGATTATTATCAGATTTCTCTGAAGTTAGAGGAGAAGTTGGCCAGGAAACAGAGTCAACGAAACAGAGGCAGAAGCCCGAGCAAAGGAAAGGGAGTTGCCCATGATAAGGCACATAAATCCAAATATGGGACTGAGAAACCACACAGTCAATCAGAAAGAGGAGGAAGTTCCCGAGGAAGAAAAGGTGGTGGAATAAGTTCTTATAGAGGAAGAGGAAGAAGAAGAGGAGGATAAGTAAGGTGTTATGCCTATGGAAAGACATGGCACATGTCTTGGGAATGTCTTGAGAAGAAGAAAGAAGGAGGAGGTGAAACTCATATTTCTTAAGCACAGAAAAGGAATGTTGAAGCAGAAGGTGCAGAGGATGGAAGATCCTTGATGTTGAGGAAGGTTATCTTAAAACCAGAATCAGAAATTGAAAATCCAATGCAGAGGAACAGTCTATTTAGGACAACTTGCAAGCTTAAAGACAAAATATGCAAGGTGATAATTGACAATGGGAGAACTGACAATATAGTATCCACAGAGATGGTGGAGAAATTGGAGTTGGAGACAACTACATGCCCAAATCCATACAAAGTCTCATGGTTGCAAAAAGGACACCAGGCAATGGTCACTAAACAATGACTCATTGAAATTAAAATAGGTGGATACAGAGATGAGATTATGTGTGATGTGATTCCCATGGATGTATGTCATGTTTTTTTGGTAAGACCATGGAAGTTTGAAAGAAATGTCATTCATGATGGGAGAAAAAATGCATACACCTTGGAGAAGAATGGTAGGACACACATATTGTTGCCAATAGAGGAGAAGAAATTAAAAGAAGAAGCCATCACAAGCATACTTATCATGAGTGGGAAGGAACTCCTGAGAGAAGTCAAGAGGGAGTAGGAGATGTAGTTTGTTGTGGTAAGGAAGCCCAACGTTTTCCTTACAAGTACTTCGATGGATGATTTTCCTGAACAAGTTCAGGAACTATTCGAGAATTTTGTTGACATAGTAGTGGATGAGTTTCCTAATTCATTGCCACCCATCAGAAGTATCAACCATCATATTGATTTGATACTAGGAGAAAGCCTGCCAAACAAAGCAGCATATAGATTTACACCTCAAGAGAATGAGGAGGTAAAGAACCAAGTCCAGGATTTGCTAGACAAGGGTTTGGTCAGAGAGAGCTTGAGTCCATGTGTAGTACCAAATGTGTTGAGTCCAAAGAAGGATGGAGGATGGAGAATGTGTACAGAATCGAGAACCATAAACAATATCACCATCAGGTATAGATTTACTTTGCCAAAAATGGATGACTTAATGGATTGTTTAAGTTGAGAATTTTTTTTTTCTAAGATAAATTTGAAAAGTGGATATCACCATATAAGAATGAGAGAAGGTGACAAGTGGAAAACATCCTTTAACACAGATGAAGGGTTGTATGAGTGGCTTGTTATGCCATTTGGCTTAGCAAATGACCCAAGTACTTTTATGAGATTGATGAATGAAATACTGAAAGATTTCATTGGAAAATTTGTGGTTGTATATCTGGATGATATACTGGTCTTTAACAGGACTAAAGAGGAGCATTTGAGACATCTGACATTAGTGATGAGGAGACTACAACAAGAGAAGCTATTGATAAATATGAAGAAGTCCTCTTTTATGAAGACAAAACTCATTTACTTGGGTTTTGTGATCTCTTCAAATGAATTGATGATGGATCCAGAGAAGGTGAAAGCAATCAAAGAATGACCATCACCAAGGATCATGTTTGAAGTGAGAAGATTCCATGGATTAGAAAGTTTCTATAGGAAATTCATCAGATATTTCAGTGGAATTTGTGCACCAATGATGGATACAGTGAAGAAGAGGCACAAGTATTTTAAATGGACAGAGGAGGGCAAGAGGAGCTTCAATATATTGAAGGAAAAGATAACAGAACGACCAATTCTAGTATTACCAAATTTTGGAAAGACATTTCAAGTGAGATGTGATGCACGTGGAGTTGCAATTGGAGCAATCTTGAGCCAGGATAATAAACCAATTTCATAATTCAATGAGAAGCTGAATGAGACTAAGAGAAAGTACTCCACATACGACAAAGCGTTTTATGCCATAATTCAAGCCTTGAAGAAATGGAGGCACTACCTGGTTCTAAAGGAATTTGTCTCGTATAGCGATAACCAGGCTTTACAATTCATAACCAGATAGGAGAAATTGAATCAGAGACATCCAAAGTGGATCGATTTTATGCAAAATTTTACTTTTGTCATAAAACATATTTTTGGAAATGCTAACAAAGTTGTTGATGCATTGAGCAGGAGATGTTTGATTCTGCAAAAGTTTCAGGTGAAGACTTTAGGGTTTGAACACCTTAAGGAAATGTACAGTGAGGATCTAGATTTCAAAGAAGAATACGAAGCATATGAAAATCCTGTGCTGAGAGACAGGAGCCAGTGGACAGAGTATATGATTCAAGAAGGATTGTTGTTCAAGGGAAATCAATTGTGCTTACCAAAATTCTCAATGAGGGATAACCTTTTGAAGGAAAATCATAGTGGAGGATTGGCTGGAAATTTCGGCCATGATAAAACATTTGCAAAGTTGAGCAGTGCATATTAATGGCCAGGTATGAGAACAAAAGTGATAAATGTAGAATATGCCAACATGCAAAAGGTAAAAGACTGAACATTGGATTGTATCAGCCATTTCCAATACCAAAAAGGCCTTGGGATGCAATAAGAATGGATTTTGTGTTGGGACTGCTAAGAACAAAAAGAGGATGTGATTCCATATTTATGGTGGTGGATAGATTTTCAAAAATGGAACACTTTATCCCATGCCAAAAGATCAGTGATGCAACACATGTTTCAAATTTATTTTTCAAGGAAGTTGTTCGACTTCATGGATTACCCAAAAGTATTGTCTCACACAGAGATACAAAATTCGTTGGTCATTTCTGGAGAACACTATGGAAGAAGTTGGGGACATATTTGTCCTTCAGCTCAGCGTATCACCCTCAGATAGATGGACATACTGAGGTGGTGAACAAAAGTTTAGGAAACTTATTGAGGAGTCTGGTTACTGAGCATCATAATCAGTGGGATCATATTCTGCCACAAGAAGAATTTGCATATAATGACTCACCAAATAAGAGCACTGGAAAGAGCCCATTCCAGATACTGTATGCAATGCAACCAAGAGGAGTAGCTGAGTTGAGAGACTTGGAACAGAGTGAGACCAGAAGTGTTGGAGCAGAAGATTTTGCTGCAGAAATGAAAAAACTCCATAGCCACATCAGAGAGAAGTTGCAGAACTATAGCCAAGAGTGCAAGCACAAAGTTGATCAACATCTCAGAGAGCTTCAATTTGAAGTAGGAGATCAGGTTCTGGCACATCTCAAGAAAGAAAGGTTTCCAAGGGGAACATATAACAAGTTGAAAATGAAGAAGATAGGCCCATGTAAGATCTTAAGGAAGTTTGATGCAAATGCCTATGAGATTGAACTGCCAGATGATGTGGGAATATCACCCATATTCAACATATCAAACTTGTATCCTTACAAGGGAGATGAAGCAGGAGAAATGAAATATCAGAAAGAGGTTTAGTGGGAGAAGCAGATGCCTGTAGCAAAAAAACCATAGATGGAGAAGATCATTGATCAGAGGATTGACAAGAAGACCAGGAGGAAGACATATTTTGAATATTTGATCAAATGGAAGGGACACTCAATAGAAGATGCCAGTTGGGAAAATGAAGCTGATATCCAGAAGCATGGAAAGTCAATGCAGGATCTCATGGATAGGATTCCATGAATTTTTGTCCAGGGGAGTATGATGTAGGAGAATCATCAACAAGCCTACATGGAGAGACAACTCAGTGCCTTAGCGCGCCATTGAATCATTTCAGAATCTTAACCGCTGGCGTTTCCTGCAAATATTTTTGAAATGATCGAAAATTGAAGAAGATCAAATGCTTGGGAGTCGAGTGATCACGAGTGATTGGGGAGTTTCACTCCTAGTATTGAATGTAACGAAAATTAAGTAACAATTATTTTTTTCTCAAGTAGACGATTAGTCGGGGGGGGGGGGAACCCTAGGAACCCTCTGAGATAAATAGAGGTTTTGTACGCCCGAATGAGTCTGCTGCAAGTTAGTAGAAGTTTGTTGTGATTTAGTTGTTGTTGAATTTTGTTGTTGTTTTATCATAGTTGTAGCCATTTACTTTTGAATGAATATAACAAAGGAAAATTGATCCAATGCATGGTGTTGCTACTGTTTACAATCCCTTGTTATTTTGTTTTCACGAATGAATGAGTTATGTTGTTGAATACATGAAACTGTGAAGTGTTTAGTTAAGTTTCAATTGAGTCCATGTAGATAAATGGTTGAATCTGCTCGAAGGATATTTTCGATCTACAATTTTTCCGATAGGGAAAAGATCACTTTTGCACTCCTCAAGGTTGTTCCCCATGTTAAATACTGGTGGGATACTTACTCTGAGCAAAGGGTCGTGGAGAAATCTGTAATTTTTGTGGTGGCCCCTACATGAGATTCCTTCCAGGACACTATTAAAGAACAATACTACCCTGTTGGAAGCTATGAGGACCAGTACATCAGATGGACCACCCTACATCAAGAAAGGGACCAGCCAGTACCATACTTCACCAATATTTTCCATACCCTATGCACCAAATTGGCTATCAAATATTCTGAGTGTCCTCTGGTGCTCAAATGCCACGACTTCTTGCATAGATACATTCAAACATAAATGGATTTCTTGGACATCGCTGCATTGAGAACGACTTATAGATACACTATCAAGATTGAGCAAAAATTTAAGCAAAAATGATGAGAGTTTGAACCTACAAACCCCTCACAGCGGAAGCAGGGAAAAGGAAACCCCAACCCACACAACAAGGGACCAAGTCAAGATGGTCACCCTCAGGAAAAATTTTCCAAGACGCAACACAAGAAGGGAAATGAGAAGACAAAGAAGGACATGGGAAAATGGTGTGAGTACCATCAAATTCCTTGGCACAACACCAACAAATGTCACTCCAAGCAGTCCCTCATGGCCGAGCTGAAGGCTTCTGAGTCAGAGGCCGATTCTGATTCCGAGTCAAATCCTGAAGGAGGGAAGCGAATTATTGATGTTGAACCCAGTTCCACGGTCACTACAACCAAAGTTCGACCAAGATAACCAAAAGAACCAGAGGAAGGGGAACGCTTCTTTCACTCATAGATGTGGGTCAAGGGGGCTCTGATTCATTTCATTGTCGACAAAGGTAGTCAAAAGAACTTGATTTCAACAGAGGTCATCAAACGACTAGACCTTCCAACGACACCGCACCCACAGCCCTACACCATCGGCTGGCGTCATCAAGGAAGAGATATATGTGTCAGCCAACGGTGTCATCTGCCCTATAGAATCAAGCCTTTCAAAGATGAGTTACTGTGTGAAATTGCTCCCCTTGAAGTTTGTGATGTTATTTTAGGGTCTCAATACATCCTCATCTTCAGCAGAATGTGGGAGGAGCACATGTGACATATTCAACAAGTTTTGAGTATTCTGTGGCAGCAAAAGCTTTATGCCAACTTGGAAAAATGCTCTTTTGGCATGAAAAAGGTCCAATAACTGGGATCAATTGTTGATGACAATGGGGTACATTTTGATCCGGATAATATCCAAGTCATACGTGACTGTCCAGCCCTGACCACACTGATTGAGCTTCGGAGCTTCTTGGGACTAGCCAATTTCTACCGATGGTTCATGTTGGGATTCTTCCATATTGCATGGGCCCTTAGACAGGTGACCAAGGGTGGTGGTAGGGCCAAGTTAATGTGGGGGAAGGAGCAACAACGGGCATTCGATGATCTGAAAAATCGCTTGTGCCCCATCTCTAGTACTCTCCTTGTCTGATCTACAACAACCATTCGAGATAGAGACTGATGCATCTGACTATGTTGTGGGCACAGTTCTCACTCAACATGAGAATCCTATGGCATACCATAGTGATAAAATCTCCAATACTATCTGTAAATACCCCACCTATGACAAGGAAATGTATTCCATTGTACACGCCTACCATCAATGGAAACATTATCTTCTGAGGAAAGATACGATCATACACACTTATCACAAGCCTATATAGTTCATACAGACACAGGTGAAATTGCAAAATGACCGCCATTAGAAGTGGTCTACCTACCTGTAGCAGTTCCATCTGAACATCAAGTATAAGACATGTATCTCCAATCATGTCGTTGACTGCCTTAGTCAACCTCCTGTGGCTGCACTCACCAATGTGCTCCATTCCTGTGGACATGAAGCATCGAAGTGGCCCCAAATTTATCAACAATATCCAGACTTCGCCACCACATATCATCTCTTGGGTACCGACGCCACTGTCACTGATTTTTAAATTCAATATGAACTCTTTTTCCACCTGGGCCATCTCTGTGTTCCTACAAGCGAGCATGCAAAGATGATTTTGGAAGCCCACTATAGTCAGGTGGCAGTAAATTTTGGCGTAGAGAAAACTGTGGCCATTCTTCAGAAGCCTTTTTATTGGCCAAAACTTCGTCAGGATGTCAGCAAGTATATAATATCCTGCACTTCTTATGCCATTTCGAAGCCAACTATCAAGAAGCAAGGATTATACACCCCTCTTCCTATTCTTGAGAAGTCGTGGGAATCCATCTCAATGGATTACATGTCTAGTTTTCCATCCACCAATCATGGAAATGACTGCATGCTTGTGGTCATTGATCAATTTTCGAAAATGGCCATCCTCACAGCCTGTAATAAGAATGTCACAGCGGTAGATACTGCTAAGCTCTTCTTTGAACAAGTTTGGGTCCACTTTGGGATACCACATACCATCATCTCTGACTGAGACAACAGGTTCCTCAACACCTTTTGGTTGACTCTTTGGTCTATATTGGACACCAAGGTCACAAAATCCATTCCTTTCCACCCCCAAACTAATGGCCAAATCGAGGTCGTCAATCAGATGATTATGCATATCCCGCGCATGTACAATTCTAATAATCCCCATAAATGGGATGAGAGTCTCCCATATGTCCAAAACAATTACAATAGGGCTCTCTATAGTTCCACCAGCCATAGCCCATTTCAGGTGGGTGTGGGATTCCAACCCTTGGGACCCATTGATGTTGCACTTCCTCTTGCCACCACACAGAAAGAATCTTCCCCTAATCAGTCTGCGATCAACAAAGCTACCGGATTCATTGAGAGGATTCAGCACCATCAACAGGTCTAGGATATTTTTCAAAAATCCAATGCTAAGTACAAGCAACGCCATGATCAACACAGGGTACCACACTAGTTTCAGGTTGGTGACAAATTTTGGTTACATTTGTAGAAGGAGCGTCTCATCGGGCCCCATTGGAAGCTTTGCCCACTTCGTTATGGGCCTTACATTATCACCAAGGTTGTGGGTAGCAATTATTTTATGCTCAACACTCCACCCTTCCTTGGTCTTCATCCAATATTCAATGTGGACCTCCTTCGGCCATATTTTCCACCGTTATTGGACACCTCTGAGATCGTCGAACAACTGACACCAACAAAGCTCAACCCTGACTACATGGAACAAGAATACATCGATCAGATCATGGAAACACAGGTCAAGGGCACTCGCCAGCAACAACTCCATCTTTATCGGGTTGTCAAGGAAGGGAAACTCCTACACCAAGGAAAGTGGCTCACCCAGGGCCAAATCCAATAGAATTTTCCTCACCTGATGGGGGAACTCAACGCAATGGAGACCATTGCTTCCTAAAGGGGGGGGGGATTGATCCAGGTGGATATTGGTGGCCACCCACCTATTCTAACTGGCTCCTCGTGTCCATTTTCGTTCAACATGTCCTTTTGTACTGCTTTATAATTGTGAGTTCTACACTTCTGGGGCTCTCTGAAGCCCCACACATTCTTCAGGTGGATACGGGTGGCCTCTCACCTAATTCAACTGGCTTATTTTGTATGTTTTCATGTGAGCCCATCTTATTGTACTTCCAGGACTATTTTGGGCCCTAAACATTGTTTTTTTTTACTCGCCACAGTCAGATTGTAGAGGAAGTTAGTGTCTAATGGAGTAATGTGTAGCTCTCTGAAATACATTTCCAATGGGATATCACGTGCCTAAAACGAAGGTCGTATGCAAAAGTTAAGTCCCTAGGAAGTTGAGGTACCAAATTACACCAACTTGCCCATTGGGCCTGTTATCCCCGATATCTAGGGATAACTAGGAGATCATGTCTCGAGGCCCACATG
>JZKD02S1673281.1:44464-65868 GCA_000966675.3 Picea glauca
CACCTGTTTCTGATTAGCACACTTTCATGAACTCATTAATGCACTGAAGGATAACTATCTCTAACAGAGAACAGGACCCTATTTCCTAAGCAGGAAACTTCAACACCTGTTTCTGATTAGCACACTTTCATGAACTCATTAATGCATTGAAGTCTAACTATCTCTAACAGAGAACAAGACCCTATTTCCTAAGCAGGAAACTTCAGCACTTGTTTCTGATTAGCACAATTTCATAAATTCATCAAACAAGATTTCTAACTAAAACGATTAACAGTTACCCAAGCATGAATCACATGAAAACAATGTAACATTCAGTACAACAGAGTTTCAGCAAGACAGAGTTCAGTAAAGTAGTGTTTCAACAAAACAGAATCCAATAAAGTAGTGCTTCAGCAAAACAGAATTTAATCAAGGCATAAACAGAAATCACACTAACACACTACAAAGCTAACGGGTGAATCTTGTGAAGAAGGTGGGCCCTCCCTTCTCACAAGATTCCCCTGGAACGAAAGGAACTAAAGAGAAATGATCAGAACAATCTTTTATTCATCTGTCAAGTGTGTTACATTACAATCTAAAGTAAAATATGTCCCTCTCTGTAAATCCTTTTCTAGCTAAAACAGAAGGTCCCCTCGAATGGTGATTTCCTCTTATTTAAAGAGGAGGATCCCTTCGATACAATTTAATCAACTAATTACAGGTGTACATCTGAGTCCTATTTTTAGTCAGATTGACTTTCTAAACTGGAATAGGATATCCTAGTCTCCCGCAACAGAATGCTATTACAAGTGTTGAGTGAGGTGTTGTTGTTGCGGCTGGAGTAACAGCTTCTTTATTTGTCTCTTGTTACTATTGTTGTATGTTATTTCAGCATTGCAAATCGCAGGTTGTTTCAGCCACGATATTTTTGTTTTGACTATTTCAGCACCTCTCAGGCAACAACGATGGTTGATGCTAGCTCGAGGTGCAGCTGTTGTAGTCAATCTGTGTGAGTTGTTGTTTCAACATCGTTGATCGTGGACTATGTAACAGCTTCTTCTGTCTTTCAGCATCGTTGACCATGGACTGTGTAATAGCTTCTTATGTATGAGTTGTTGTTTCAGCCACAGGGTTTGCGTGCTTTAACTGTTTCAGCAACAGGCCTCAATGCTAATCTGCAGTTCAAACTGTTTCAGCACTTATACATTTCTAATCAATGGTTAAGTACGAGAGTAATGTAAAATTATATGCAAAACTGATTAAACATATAGTAAAGAGAAGAGACATTGTATACCTTTGGAAAGACAGGGTAAAGTGATAATATGAGTTTAAATGTGAGTGAAACAAGAGTGTAATGGTGGCAAAAAGTGTAGGCAAAAAGGTACATTGTGTGGTCCTAACAATGACAATGAGAATGAACCCACGACCATGACTCTGGTATGAAGAAAATACACAGCAACCGAATGGAAATCCGAATGCAAATGGATAGGGTTACACTCATGACTGTGAGGGAACAACTGAAAATAATACACAAAGCGAAACCCTCCACCCTTAATACAGAGCGGTATATAACCCATTCACTTATTATCCATAGAGACCCACCATGATTTAAACCGACAGAGAAACCAATGAATGCACAACTCAAACAAAAACCAATTCTTTTTCTTGCAATCCGAAACAATTACACAATCATCTCAGAGAGAAATAACTCGCATTTACACAGTTGAAATTCTCAGGAACACACAAACCCAAGCATTAATGAGCCATTATTTGTTCATACACAAAGAATAATTCATGGATGGAGTGAAAAAGAACGATACCTGTAACCGAGAGCTTAAAAGGGAGAGTTGGTCGATCCTTCTCCAAGAGCCTGAAATGTGGAGCTTAACCACCAACAGACTGAAATGCAACAAGGAACAATACTAGGGTGACGGTCGATGGTCGGAGTATGAAGTGACGTGCATTTACTGCACGTCACTTCCATATCCTATCCTATTCAATTCGAAGTAAAAGACAACCAAAAATTCACCATTTCATTTAACCATGTATTCAATGCCCAAACAATTGAAATCTGCGACGATATTCTTTGCCCAATGCGCCACCCAAACATTCACATGTTAACCTTTGCCAAGTCTTATGCCATATCATATGTATTTCAATGTTATATGCGCCCAAAACAAATCAAATAAAAATTTCATAGCCACTAACCAACCATATAATAGTTAAGACTAACACTAACATCTTTTACTTTTCCATTTGCATATAACCCTTAACATAGCTCAAACATAGATCCTTTCCCTTTTGGATTTTTTTCATAAGTTTTATTTCTTTTTTTTGGTTATGTTATCACTAACATATTTCTTGTATATATGTGGCCAAGTAGTCGATCACAATGATCCGTGACATGGTTAAATCATAGAAACTGTAAATACATGCCCATCATAACATAAAAAAGAATGCCTTGAATTGCAGAAACATCCCATAAAATGCATCATCCACCTGTTACTATGTCAAAATGAAACCAAGACTTCATTTTCAACCATGTAGGACTATGTAAGCATCGTCGAAACAACAGCAGAAAAATGTGTGATATGTCTATCTTTGAGCCTCCAATCTACAAGGGGGTCCCACCTACTAGTATTATATTATTAGCATAGTTTAAATAATAGGGCTTTAGCAATACTTTGCGGGTGAAATTCCTCGTTGCGATTTTAATCGTCAACAATAAATAATAAGAATAATTAATAATTTATGAAGAGACACCTTAATGAAAGGACTTGTATCTCAATGAAAGGGCATCTCTGCTTGGGTATATATATGGCCCTAATTTATAATCATTATCAAATTATCATATCTCATACATTTTTATTCAATATATTATTTTATCCAAATGTATTTCTTCACATATTTCCAAATATTTTAGACATTCCATGTATGAACTAGCTTGGTTCATCATAGAGGAAAATCCATATAGAGCCATTACCTTTGCCTGTAAAAGGGGCAAAGGGAATCACTAGTTTATTTATTTGATTTTAGTGTAAAAGACTCATCATGATGATATGCATTTATTATATTTTTTGATGATATTTTGAGGCTTAAGAGTCAGAGCTAGGGACATGATTCAATATTGATGTGTGATGTATCACTAGACATTTTATATACATTTTTTTATTCATATGTATATGGGAACACATTTATTTGATTTTTTTGTTGCTTTAGATAATTAAAAAATTGAAAAAAATGAATATATTCTTTTTATTTTTTTAATTTTGTTGATACATTCCAATATGTTTTTCAATGTTACCTTTTAATCCCTCAGTGATACATTCATTGACATTATGTTTGAAACATTGGGTAGTACTACTCAATCCACATTAAAGTTTGAGGGTGTAATTGCATCCTTGTTATTATAGGAAATGACAAGAAAATCCATGGAGGGTGTGGCCAAGGATTTTTTATCCATAAAATGTTATTCCCAAGAGGGGGAAAATAAGTCTTTGAGGGGATATCTAAATATAAATGTATACCTAAATATTCAGGAAAATCTATAAGAAAATGTTGGAAATGCAGTAAAAATAGGCATTATAAGAAATATTACAGATCGAAGAATATTGATAAAAGTAAGGGATTTGATGATGCTCCTTTCACAAAAACAAAAATATCCATGGAAGGAGGTGGTGTTTACTAGGGGTTTAAAAGCACACATTTATACCATGATGTATGGTTGATTGAATTGAGTGTTTCATTTCATATATCTCTTCACAAAGAGTGGTTTTGTGTGTTTAAGTAATTATTAGGTTATAATGGTCAATCAGACATATGAATTAATAAAATCACTTGGAATTTACGTTATTCTATGCTTGTATGTTTAATTTCACTTTAGTGTGTTTTTCTTGGTCTATCCCCTATTCATAAAGTTGATTGACTCGACTAGATTGTAACTCTTTATATGAAATTTTAGTTTTTCATTATTAATGTAATCTTGGTATTATTTATGTGTTCATGTTGTTCTAGCTATATGGTATTAGAGCAAAGCATTCTCAAATTTGTATCAAGAGTCTCAAACCTTTGAAAGACAAGGTTTCCACTTTTGTGACTTCAATAGTCTAGGTGTTGTTGAAACACACACTGACACTGAGGGGGGGTGGGGTGAATCAATGTATGGAACTTTTGGCTACTTTTCACACTTTCATAGATTAACTAAATTAATTGAATAAGATATATGTTGTTCAATTAATTATTCATAAACATGTATAATGCAAAATATATGAAGTAGATAAAATATCATTATTTTTATTTATTTAACTTGAATGAATACAAATAAAATCAATCCTTTAATATCTTAAACTTCAACTGGATATGAGAGATACAACTCTATGATACAAGACCCAACTTGTAATTCTTATATCCAACTGAGAAATGAGGAATCCAACCCTCATAACAAGACCCAACTTGTTGATCTAAGATCCAACTAAGATGTGAGGAATCCAATCCTCATGACAAGACTTGGCTTGTAAACATGCACCAATGTGATAGAATGAACTTCCATTCAATCCATTATATATATATATATATATCCACCAAGACACCCTCTTCCCTTCATATTCCTTTACTTATATATTCCTCCAAAGGGTGCCACTTTGAAACGATGTGTCCTTTTGGAATGAAACATTGCACCCCTTCATTTAATTAACACAAATGGTTACTTTTATTAATTAATTTTTCGTACACCAATTTAGATAGTGATTTTTGTATGAAGATTCTGGAGTGATGGAAACGAATTGTGCAATTCTACGACATGGTTTTTTGCAAAACATGCCCAATTATCCGACACGAGGAAAATTTCCCCAGAAAGTGTGTGAGGTGGTCGGCACAAGCTGTTCTTTTAAGACAACTTGCCGAGATTTTCCTTTTGTCATCGGATACCAGATCAAATTCAGTACATATTACCTTTTCGTGAATGTCTAAATCGACCTCCAAATATCTCCTTTGTTGGTGATTATTTAAACTCAACTTGTAAACATTTTAATTGATGGTTATATTAAAATCGGTTCCCTCTTAGTTGTTAGTCACTCAAGATTTTACTTGGTATTGCCCTTTTTCGTATTTTCTTCCTCATTCGAATGAAAAACATATTTTTGGTCGACTCAACTAGGAGAAATTTTGACTTGAGTATTTCAATTCATGTCAACCCATCTTGCTTCAGCCTCGACCCAACTTGTATTTAAGTTTTCTTCGACTTCGACCTTTAGGTTACATATTTCTTGGACCGACTCAAATTGGAAGAAAACCGACTTGAGAAATTCGACTTTGGTCGTCTCGACTTGATTTGGTCGACTTGTATTTCCCGACTCAATTTTCCTTCGACTTTGACCTTCAATTGATCGACTTGTCTTGAAATCTACTGACTTGTCTTCTCCAACTTCCATCAATATACATGCTTAAAGTCGGTCGACTTGTCTTCGACTCGTCTTATAGTCGTTTGATTTCCATATAGTCGACCTTATTATTGTTTGAATCGACTCAACTTGTGACTCGATGGTGTCAATGCTTCCTCACCAAACATCCACCATTGACATTATGTCTCATCTCTGGACTCTTCTTCAATTGAGATTTTTTGAATCTCTTTTAATGAACCAAGTCTTATTAACTTCTATATTTGTGATTTGTATGGATCCATATTGGATTGTCCATTTACCCTTTTTATCTGGACAATTTCTTCATAGTTTCTTGTTTTGTGCATGGATGTTAATGACACAATATCAACCTTATACAATATAGGATGAGTGTATCAAGATCTTACAATATATTAGTCAATATTATCTTTCTACTGATATTCAAGTCACCTTCATAACATTATGTCCAATATTGACAATATATGCTTGACATTCAAGTCACCTTCATAACATTATGTTCAATATTGAAAATGCTTGACATTCAAGTCACCTTCATAACAATATGTCCAATATTGAAAATGCTTCTCAAACCAATCAATCAATGATACTTCACCTATTTATCAAGGTTGACATCAATGACAACTAAATTGCCAACAGGTTCCATTGATTCTGTGAAAACATGAAGACCTATGGACTATTTTTGGTAGAGACATATTGAGGGATTGTTTGTATGACACATCAAAGAGTCAAAATGGTTTTGGATCATTCAAAACTAGGTATTGTTTCATTTTTAATTTCGAAGATATTTTTTTTTAATCAGAACCCTATAGATCAACTTTTTATAAGAGAGAAGAAGAAAAACAGTTGGGGAGGATGGGGGAAGGAGTGGTGAGAATTGGGCCACTAAAAATAAAATATTGATTTTAGCCGAAAAACAAAAATTGGAGTTGTATGAACATGTTCTTCAGTAAAATATTGTTGTACTATGTTTTCATTGATGTCAAAGGGTTGATGTCAAGTGGTATCATAGCGATGTGTTGTCATTAATGTCAAGGTTGATATCAATGGAAGTTGTATCATTGATGTTATTGATTGTTGGATTGTGTTGTCATTGATATGACTGATGTCAAAGGGTTGATTTCAAGTGGTGTCATAGTGATGTGTTGTCATTGATTTCAAGGTTGATATCAATGGAAGTTGTATCATTGATGTTTTTGATTGTTGGATTATGTTGTCAATGATGTGATTGATGTCAAAGGGTTGATGTCAAGTGGTGTCATAGTGATGTGTTGTCATTAATGTCAAGGTTGATATGAAAGGAAGTTGTATCATTGATGTCATGTCCAAGGTAGTTGATGATCATGTCATGTGTTGGAACTTAGGTTTGCATCCGTGCCCTTCCCCTAATTCACCTATACATCCTCTTACAACTTGATTTTTTGTTTTAATGCTCCTCCATGGTTTATGTGTCATCTTGAGTTGTTTTTCCCCTCTATTATTTTTGCACCATTTTATTTCTTTCTTGAAATATTGTGCATGTATGGTTTGGGTTAACAACATGTTGTCACCTTGGAATACTTTATTTAAACTTATAGCATGTTGGCGAGGAATTTTAAGTTCAAAAAATGTTGATTGAAAGAACAGGCATGTTCTTGCAAATAGGGTAAAAGCGTGTTGTTTTAGCTCTCTTAACGTTCAAAAATAAATTCAAATATTTAAAAAAGTGCAGTGTTGGTGCCTCCATGCACACGCATGATCATGAACACCCCAGTACATCATTCATTTATGAGTTCATGATCACATAGCTCGTGTTAAGGTTGTGTTGATATCGTGCGAACTCACCTGTGGATTGTCATCATCACAAGAGGCTGTGAAGAATTATAGTTGCAGGTGCAATTTCATCCAAATTGAGGTCACAATAAGCTCATGTTTTACAGTCTCAACAAATTAAGGTTCAAGATCAGTTCATTGCTCATGTGATCAGCACAAAATGGTATCCCCCCGAGACCGATGGAAGTTGAATAGACTCGAGCCACAGGGGCTCAAGTTGTTCGAGGCAGTGCCATAACTTAGATATTTATTTGTCAAGGCAGAGTGGTATAACTCCATTTGTTCCTTAGAGGGATACTACACAGGTGTGGCCATGGAATTTGCGCAGAAATTTGACGGGTTTCAAATGCATCTTGGGGACACTTGTATTCATGTTACAAAGAAATTTATCGGGGCAGCATGTGCTCTCCGAGTCTTTGGTGAAAGTTAGTTTAAAAACAACAAGGTAAACCATGAACTATGAAACAATTTTTTGGTGACAGAACACTAGAATTCCGACTGGAGCTAGGGGATTCATGTCACATGGGTAAAAGAAGAGTGGAAGGGTCTCTCATGAATGTCTAGTGATACATAATAGGTGAGGGTCGATTTACGAGCATACATTGTTACCACATGTGTTTTCTCATGCACCTAAGCGGTGATACAAAGTTGAATTTGTCCTTTTACTTTCCTAAAAGCCTCACTAAAATGGCCAGAAGGGTTCATGGCCATCCCAAGTTTTCCCATAGAATCATGTATCATCAAGGTTTGATCAAAATCTTGGTGCTCTTTGCACTAGAAAAAAATGAAATGTCTTGGGATTACTTTCTGCGATCTGTGGTTTTACGAGAGCAAGAAAGGCAACCTGATACACAGATTGATGATAAAGTAGATAAGGATGGCACATAGGATAAGGTTTCTCCTGAATCTGGTATCTCATCGAAGGTATCACAACAACCAGTAAAAAAGAAAATGCCTCCCAAAACTAAAGGTACCACATCGCGTGCAGAAAAGTTAGCGACCATAATAAAAGAGGAAACCCCTTGAATGTAGTTGAGGTCCTCCACTGCAAAACAAAGGGAAAATAAAAGTAACATGTGTTCAGGTATACAACAAAAAACATGAGATATTCCAAAGAGTCCTTTGTCAGCTAGAAATGTTGAAGATACACATGTAACTCCCACCAAAAAGCAGGGTAAGTTGCCCAAGATGAGAGGGAAAATGAAAGAAAAACAACACAGCCTAGAAATATTTAGAGAAAATTTTATCCCTATAGAAACCTTACTCAAGGAATCCTCTGAGGCTAAGAAAATAAATAAAAGGAAAGGAAATCAAAGCATTGGGATTCCCAGCAGGCCAAACGGGAAAACTAGAATTACAAATCAATTAAGGATGAACACTAAGGCTCTTTTTAATCCATCATTAAAAGACCCCCAACCAATTGTGATTGAAGATGATGATGACAACCCTGAATTTACCAGTATGGAAGAAATGGTTATCCATACATTGAAAAATATGACAGGGGATAAGATAGAATTGGAATTCTACAAAGGTGAAGCTTTAGGAGTGCAACTTGCAGTTGTCAAAATAGAGTACCCTACAAATTCAAGTTTACAACAAGATGCAAGGGATTTTGGCCCAAATCCTGAGCAGGATTCTGATGGCATCTCCCCACATGCATAGGTATACCCCAAGCAAAACTTAGAGGAAATCAAACCAGAAGTTAAGGCCAACATATCATAACTGCAAGAGCATATGAAGGAAGCACACATAAGAGGACCTGAAATAACACATAGGTATGAAATGAGGTCCAGGGGAAGCATAATGTTGGTTGATCACAAAAAAGCCATCATGGATGAAGAGAAGAGATTAAAATACAAAGGAAAGAAGAAGGTCCTAGTCAAACCAAAATAAGAAGTTGATGAAGCTACAAAGGGCGACCACCAGGTGCAAGCACTAAGGCTACAAGTTCAAACTTTGCAACAAGAAAACCAAGAATTGGAGAAGCAACATTCCAAGTTGTAGAAAAGTATCAGAAATTGCAACAAAAACACCAGAATACCTGCTTCTTCTTGAAGGATATCATCTGAGGTGGACTACTGTTGATAATGAAGAAGAGTTCAAGGAAGATGCCAACACATCAAGTCATATACCAGTTAGAATCCAGCTGAAATTACACATGGATATCAAGGCACAGTCCCAGTCACTACCCTCTATCACATTAGTTTTGTTAAAGGTTTTTTCACTCCATTTTAAATAGTAGAGTTCACACACATATAGAGTCGACTATGCATATTCCAAATATAATATATATATATATATATATATATATATATATATATATATATAGTTTACTATTTTAATATATTTTTTTCTTGACATACATTTTATTCCATTTTTTCATTTCCACTAACACATCATGAGAGACCATCATTAGTTTTCACCCACCCTTAAGTCACTTCATTTCTCACCAAAACCGCAATAAAATAACATTATAATACTTTCATAAACTACCTAAAATAAACCATCTAAGTCATATAGACATAAACAATCRACTAAGCCATATCATCATCATCATAAGAAAGGGAAATATTGAATATGTTTGAGAAATCTTCTAAAATGTCCTTCTAACAATGAGTAATCAAGATATATAAGCATGAAATAACATCAATAACCATTTCATCAATGTTAGCAAATGGAGCACAAGAAAGACAAGACAAGAAATAGCAGAAAAAACCTTATATCATTCACAACACATTGCATTAATCTCATGATATGAATGTATTAGTGGATCATGACAACACCTCATCATTAGATAAGGCTTACAACTCATATTGATGCGGTATTGGACTTTGTGATTATCTAGTGACTCACAGCCTAACATTTCCCCCTGTCAATTACAAGTATGAATAATTGTACCAGTAAGGAAACAATTTGGTATCATCTTCAGTGTTCAATCTAAGACTTTTGAACTGATCTTTGATGAAGACATGCCTAAAAGAACCGCTAATATCTGGATGTTGAATAGTTCATATGGAAGTGAACAACTACCATGTCTAAACATTCCCATTCTACTAATTAGAATCCCAATAGTTGATTGATTTGTGGAGACTAGTTGCTATGTTGGAATTCCAAAATGTTGATTGATTTTTATGATTGATAGGATTTTGAATCTTGAATCCTGATTTCCATCATTGATATCTGATATGACCCCTTGTCAGGTGCAAGGTGAAAAGTTTTTTGAAGTTTGTTGAAGGGATCCAAGCTTGAGATTTGGATTTTTTTGTTCTTCAGTGATTCATGGTTGAAGGGATCTAAGTCCTATCTTTGGATTCCTTATGTGGTGATTTTGTTGGTTGACTACTAACCATCTTCCATTAGTAATTGAACAATGTGGTGGTTTTGGATGACCACTAACCATGTTCACTTGAACAATGTGGTGGTTTTTGGTTTACCACTAACCATGTTCACTTCCCCCCTGAAGGTGTAAGAGAGTATCATTTTCATCAATGTGCTCCCCCCCTTGAGGGTGTGGAGAGTACCATCTTTGATTCATGTTTTAACTTTAGATAACATATAGAATTGGATCTATATCATCACCAAAATCATTTGGAATAGTTATTTGAAATATTTTTACTGTTTTCATTTCTCCATGCAATTGTTGCTTTACCTCTATCTTGACTACACGATAAGACTAATGTGACTTATTTATTTGTTGATTCCATCTCCATGAATTTATGCATCCATAATTAATTGATTTCTCAATATTCTTCTTTTTTGACACTTTTATGAGAGATTATTTGTCTTCCCACAATGAAGACGAGGATGGAGATCAAAACACTATGTCTCCAAATGACCAAATCTATGAAAATGATGGCATTTA
This sequence comes from Picea glauca, assembly GCA_000966675.3. Taxonomy (NCBI): domain Eukaryota; kingdom Viridiplantae; phylum Streptophyta; class Pinopsida; order Pinales; family Pinaceae; genus Picea; species Picea glauca. The sequence goes on from JZKD02S1673281.1 coordinate 55,532, forward strand.
TTAGTAATATTGCTCACTTCTTCAAGAAATCTCACACTCGCAAATTGAACTAGTTTGAAGTAATATAGGATATGAAAGTTGTTGGTTTGGACATATCCTAGGCCATGTCTATTTTTGTTGAATGAAAATTATTCCCAAGATATGACAACCATCTTGGAAAGATCATTTTGTGAATCTTGAATTTTTACTTTTGTATCTTCAAATCTTGTGTTGTTGTTGTTGTTGCTTTCATTCTAAGCTCCTTTGGGTGGCTCATATTCAACAAGATTTTTCTTCCTTGGTCCAATGTATGATTCCATCTAATGATTAGTTAAGGAATCATCATAAATCTCTTGTGTTTATTTTCTATCCACTATTAGATCATGTGTATCACAAGTAGAATCAACCAACTGTACTATGCCTTATGTGTCACAAGTCACATCAACTTTTTGTATGAACTCATTTGTATCAAAAGTTGCATTTTCCTTTTGTATTAGATCCTCTGTATCACAAATTGCATGACACATCTCTATTAGATCCTCCATATCATAACTTTCATCAATCTTTTGTACAAGGTTATTTGTTGCAAATGTTGCATCAATCATGTCATCAATTTGACTATGTTTTCCTCTTAATTTTAATTGAAGTTCATCAATCAATTTATCATTCATTTCTATTTGATCTTGAAGATCAATAATCCAATTATGCAATTCATGTTTATATTCTTGTAACTCCTTGATTTCTTGAGAGAGGTTTTGTAAAAGCTTTCTCGCTTTACCCTTTTCTTATTATTCTCTCTCACACTTGTCACACTCACTTGTACTCACTCTTTTGCACTCACCCACTTGAACTTGTTTCTTTTATATCACACTAGATTGATTTGATGTTTCACTTAGGGTGTTGGGAACTACCAATAATGCACCCTAAAGTGTGATTACAAAGACTTCACTTACCTCAATCAAATTTCAAGTAGATAGTGATGACAACATTCACTTTAACACTTTATTGATTTGGAAGGGGTTTCACACTTTACCCTCTAGACAATTCAATGTTCAAATTCAATGATTTATCTTTCAATTTTAACAATACAATGAGAAATTTAATAATTCAAAAGACTAGAGGAACAAATAACATTTTTCTCTCTCATTACATGCTTTTAATTCCCAATTGTGTCATTATTCTTCAAGAACATTTGAATTTGTGTACATGTTTTGTTTACCAATGTAAAATTGAATGTCATAAAACAACACAAGTATCCAAAAAATTATGCACAATTCCACACAAACACAAATGTCCTTAAATCCCCTTATTCAATTTCAGGTAGATCTAGAACACATGAACCCAAATAAAAATATGATTTTATTAATTAATACCATACATAAATCCTTCTTCTTATGTAGAATCTTTAAAGTCTTTTTCAAGAGATCTATTTAAATTATAATCAATACAAAACATGAATGCCTGATACAAAGTTAGGCTCATCATCCTCTTCACAAGGCTTCAACTCTGAAAACAAACGATTTTGAGTAAAAAGGATTATCAGAACACTATCCAATGATTGCTTTTTGTTTACCCCAATTAAATACTTCTTTGTCAAATTTTTTTGCTTTTCTTTTTTACCAAAATATTTGGAAAAATTCAGAACTAGGTATTACCAATGCTAATTGACCATCTCAGCTGCTTTAGAGGACTGCAATTTAAGAGAGACATGTCCTTCTAATCTACACCACATTTAATGCATTCACTGAAACCCTAGCGAAAAGAGAAAATGCACCAATCTTTAACAACAGAAACATGGGAAAGTAATAGTTGGATAGCTGCAGTGAGCACTGATGTCTTACATATGAACTTAATACTAAGATGTAGAATGCATCTCTATGTGTAATAATTTTTATTATTATTATTTAAGAGTAACAAGCACACATCTGCTTAATACTGAGCTGTAGAATGCATCTCTGTGCAACAAAGAAAATGAATGCACCTCTCTGTGTAACAAAGAAAATGGTTGACACACTATGAAGAGAAAGAGGAAGAGATCCATGCTCCTACCAAAACCCATGCTAAATTTTGAAAAATAAATGAGCCACAGTAAATAGGAATTCACCAAATGTATGTGTGCAATCTGTGTCACGGATATGAGTGCACAATGTTACTCATTGTGACAGTGGATTGCATTTGCAAGGGCGGTTGGTAGGTATGCTCAATGGAACAAGCCATGATCCGATCAATAGCTATGTGAAGTGATCGAGCGATGAACACTAACCAAAGCTAGCAACCAAAGCAACCAAAGCTAGACGTTGTTGTCTTGAATTACCGCACAATCCACGCCTTAAGGTCCTATAGTAGTAATAATAATCCAAAATCAAACGATAATGGATCTCTTTAGAAGAACTGAGAGTTGGCAGCCACAATCTGAATCAATTTCTAAAGGTGCAATATGATTCTTGAATGGATGGCATGTTGGTCGCCAGAATATGTTGTTAACAAAACATCAATGCAAAACTATGTAAAGTTGTACGGTCGAAGCCATGATTTCGATCTATAAGAGCCACACCCAGCTCATCCAGAATGAATACCAAGAATAATATACAAGGAATGGAGGTGTTCCAGTAATCTTCCTCTTCAAGAAAAGGGCCATGATTTAATATAGAATTAGAGGGGCCACGATATGTGTGTGATCAAGATCTAAGACCACGATCTGCAGGCTATACGGAGCGTTCGGTAGAAATTTCCACATGCAGTTTGGAGATTGAAAACATCATAATAATCTGAAGCAGAGGTGAATCTACAAAATAATTTTTAAAATGCACGTACAGAGCCATGGAGTAGCAGATTCATAGACAAACAAGGGTCCAAAATGATAGTAATTCTTTCAATTAAAAACTGCAAGTTATTTACAATTTCGACGAACAGATTGGGCACAGGCATTAGATGTTGTAAGACAAAGAAGAACTGAGGCTCTTGCTGCCAAAAACTTTGACAATCCTTGGACTATGAGGAAAAACTACAGAAAGGATATAGTGTAGTTCATACGAATCCGAGAGTTGATATCAACCTTGATCAACCTCGACTCAATGCATAAAAAATAGAGCCTCGATCTGGAGATGCCTTTTCAAATATTCGCTTAAGTCTTGGTGCTTCCTTGGTTCCAAAGACAATTCAATGAATAACTGGGGCTTCTTTTTTGTCTGTGGCATAAAAACACTAAGGAACTTGCAGAGAAAAAATATACCATCATAGTAGAGGTCACAAAATGATGGTGCAATATGAGGTTATTCATCTCACTTCTGCGATCTTTTAAAACATATCTTAAGAGAGCATATATATGTTTTATGTATTATAGTAGCAGATCGATCTAGATCTATGTATTTGTTGAATGATCTTTTAAAAAATAATCAATTGATCTATTTGCAATGTGTGAAACTACAACTGTCACAAGTGTGGCCTCAAACAAGAGATTTCATGCATATTTACACATCGATCTCATGCCATACGTAAACACATCGAGGCATGTATTTTTTTAACAACGCATACTAAATCTGAAAGAATAGAGTGAAAGCATAATAAAAGTTACACAACATGACCTAGGTTGTATGCACGAGCTGCTTCTCTTTTGCTCTATGTTTCATCTTAGTACATTAATATCAATATCTTACTTTATTTGGTTTTCATTGGCCTCCCATTGATCACTACCATAAAGGAGTCTCAACACCTCTACTCACACTTCACCTTTCATGGATTACTACCATGAAGAAACTACGAGTACCTTTAAGATTCAAGAAGTTTTAATACCATGTTAACAAATGGGACACAAGCAAGACAAGATAAAAATTGGCCGAAAAAATATTATATCATTCACAACACATTGTATTGATCTCATAATATGAATTTATGGTATATAGATAGGACCACTTCTATATCTAAACTTATATCTATATCTTACCCACAACTCATCAACTGATCATGACAACACCTCATTAACATATAAGGTTTACAACTCATATCATTTTGGTCTCCGACTTTGTGATTATCTAGGGACTCAGAGTCCAACAATCAAGATAAAATAAAAGTGTAAATAGTATTAGAACACACCATCGATTTAACCTCAATGCACAATAAGAGGACTCCCTATAGTCTGTAGTAGGGAAGTAGGTTAATTACAATGTTTGGCATTCAATAGGGCCTAGAAATTTAATAAAAAAAATTGTATGTCTTCATTGCGACAAGTTTTTGCAATCGTTGGGGTGTTAACTATTTTGAGAGTCAAGAATGGGAAGTTTGTTTTGGTCAAATTTTTGTATTCTATGTTTGTATAGAACAGATCACTCTAGGGCTTCACATTCAATCACGATCATACTAGTGTTGGCACCGAAAGTTTTGGGTTTAGTTTTTTGTGCGCCTTGTGCGTGCTCATTTCACTAAGGAAATGCATGAGGAATGACATAGAGTGTGCATCGGATCAAGTTTTGTCATTTGTGTGCCAAGCTTAAGTCTACCAAATGTGCGTTGGTCTGAATTTTTTCAGTTGAAGATGCTCGCCGGAATCAAGAAAAAAATCATTGAGAAATATCCCTCAATGATTACTCCAACAGCATACGAGGACTGGGTTGGTCATAGGACGAGTTGGACAGGCAGCTAAGATTTCCATTGATACAAAAAGTCTATGTGGAGCATGGGCAGACACCAAAAGCATGCGAGGAAGATTTTTCAAACAAATGAGTGGAGCATAGAAGAAAGAAACAACGCTCCCAGTAGAGAAAGCTATAAAAGGAAGCAATAATATCAAAAATGGGGTTGGTGGGTTAGCTAGTTAGATATTGGGAGAAAAGATTCATTGAATCCTTAGTATTGAATTTGCTCTAATCCTATTGTAATATTGTAATTCTTTTGAATATATATATATATATATATATATATATATATAGTATGTCTAAGTTTTGAGAAAAGGAGCATTGCGTAGTATGTTGTAATCCTGAGAATTTGTATAGAGAAAATATAATCTTGAGGATTTGTATAGAGAATATATGAAGTCCTATGGTTGTCATATGTGTATGTCCTGCACAATGTATATCTTTGTTGTGATGGAATGGCTCTAGTAATAATGATGCGACAGTTTTGATCCATTTTATGTATATCATGTATGGGTTGAATATGTGTGTGTATTGTTTTAATTCTTAGTCCTAATAATTTTTCAGATATGAATTGCATGGATGCCAATCCTGATAACTTTTTGTGTAATTATTCTTCATCCATGTCACAAAACTTTAAGGTCTTTGTGATCCTCTCTACATCTAGGGTGATACCTTCCTCAACCTTGGCCAAGGATTGATATGTCGATGCTCTAAGGTTTTTGTTGGACAACTCTTGACAAACCCAAGGTCTAAACTCCCCAAAATTAAGAAGGATGTGCACAAGTGTGGATCAAAATGCCCCACAAATCATTGTCAGGACCTAATAGTCTTGTCGGGAATGATGAAGCAAAGAAATGAGGTGGCACCCATTGAAGGAGGAAATTCAATATTGGGTCGAGGAAAAAGAACATGATTTTTCCCTACAAGAGACTCGAGGATTGAGGGTGAATGAAAAGAAATGGAAAGACAAGTATATTTACTTTGATATGCATGAGATTTTCTTTACTGGATTTCCTTTTTTGTTGCATTAATGACTAAAAAGGAAAGCTACTACCAATTCTCCAGTGTGGTTGTTGGAGCTAGTGACTTGGGATCAAGCTAAGGTTGAAGAACTGAAAGTGTTGGATAACAAGTGGACTCAAGCTATTGAATTCTAATTTTCTCGAGTAAAATAAGGCTACATTATTGAATTCATTGTGGAATAGACTCATTCTTTCAGTGAGACTAGAAGAAAGTTTGCAAAAGGACCGAGAAGGAAGATGCTCGAAGAAATTCCACTTTGGATAAAAATGTTTTTCATGGAGAAGGGGTTGATGTGCATGGAACTGGATCGAATGGTTGAGTAAAATCCCCTCGCACAAGGCAAGGTTCTGCAAAGATGGGGGAAAGTAAAAAAGGATATGGATTTGTTGAGGAGGATCCAAAAATTGTTGAGATGATATGAGGTATGGAATGGACCCAAAAGAGCAGAGAAACAAATCTGAGAAGTACACAAGAAGAGTTGAGATAAGACAAAGAGTGAAAGAGAGAGGTGGAAAATAATTAGCGAGGGGCACGCGACAAGGGGTTGGGTCCAAGATGAAGAGAAAATAAATTGCACTAGGTGGTAGTGTAAGAGAGTATGTTGTGCCAGAGTGAATCACATACGAGGATAGGCCCACAAAGAGGCATGGCATAGAGGAGATGGTGTCTAGTAGGGATATCAGTAGTGATACTAGTACAAAACTAGGTGACAATGTTTGCACCCCTTGGTTGTTGCAGAGTGTCACAACCTTAGAGGAAGATGAAGCATAGAGAAATAGTGTGCTAATAAGAAGAGAGGATGGTGTGTTGAGTAGTAATGTGTTGTTTGGAGAGAAAGATTGCGCGCAAAGTGGTAGTGCGCAGATTAGACCGAGAGATAGAGCATAGATTTGTACTGCACAGATCAGACTGGGAGATAGAGAACAAATTTGTAGCTCACAAGTTGACCCGGAATATGGGGCACACATTTGTAGTGCATGTTAGGACAAGAAACTAGAGCCCAATATGTTGGTGTACCAAAAGAAGAGGAAGATGGAGGCTCCCCTAGTGGTGGGGGAGACAAATTGACAATAGTAGATGGTCTTGTGTGACTGCAAGTAGATACCTCTCTGGGTCACCTCGCGATAAGTTTCAGAAGAACATGAACTTATCCCCTGCCTTGTACCACCCCCCTTGTGCATTTTTAATCAAGAATAAAACATAGCAGATAGTGAAGCGATTTGGAGTCGAAGAAAGAGAAGAAGGAAAGAGAAGCGAAGAGATAATTGAAAAATAAGGTGAAGTCAACAATACTTTACCCCAAGCAATAGTGGTTTGGAAAACTCAAACCCCTAGTACTCAGAAAGGAGGAACTAGCTTGGATTGGAAGATGGAGAATCAGGATAGTACATTGAGACTACCCATATTCCACGAAATGAATAAGGATGATGGAGTGCAACATTGGTTTACATGTGAAGCAAAAAAAATCGCACAGCTAGAAACTGTAACACCCTGTTTCCCCCAGTCTATAAAAATAACTATATTGGCCAAGAACTAAGGCAAACTCAAAGATGTGAATGTTTGATTTGACAGACCTTTGCATAAAAGGTCGATGAATGTAAATTATGTTATGAATAGGTGTTGCATGACTGTTGGGAGGGGGATGTGCTAAAAGAGACCATGATGGCTAATGAGAGGTGGTGGAAGGGACCTGTAATGGTTGCGTTAACTTCCACCGAGCCAGTACCATACTGGTTTATACTTGCTCAAAAACCAAAGCAACCCTCTAATCCTGGAATGGGTTTCCTGTCAGATTGGTAGGTGGGGAGGCTCCTCAAGAGTTAATGAGGGGATGGCGGTGAATCGCCCATCCGTAACAGCCCTCAGACCTGACCATGGATGGCGAAATTTGTGCCACATGCAACCTTGCATACAAAATGGGCAAGGGAGGAGAGAAATCGCGTGCGATGGGGATCACAGAAGAGAACTGGAGAAAACCCTAGATTATTTTCCTGTATCAGGAGAAGGAGAGTAACCTTTGTCCTGTATTATTTTTCCTGTATCAGAAGAAGGAGAGTAACCTTTGTCCTTGAATTCCATTGAGCTAGAAGTAAGAGACTGAACCTTAAAGCATCGTGCTCTACCTCGAGGGGTGGCTAGTGGTAAATTTGTTTGGAGTCATTGAGCCTACGGTTGGGTGGAAACGAGCAACCCTCTCAGCAGTTGCATCACGCCTGGTAGATCTGATAAGTGTTTTATACCTTGTATTTCGAATTGAATATCATGAATGCATGCTTATGTTTATATGCCCATAATAATTTCTGTGTAGAATGATTCCCTGGTGTTTTAAACTGGAAATAATGGATGCATGTGTATGCTTATATGTCATCATTGGTTTTTGTAAAAATGGTTAAGTCTGGGGTCGGAAGGGTAGATCTCTAAGGTCTCGGAGTTGTGGGAGTTTGAAGCCTCAAGAAGTTGAATTCGCGATTCAAGCTCAGAAGGGATAGCGAGCCCAATTATAGAAAGAGAGAATACCCTATCATTTGGTTGATGAACAGTCGGGATCCTTTTGGGGATACCCTAGATCTTTCGAGACCAATGGATCTAGAGAAGGAGTGCAAGCGTTAACACCTCGACCCTTTTAACCTTCGCAAGTAGCGATGGGATCCAGGATCGTAGATCCAAGGATCTGATGGAGCCCTATTAACCATCGATCTTAGCCTTTGTATAGGTAGGAGAGTAGCATTTCACTGACTCGTGACTTCAAGTGGTCAAGGGTAGGGCTGCATGAACTCACGAATCGTGAGATCGCGACGTGATCGTGACCGTTGGATCCAGGCCACGGGAGGATCGTGGGATCAGGACTTTCATGGTTATCACCTATCGGGGGTTCAGAACTTGAGAGAGTTTCTTTTTTACTGTAGAAGTCACGAAGTGCTAAGAACCAAGGACTCATGCAAACACGTGGCACACCCATTAGGTGGGGACCGCGTGGTTAACAGGTGGTGTAACAGCAAGCGCCCAGAGAAAGGTGGGAGCAAGTGACAGGTGATGGACACGTGTCGCCTGGGAAAGAGTCAATCCATTGTTGACTTATAGTATCTTAGGCATTCATGAAAAAGGAGCACGAGGGCTCAACACTCCATCTCACGAAGTCGCGAGATGCGAGTAGCGCTAATATTTAGCCTAGGACGTTGGTGATCGGTGGTGGACACTTGTCACCTGGGGAAGAGTCGACCCATTGTTGACTTATCGTGGCTCGGGGTTTTGTAGGATGAAGAAGTTGCACCCTGATCACTAAGGCTACAAAACGTCGAGAGACGAGGTCTCGTGCGACGGGTGGCAGTGGCAAAGCTCGTGAGCAGAGTACAGTGGAGGAGACAAGTGGCATGTGGGAGTCACCTTGGGCAGATCCCATGTAACGTTGACCTCTCGCATCTCAGGATTTCGCAAAAGAGGAGCATGAGGGCTCAACACCTCAACTAGCGAAGTTGCGAGTGGTGCTAATGTTTGGCCTAGCCTACGGTTACATGTAGCAGGCGCTAGTGAGGAGGGAGCCATACCCGTATCGTATCTTGGGTATCGGTGTTTGGAGAAAGGGGATTCGAGAGTCTTGACTCCAAACTCATGAGTTGCAAAAGATGCTTGTGCTCAGGCCAGGTTGTGGTCGTTTGGAGAAGGATAATTGAAGGGAGGGTCTGCGCTAGGCCCCATAGAAGTCTCGGGGATTCTGTCCGTCAGAGAAAAAGATGAAAAATCTAGGTTGTCGTAGTGGGTGTGTGACAAATTGGTATCAGAGCATGGTTACAACACTTGGCCTACTTGGGCTCATGAACGAGTTGCGCAGAAACTCCATTTGAAGTACTCATAAAAGGAGTAACCCTTTATCTTAACCCCCTTTATCAAAAGTCAAAGTTAAGAATGAAAATTCCTATTGTGTGTATGCATTTGAAAAAATATGAATTATGCGTTGGTTATAAATGAGTATAAATAGTGACTAACAACAAGTGTTTTTCCTGCACACAAGCGGATGATCAACCGTGGGGAACTGCAGATGCACAGAATGGTGATGCAACATGAAGTGGGGGATGGCTCCCACAATAGATATGAAGAGTCTGACGAAAGGAGAGCGGTAGAGACCCCTCCATATCTAGCTGAGATTGTGAGGAGCCTCATGGTCGAACTACAGAGCTGTAAGGCCGACAACGAGAGGTTGATCAAAGAGAAAGAGAAGCAAATGAAAATTAATGCAGTCTTGCTGCAGAGTTTATCCGACATACAAAGACAATTGCAACATGGACCTGACACCAGTCACGCGGACCGACGACAGACAAATAAAAGTCAAAGTCCACCTGAGATATAGAAATGTGGTCTTTTAAGTGGCCACACTGGGAAGAGCACCTCGAGAAAGGTCCACCCCAGAGATAAGGGACAAGAGTCGGATGAGTCCTCTGGAAAGGAAACTGGCGACTCAGAGGGATATTCTAGTAGCAGGACTAGCTCTTGTTCCCGAAGAAAATGGAAGAAGCAAAAGCATCCTAGAAGTCATAATCTCAAAGAATTCAAGAAGGCCAAACCACCCTCTTTCGATGGTGAAATAAAGAAGGGGGAGGAAGCGGAGGCCTAGCTACTTGGACTAAAGAAGTATTTTAGAGTCCATGACTTCTCAGAAAACTTGAAGGCCCAAATAGCCACTTTCAACTTGAATGGAAAGGCTTCCAT
>JZKD02S1673281.1:67986-84351 GCA_000966675.3 Picea glauca
TGAGGAACATCTTAGACTTGTGCTTCAAGTGCTAAGAGAACATCAGCTCTATGCCAAATTTAGCAAGTGCGACTTTTTCTAGAAGCAAATACATTACTTGGGCCATGTCATATCTAAAGAAAGAGTAGCAGTAGACCCTGACAAGATCAGGTCTATCATGGAATGGCCTACCCCAAAGGACGTTTCAGATATCAGATCCTTTATGGGCTCAGCGGGATACTATAGGAGATTTATAAAAGGATTCTCCAAGATTGGTTGTCCAATCACTGCCCTCCAGAAGAAGGGAGCTAAATTCACGTGGACACAAGAATGTGAAGAAAGATTTCAATCCTTAAAACATCTACTGACCCACGCACCTATATTGAAGATCGTCAATCCCGAAGCTGACTTCCTCGTGTGCAAGGATGCATGCAAGGAAGGGATCAGAGGAGTCCTTATGCAAGGAAGAAGTGTAGTCTGCTATGAATCCCAAAAATTGAATGAGCACGAAGTCAACTATGTGACCTATGATCTAGAGATGGTCGCCATAGTGCACGCCTTAAAAATGTGGAGGCATTTCCTCCTGGGAAGGAAATTTGTACTTATGACAGACCATTGTGGATTGAGATATCTGTTTGACCAACCAAAGCTCAATGCCAAACAAGCTAGGTGGATGGCCCTCCTTAGTGAATTTGATTTTGAAATCAAACATGTTAAAGGAAAGTAAAATAAGGTGGTCAATGCCCTTAGCAGAAGTATGAAAACAATTCATCTGGCAACGGTGAGCACCTGCGAGACAAATATCAAGGAAAGAGTCAGGAATGCACAAGAAACATACACATTCTTCCAAACTGTGACCTCATACCTGGAGCAAGAACCCACAGGGATAAAGTATGAAGGCTACCAAATGATAGATGGAGGTCTACTAACTTACAGAAACAGATTGTATATTCCATATTGTGATGACTTGAAGAGGTTCATAATGGATGAACTACATAAAATACCATATATTGGTCATCCAGGATAGCAGAAGATGATCAAAGCCAGCAGGAAACAATTCTATTGGTCTGGATTGAAGAAAGACATAGATAAGTACTTAGCCAAATGCATAGAATGCCAATAGGTTAAAGCAGAACACCAACACCTAGCCGGATTATTATAACCTCTACCAATCCCAGAATGGAAATAGGAAACCATCTCCATGGATTTCATCACCGGATTACCAACCTCGACCAAACAGAATGACGCCATCATGGTAGTGGTGGATAAATTGAGCAAGTCCGCTCATTTTATCCCCGTCAAGTCAACTTGCAAGGAAATAGACATCGCCAATGTATTCATGAAGGAGATATTTAGACTACATGGAATGCCTAAAGAGATCATGTCTGATAGAGACACAAAATTTACTTCCAACTTTTGGAAATCCTTGATGGTTGGTATGGAGACCAAATTACTATTTAGCACAGCCTATCATCCTCAAACTGATGGACAGACGGAAAGAGTGAACCAAATATTAGAGGACATGCTAAGGATGCATGTAATGCATCAACCCAAAAGGTGGGAAGATTTCCTGCCACTGGTGGAATTCACCTACAACAATGGCTACCAAGAATCCCTGAAGACAAGCCCTTTCAAAGTCATCTATGGTAGACCGTGCAACACTCCAGTCAATTGGAGTAATCTCGTGAACAGAGTTACTATTGGACCCAACATGTTGAAAGAAATGGAACAACAAGTGGCTCAGATAAAACAAAATCTAAAGGTCACTCAGAACAGACAGAAAAGTTACGCCGATCGAAAGAGAACTCTAAGAGAATTCAAGACGGGAGACCACGTATATCTCAGAGTTAGGCCCAGGAAGAGTTCCCTGAGGATGGGATCTTGTGCCAAGTTGGCACCTCTATATTGTGGACCCTTTGAAGTTCTAGATAGAGTGGGACCTGTAGCCTATAGGCTAACACTTCCTCCCACAATAAAAGCACACAATGTTTTCCACGTTTCATTATTGAAGAAATATGTACATGATTCTAATCATATAATTGACTGGTCTATGATCCAGGTGGAATCGAAGGGAGAATTCCTGCCAGAACCTCAATGCATACTGGACAGAAAGGAAACCCCACTGAGGAACCGAACCATTGCACAGGTCAAGGTGCAGTGGAAACATTTTGGCCCAGATGAGGCTACGTGGGAAATGGAAGATGCCATGAAATAGGCATATATGATTTTGTTTACTTCTATACATACACATCATATTTATAGATAGAAAATTGAGGACAATGTTCCTTTAAGGGGGAGGGAATTGTAACACCTTGTTTCCCCCAGTCTATAAAAATAACTATATTGGCCAAGAACTAAGGCAAACTCAAATATGTGAATGTTTGATTTGACTGACCTTTGCATAAAAGGTCGGTGAATGTAAATTATGTTATGAATAGGTGTTGCATGACTACTGGGAGGGGGATGTGCTAAAAAATAACACGATGGCTAATGAGAGCTGGTGGAAGGGACCTGGAATGGTTGCGTTAACTTCCACCGAGCCAGTACCATACTAGTTTATACTTTCTCAAAAACCAAAGCAGCTCTCTGATCCTGGAATGGATTTCTCATAAGATTGGTAGGTGGTGAGGCTCCTCAAGAGTTAATGAGGGGATGGGGGTGAACCGCCCATCCGTAACAGCCCTCAGACCTGACCATGGACGGCAAAATTTGTGCCACACGCAACCTTGCAGACAAAATGGGCAAGGGAGCAGAGAGAGCACATGCGATGGGGATCACAGAAGAGAACTGGAGAAAACCCTATATTATTTTCCTATATCAGGAGAAGGAGAGTAACCTTCGTCCTGGATTATTTTTCCTGTATCAGGAGAAGGAGAGTAACCTTCATCCTTGACTTTCGTTGAGCTGGAAATATGAGACTGAACTTTAAAGCATCGTGGTCTAGCTCGGGGGGTGGCTAGTGGTAAATCCGTTTGGAGTCACTGAGCCTACGGTTGGGTGGAAACAAGCACCCCTCTTAGCAGTTGCATCATGCCTAGTAGATCTTATAAGTGTTTTATACCTTGTATTTCGAATTGAATATCATGAATGCATGCTTATGTTTATATGCCTATAATAATTTCTGTGTAGAATGATTGCCTGGTGTTTTAAACTGGAAATAATGGATGCATGTGTATGCTTATATGTCATCATTGGTTTATGTAAAAATGGTTAAGTTTGGGGCTGAAAGGGTAGCTCTCTAAGGTCTCAAAGTCATGGGAGTTTGAAGCCCCGAGAAGTTGAATTTGTGATTCAAGCTCAAAAGGGATAGCGAGCCCAATTATAGAAAGAGAGAATACCCTATCATTTGGTTGACGAATGGTCGGGATCCTTTCGGGGATACCCCGGATCTGTCAAGACTGATGGATCTAAAGAAGGAGTGTAGGCGTTAACACCTCGACCCTTTCAGCCTTTGCAAGTAGCGATGGGATCTAGGACCATAGATCCAAGGATCTGACAAAGCCCTATTGACCGTCGATCTTAGCCTTTGTATAGGTAGGAGAGTATCATTTCACTGACTCGCGACTTCGAGTGGTCAAGGGTAGGGCTACATGAACTCACGAATCATGAGATCGTGACATGATCGTGACCGTTGGATCCAGGCCACGAGAGGATCGTGGGATCAGGACTTTCGTGGTTATCGCCTATCGGGGGTTCGAAACTTCAAAGAGTTTCTTTTCGACTGTAGAAGTCGTGAAGTGTCGAGCACCGAGGGCTCATGCGAGCATGTGGCACACCCATTAGGTGGGGACCACGTGGTTGACTGGTGGCGTAATAGCAAGTTCCCAGAGAAAGGTGGGAGTGGGTGATAGGTGATGGACACATGTCGCCTGGGAAAGAGTCAATCCATTGTTGACTTATCGTATCCTGAGCATTCGCGAAGGAGGATCATGAGGGCTCAACACTCCATCTCGTGAAGTCGCAAGATGCGAGTAGCGCTAGTATTTAGCCTAGGATGCGGGTGATCAGTGGTGGACACTTGTCACCTGGGGAAGAGTCGACCCATTATTGACTTATCGTGGCTCGGGGTTTCGCAAGATGAAGAAGTTTCACCCTGATCGCTAAGGCTATGAAATGTCGAGAGCTGAGGTCTCGTGCAATGGACGGTAGCGACACAGCTCATGAGAAGAGTACAGGAGGAGACAAGTGGTGCGTGTGCATCACCTTGGGCAGAGCCCACATAACGTTGACCTCTCATGTCTCGGGATTTCGCAAAAGAGGAGCACGAGGGCTCAACACCTCAACTAGAAAAGTTGCGAGTGGTGCTAATGTTTGGCCAAGCCTATGGTTACATGTAGCAGGTGCTAGTGAGGAGGGAGCCATACCCGTATTGTATCTCGGGTATCGGTGTTTGGAGAAAGGGTTGTCGAGAGTTTGGACTCCCAACTCATGAGTTGCAAAAGATGCTTGCGCTCAGGCCAGGTTGTGGTCATTTGGAGAGGATAAGGGAAGGGAGGGTCTGCTCTAGGCCCCATAGAAGTCTCGAGATTCTATCCATCGGAGAAAAATATGAAAAATCTAGGTTGTCGTAGTGGGTGTGTGACAGAAACCACATTTAGTGACAGAGCCTTGACGTGGTATATGAAGTATAAGGTTATTGCACTAGCAGGACATGCAAGGTCCTTGGATGAGATTAAGCAGGATCTACTTAGGGAATTCTAGAAACCTAAGTCAAAATCCCAATGTATTACAGAGATAAAAATATCAATTAGAAGGAAGGAGAAATCGTCTCAGATTATGACCAACGGTGACAAAAAGAACTCGCTCCAAGTTGTTGACACCAAAAAATTGTGTGTTGCAATGGAAAAGGTGTGTCAAAATGAACTCTCTCCAGGTTGTTGACACCAAAAATTGTGTGTTGCAATGGAAAAGGTGTTGAGCTTATATAGGGGAAGCCGGGGGGTCTAATCCCACCCGACTCCCTATATGTTTGGATGGTTATTAATTCAAACTTTAATAAACATATCCTCATGGGAATTAACAAAGGGAGCTTGTTGGTGCGTTGGTCGGGGCATAATATTAAAACAATGGTATGGGCGGAGGTCGCAGGTCGAACTCCCAGACCTCGCCCCCCATTTGGCATATTGTTACAACCTATAATTTAAATCGAATGTTTTGTTGTTTTGTTACAATTGATACCCTTGGCGCACTAGTTAGGACATTGATTTGGTTGACGGAGGTCACGGGTTCAAAACTCGTTCGCCTTATTTTCCACCATCCATTACACAACTTAAATTTAAATATAATATTTCTCAATGGAATATTTGATTGTAGCCGTTGGTCCAATGCCAAGTCCGTTGGAATATTTCTGTCAAGGTTTCGGGTTCAATTCAGGTCGGCCCCAACAATTTTTTATACCTTAGCCAGCATTGGCCAATCAGAAGATGCCACGTGCCACCTTTGGTTGGTCCACATCCTCACCATGTAGCCTACATAGACACCTTCTCTGTCAGCAGGCCAATTCAGTGTCGTACCCTCCACATCAGCATTGTACCTAATGTATTAGCACTGTACCTATCACATGTCATTCGTACTGCCACTTTTCAACCTATTGTACTTCCACATCACCATTACGTACTACCATGTGTCATCCGTTCAGTGATGCCATGTGGCATCCATACAGTATCTATACAGTCCACATGTCATCCTCTAGTGATTCCACGTTTCCATCTATACTCTTGCAAAGTTATATAACCGTACATGTCTATACTACCACATGGCAGCCTGTCCCTTGGCATTTGCCTTGTTTTTGCTTAAATTCAAAAGGCGATAACTTTCTCATACGACATTCGTTTGAGGTTGTTCAAATTACATTGGAAATATCTCATCGAGTTCTACTCAATGGAGTCATTTTTATCAACATTTGAGACTATAATTTTTTTAGCATTCCAGATCCTCCTGGATCACACCTTCCCACTAAATAACTTTTGGACCTCCAAAAGTATGGAATACCTAGCAACTTAGTGATTATAAGTCTTTCTCCACTTTTCTGGTCTCTATCCACTTTGCTAAAATGAACTTCCAATTGTTCTCCATCTTGGGTCTCCATATTGTATTTCCATCTTGGATCTCCAAAAGTCGGGTTCATTCAGAAATGAAGTGAGGATACCATTGCCTCACTTATCCAATATCATCCATATATCCTGCTTGGATGATGAGCACCTAACTCTTCAAAAAAATAATGGAAACTGAAACAACATTGTTGATCAAGTTAGGCATTCCCTCAAAATCACAAACTCTATCATTCATTGTTTCTACTATTAACCATACTCCACTGACTAGTATAAAACTGAGCAACAAAATTGAATATACAGATGCGAAAGAGAATGCATCATCAACATATTTGTTCTTCTTAATAGGAAAAACATCAAACAAAGGAACTATTTTAATTTCAACTGTAAGTTGTAAATATGGATCCTTGATACTAGAATTAACTAGCATTTTCACATGCCCTATAGTGACAATAATCAAATTAGTCTTCATTTGATGAGCTCTCACAATGAAATCAATCCCATCCTTGAAAAGATGATACTTGTTTTTTTCCTTGTAGAAAATGTCCTTCTTTTCATACAAGTATGGACTTCCCAAAACCATCCCGTAAAATGTCAGGTGGAACCACATCTAACTCTATCTCATCAACGAAACTGGATGTGAACTCAAACAATAACTTGCATTGCTTAGTTACCTGTAATTGAGCATTATCACAAATCTGACCCAAAGGATACGGTCTCAGATGAGGCCTAGTTTCTAATCCTAAATTCTTAACAACTTGCTCTAAAATAAGATTTACTTGTGATCTAATATCAACAAGTGTATCAATATTAGTGTGCATTGAGATAAATCGTAAATGAAACATTTTTTTTCTTTTCCTTCCAACATGGATTACATTAGCCTTTGAATAAGAAGCATGTGACCTAGAACTAACAAAAGAAAATATACCTTTAATACCCATAGTTGTAAATTCATAATTTGATCCAAGATATTGAACTATGGTTGTGGCCTTATGTTTACCCTTGTCCTTGAACTTATTTGCTATCCTCTCTGGATGCAACTTCTAACACGTTGCCTCCTCATGTCCTTTCTTATTGCAATGAGAACATGTAGGATTCTCTTCTTCTTTTCCCTTCGACTGCATCTTGAAGTTACATGGCTTCTTCGACTGCTTCTCAAAGTTATGCGGCCTATCTTTTCTTTTACCACCAGTTTCCTTGGCCTTCTTTCGATCCTCGCACATTTCTTCCACCATATCCTTCATTGCCATGAACGCAGAAATGAATTCCTCTTCAGTATAGAAAGGGTTTGGATTAGCAAAATCCTTATCTTTTATTGAAGCCATTATTTTCTTTCGAAATGCACACCTCAAACCAATCTCAGGAATGTACTCTTCAACAATACTTCACCAAGCTTGAGTTTGGACATCGTAAGCATTCACTTGCAAAAAAATGTCAAACCAGCTCTGATACCACTTGCCTTCCAATGATACCAACCAGCTATGATACCAACTTGATCCGAAAACACCTAGTGTCAAATTAGTTCTTAAGTATACATTAACATCCAACCTGATTTGAAAATTAAGATTGTCTTGACTATTTGCAAAATAACATGTGAATATGCTTACTTATCCATAAACTTCATTAATTGATAAAAACTCACGGAAAGAAGCATGTTGAAAATGATAGAAATATTAACAACAAAGATCAAGTCACATTACACAAGTTGATAACAAATTTCACCCATATTGGGCTACGTCTACTGGTCTGCTTCAAAATGAGAGACCACTTTATTGATGCTCAATAATTCTTAAACACAACTCCCACACTTGACCTTCTTATCTACTACTCAAACACAAGTATAACTGCCAAAATTGGTACCACCTTGGAAAACCAAAACTTTCGACTATAAAAACACTATACTTCTCTCAAAGAGTCCCAAGGCTCAATAACATAATCAAAATAAAATTGTAGTGACTTCTTCACACGTAAATCGAGACCAAAATGAACTCAATCCAAGTTATTGGAACGAACTATAACCAAAACAAACCTGCTCTAAATTCTTAGCATGAAAATACCATGCTCATAAAAAATGAACTCACTCTGAGTTCTTGCATGAAGTTCCATGTCAAAATGAACCCAATCTAGGTTCTTGACACATGAGCCTTCAATCATAACAAAAACGAACCCCATTTGGGTTCTTATCATTTGATTACCCTTTTGGCATGCATATCCATGTCAAAACAAACTCACTCTAAGTGCTTGACACCAAAAATCGTGTGTTGCAATGGAAAATGTGTTTGGCTTATATAGGGGAAGTTGAGGCATTGAATTCCACCTGACTCTCGATATGCTCGGATGGTTATTAATTCAAACTTTAATAAACATATCCTCGTGGGCGTTAACAAAGGGAGCTTGTTGGCGCATTGGTCGGGGCATAATATTAAAACATTGGTATGGGTAGATGATCTGGATTTACGAGCGGAACGAAATGAAACCACATATTTATAATATTAACACACATACACAGTGAACAATAACATAGATACATTAAAACTTTACTTCTATTAAATATGAAATATGTTGAAAACTATAAAATGCAGACTGAAAACAAGCTTGCTAGAATGGTGGCAGCTTATCTCTGAGAAGAGATGTGACGACTACACTCATTCGCAAGAAGATGGGTACAATGGGGATTTGAACGAATTTTTACAATAAACATGAATTCCAAAACCCTAGACATCCAAAAACCTAACCCTAGGAGATGAAGTGTCAAAATTCATGTTGGCCCCGTTGGGGTAAGTTAATACATCAACTTCCCAAGGTCGTAACTTTTGCATATAAACTCCATTTAGGGTGCACGATAGCTTGTTGGAAAGGTATTGAAGAGGAGATTCATTTAGGGGGATCAATAAAAATTTTTGGCTATCATTGAGGTTCCCGATCATGAAAAATATATTTTTAGGCCCTCAAAATGGCCCTAGAAGTTCAGGAACCGAAAAAATGCTAAAAATAGTAATTTTCCAAAAAACTATTTTGATTCGGCTGGAAAAGGTGGGTGGCCACTGAGATCCTCTTGGATCAATCCTCCCCCCTTAGGAAACAATGGTATCCATTTTTTTGATTTCCCCCATCAGGCGAGGAAGTTTCTGTTGAATTTGGCCCCAGGTGAGCCACTTGCCTTGGTGCAGGAGTTGCTCTTCTTTGACAACCCAATAAAGTTGGATCCTTTATTGGAGAGTGCCCCTGAATTGTGTGTCCATGATATGATCAATGGATGCTTGTTCCATATAGTTAGGGTTAAGCTCTATTGGTGTCAATTGTTCTACTATCTCTAAGGTGTCTAATATTGTTGGAAAATAAGGCTGAAGGAGGTCCAAATTGAACATCGGGTGCAAGATAAGGATGGGGGGGAAGGTTGAGCTCAAAATCATTGTCACCCAAAACCTTGGTGATGGTGTAGGGTTCATAACAGAGTAGACGAATCTTCCAATGAGGCCATGTAAGGTGTTCTTGCTGCAAGTGCAACCAAAATTTGTCTCCCACCTGAAACTGGTATGGAACCCAATATTGATCACGACGTTGCTTGTACTTGGCATTGGAATTCTGTAAAATCCTGAACCTGTTGGCGGATGTGATGGATTCGATCAATGAATCAAGTGGTTTTTTCAATTCCAATTGGAGCATGCGACGAGTCTTCCTGGGTGGCTGCAAGGGGTAGTGCAACATCCATGGGACCCAATGGTTGAAATCCCAACCCCACCTGAAAGGGGTTGTGGCCGATTGAGCTATGTATGGCTCTTTTGTAGTTGTGTTGAACATAGGGAAGACTCTCATCCTAGGTGTTTGGGAGCTTGGAATTGTACATGTGCAGGATGTGCACGATCATCCAGTTCACAACCTCAGTTCGACCATCCGTCTGGGGGTGGAAGGAAGTGGACTTGGTGAGCTTGGTGTCCAGCAATGACCAAAGGCTCGAATAGAATGTGTTGAGGAATCAACTGTCACGATATGATATAATGGTTTGTGGGATCCCAAAGTGTACCCACACTCGTTCAAAGAAGAGCTTGGAAGTGGCCTTTGTTTTTATGCTCTTCTTGCAGGCGACCAGAATCGCCATCTTGGAAAAGTGATCAACAACCACAAAAACACAGTCATTTCATCGCTTGGTGGATGAAAGGCCCGACATTAGTCCATTGAGATGGATTCCCAGGGCATGTTAGGAGTAGGCAGAGAAGTTTATAGGCCTTGTTCCTTATTGGTTGGTTTGGAAATAGCACAGGCAGTGTAGGACTAGATATATTTGTTGACATCTTGTCGAAGTTTCGACCAATAGAAATGTCGTTGCAACACTGCCACTGTCCTTTCCATGTAGAAGTGTCTTGCCACTCAATTGTAGTGGGCTTACCAAATCATCTTTGTTTGCTCGCTTGATGGAATGCAGAGATCACCCAAATGACACAGCATCCCATCCTGAAGATGAAAATTAGTGGTAGTTGTCTTTGCGCCCAACATATAATATTTGTTGGCGAAGTCAAGATCTCTCCCATAGAGGTGGGGCCATTCGGAGGTCTCGTGGTCACAAGAATCGAGCATTGTGGTGAGTTTCACAACTAGAGGTCATCTAAGGAAATCAACAACTCTGTTGGTACTTCATGTTTTATACTTGATGTTGAGGTGGAACTACTGAAAATATGTGGACCACTTTTGATGGCGGTCATTCTGTAAGTTTTGTTATGTCTGTATGAACTGAAATAGCTTATGATCATTTTGGATGATTGTCTCCTTCATGAGAATGTAATACCTCCACTGGCGGCAAGCTTGCACAATGGAGTACATTTTTTTTTCGTAAGTAGGGTACTTACGAACTACATCTAATAGTGTTTCACTATGGTAGGCCACGGGGAGGTCCTGTTGAGTGATGAATGCACCCACAACATAGTCTAAAGCATCTGCCTCGATCTCAAAGGGATGTTGCAGCTCAGGTTATGAAAGAACTGGGGTGGAGCACAAGTGCTAATTCAAATCATCGAACGCTTTATGTTGGGACATACCCCACACAAAAAATTTCTTACCACCACCCCTGGTTATTTGGCTGAGGGCTCATGTAATATGGGAGAATCCCAACACAAACCTGCGATAGAAATTGGCAAGGCCTAAGAAGCTCTGAAGCTCAGTGAGCATGGTTGGGGCTATCTATTCATGGATGACTTGGATCTTGGTTGGATCAACATGAACACCATGTGCATCAACAATGTATCCTAGGTATTGGATATTATCCATGCCGAAGGAGCATTTTTCCAAGTTGGCATATAGCTTGTGCTACCAAAGAGTGTGCAGAACCTATTGAATATGTTGCAAGTGTTCTACCCAAGTCTTTTTGTAGATGAGGATGTCATCCAAACACACCACCACAAAATAATTTGTGAAAGGATGCAAGATATTTTCCATCATCCTCGTGAAATTTGTTGGGGAATTTGTCAAACCAAAGGGCATGACCAACCATTCAAAAAGAACTTCTTTTGACTTGAAGGTGATTTTCCATACATCTGTCTATTCTATTGGGAACTGATGGTAGCCATACTTCAGATGAATCTTATTGAATTATTTGCCCCCCTTGAGATGATCAAGGAGATCGTCGACTTGGGGAATCGGGTATCGGTTCTTGACTGTGATTTTATTTAGGGCATGTTATCCCCTAGCCTAAGGATAACTAAGGAGATTATGTCTTGAGGCCCATAGGTCCTAGACATGGACTATCGAGAGGCATATTGACTTGATCATGGCCCTAGAGGGCCCATCTTTCTTCTTTAGCACCTCCACCTTGTCAGAAGTAGAAACATCCATCCCATCGGCATGGTCCTTCAGCAACACTGGGTCTTTCTCCATGAGGTAATGAGTCTAGGTATCATGGTATGTGTCACTCTGATTCTCAAAACATTTGAATATGTGCACTTAATTCTTTTTTCTTATGACGTGTGCTTGGATCTTATGCCTTTCCACTTGTCCACACCTGGGGGGAATGACAAGATGCCCTAGCAAGTTGGTTACCATAGGGTTTGAATTTCCCTGGGTGGGTTCATGAAATTTCATCATCCGTTCCCACCATACTTTACCACTTTTCATCTTTTTCCCCCTCATCCATCCCATACATTGGTTCAGGCACTGGGTTTGCCAAGCTAGGAAAGGGTTGTACCTTACCTTGTGGGAAGAAGGGGCTAAAGGCCCAGAGGGTACAAGTAGCTAGAAAAAGATGAAATACAAAAGAAAAAAATGTTCAGATGCTTCACCCAGGGATCCCCAAGAAAGCAATAAAAAGCTTCTCGGGAAGAAACAGAGGGACCCATAAAATAATAAAATCAATACCTAGTTGGAGGATAGGGCTCTCATCACGAGCCAGACTATTAGGTCCATGGGCATGTAGTAGTATGACACTACCATTCAGTTGGTCACCATGCTAGGGTAGTGGCTCTTGGTGGCATAGCCAAGAGAAAGGGGGTCTCATCACGAGCCAACCTTCTCATCTCCGTAAAATGCTTATGGGTAACATTGTCACCACTGGTCACCACGCCAGGGGAGTGTCCCCTAACTATTCTCTTGAAAGAAAAATGAATAATATAAAAGATAAAAGGCATTGAATGGTCTTGGAAACATTTGCATCCATGACAAGGTGCATCTCACCCTCTTCAGAGGCACCCACAGGAAATCCATACATTCCCTTGTGCTCACTGCACCCATTTCTCAAACATCCCTCACCACCTCATCCACTTACATGGCATGGATTTGTCTTCACCTAGAAATATCCCACGTCTAATGAGAATTATCCCAATAGGACCTCCTGATGTCCTCTCTAACCTAGTTTGTAGAATAGCATAATGTATTTGAGCACTTGTCTGGGAAAAGGGGGTTTTATGCACATGTTTAATAAAGTTGATTATTAGATGTGATTGACATTGCCATGATCCCTGTAACTTATGATCCCATGAAGGGCGTACTTGTTGTTGTTGCAGGGCCACACCCAAAGGATAGGTAAACATGGGGATATGATTAGTTCAGACCTCCATAGGGATAAAATCCCACCAGATGGATGTTGAGACCCTAGCCAGAGGTAGAGATAGGACAAAGATTTTCACCACTGAGAGAGTACGACATTCCACCAGAGATAGTCTGGCAGGCTTGGACCCAGGGGGTGTTTCCCTCCCACTGTGATGTAGGCCTTGGAAGGACCATGATGTCACCTATGTAACCCTTGATGTCACCCAATGTTTGACGGACACTTTGGAGGCAGTTTTGTGCCAAGTGGCACGTGTGGCTTGATCCAGGGGCCTTGGGAGGCCTAACGTTTTTCTCCTGGAAGCCAACGTTTCACCGAAGAGACCTAACGTCACCCTAAAGGGCATGATGTCACAATTTTTCTTGATTTAGGGTTTTAATTTTTCATTTAATGTAAAAATTGGATATTACATGTAAACTAGCCATGTTGGCCCTTTTGACCTAATTCTAGTCATTGTAACTGTATAAATAAGGGATTTTCCCTTGTATTATTTCATAATATTTCACTCACACTAAGTGAGGTCTGAAATTTGCACCCTACTTAGGGTTACTTGGCTGAAATTTAGTGTGCACTTCTTGAAGGAGGCTTATTTTGGAGTATTTTGGAATTTTTCTTGGTGGAAGTGTTCAACTAGGCTATGTGATAGATGATTCTTTGTGAATGTAAGTAAATTTTCTGCAATTCTTATTCATTGAATGGTTATGGTTGTATTTATCTTGCATTTATACTAAGATTATGAAATTGCTAGCTTAAAACCCTAGGAGGCTAAAGCACATGTTATTGTTCTTGCCTTAATAACTTTCACCTACTAGATTATGCTAGAAAACCAATTTTCTTAGAGCTTTTTGTTAAGGTCCTTGCCATTGCAACACCCTAGCATCTTTTGCTTCATCTAAGCCGTCATATTTTTCATCTTTGAGCTAAAGAAGGAGGAAAACTACTAGGGCCTAGGGTTACCTACTTCCTAGTAGCCATTTCCCCCCTAGGGTTTGGTGATTGAAGCCTTGGGCTACCAACACTTCAATTAATGACCCCTCTTATCTCTAGTTCTCTTATTATAATTTTTTCCTTCAAGATTTTCCGCTGCCTAAAAGGACCTCATTTACCTTAAAAAGCATTGATCTAAAACCTTACAATTGAGTGATTGACAAAAGCTACTATCAAAACCTTTACCTTAAGCTCTTTACTAACTAGTCCTAACCTTTGAATAGTTTAATATACTAACCTATTTGATGTTGTTACTAAAGTAAGCTACAACCATCTATTGCAGCAATAAAAGCACCTAAAAGTAATTGAATAGTTGATTAATACACTGCCTTATTTGCTTCTGACAAATGATAGTACTTTGGTATTGATGAGTAATTATTATTGGTCATTTTGAATCCATTTTAAGGCATTTATTGTGAAGCTAATGTCTTATAAGAATCGCTTCTATAAAATTTTGTTTGCTTCATCATATATCAACTATTGCTTTTATTGATAAAGTATGTGGTTTTATGAAGTATTAACAACAAGTTGTACTTGCAAAAGATATATTTTCTTGTTTCTTTATTCTGGGCACGTACATCTTAATACCTCATTACTTCATTGGTTAAAACCCTGAGACTTTCTTATCAGTGTGACTTGTGAGAGGGGACATTTTCATAGACACTTTAACCTTTGCCTTCTCAAAACCCCAGGTCACCAGGGACGTCTCCCCTGGCCATCAACCCTAAATAGAAAGAGGTATCATATTGACATGACAGTGGTAGGATAACCTCTTGTTATGCCAATTTACCTTCCCTTAACCTTTTCCTCTGGAATAAGTACAAATTGAGCGATAAAATTTATGTGTCGTTTTCAGGGACCACTGAGTCAATTCTCCTCAAGATGACACTTTTCGGTAATCCTTTCCTCAAAATCCTTTACTTTGCAAATCTTACCTGGCGACTCCACCGAGGGTGATCCCCTCATCCCTTTGATAGTTTCAAGAAAATTATCTAGCGACTCCACTAAATGACAAATCCAACCATGACTTCTCAATGGGACCCAAGAAAATTTAAACCCTCATATATGAGTAAAATACCAGGGTATCCTTGACGAATGCCTCCGAGGTATGAAAAATGGCTCCCTAAATTCACTGGTAATGATGAAGAGAATCCTAATAAAAATGTGCGTGATTTTTATCATTTCTTTCAACTTCATCCTATCAGTGACAATGCCGAAGAATTTGCAATGAAACTTTTCTCTGCTACTCTTCATGATAATGCTAGGAGATGGTATGAAGACCTCCCTAATGCTAGTATTTCCACCATGGATCAATTGGAAGAGGTTTTCCTCAAAAAATGGGATCCTTGTGTTTTTCTAAAAAAACTTACTCGCATGAAGAAGAATGAGAATGGAATTGTTGGGGAATTTCATGATAAAATTGAAAGGCTATTACAACAGATCCTAGTAAGCCATCACCTGGCACATGACTTTCTTCTTTTTCTTTACACCAAAGCCTTTATGGGACAAATAAGTTTCCCTATTGAAGATGAAGCCCCTAGAACAATCCAGGAAGTTTA
This sequence comes from Picea glauca, assembly GCA_000966675.3. NCBI lineage: Eukaryota > Viridiplantae > Streptophyta > Pinopsida > Pinales > Pinaceae > Picea > Picea glauca. The sequence goes on from JZKD02S1673281.1 coordinate 83,595, forward strand.
TAATATGGCTACAGAAATCGCAGCCAGCATCTCTTCATTCAAAGAACAATCCTTTGTTCCATAAGTCAAGGCTTGTGAGCCCAAAGACACCCCAGATATTCCCAAGAGAGCACGCTCCTTTGAGACATATACTGAAGAAACCCTAGAAGATTTAGAACAAGACATCATTCAACAAGAGGTTGAGGAAGGGGTTCTTGATGAAGGTTACCAATCCCATGGGGAAGAACAAGAATTTACTCATGCTTCTACCGAAGATAACAAAGATATGGTTAAAGAGAGAGAGCCTGGAGATATCAAACACGATGATTGGTGGGTATGTGTTATATTCTTTGCATGTGTGTGTGTGTGGGCGCGTCAGATACGACAACTGCGTCTGACAATCCCTTCACCTAGAGCTCTGTCGTGTGCGTCGGGCGCTTTCCTAGGGGGGTCCCAAGGGGGGGCAGGTATGCCCCCCTTGGTTATGCGCAATGTTCGGCAACGAGCGGTAGCCTGGGGAAGTGCCCCGAAATTTTTTTTGGGCGATCTTTTTGCTATTTTTAGCGGATTTGTAAATTAATCCCGGATTAAGGGATTAGGGTTTTGGTATCTACGGAATACCTAAAAGCATTGTATATATTGTATGGAAAATGGTGAAATTCAATATAATGAAAATAAGAAAGGTTTTCCCAGTTGAGGGTTTCCGGTATAAAATCTCTATGTACTCTGTGTATGAGCCATTGATTAATTTCTGTATTGCTTAAGAATCTATATGCAT
>JZKD02S1673281.1:88911-105692 GCA_000966675.3 Picea glauca
GTATACAAGAAGGGATCACATAAGGATCCCGAGAAGATAAGAGAATTAATGAATGGATAAGGGTAATTAAATGGAGGGATAAGGAATTTAATGCAAGATGGAGTGTCAGTGAAGGAAGGAGGAATAAGGGGGGAAATGGAGTTGAGAGGGAATTCATTCTAGGAGAGGGGAGAAGGGATTTTGGGGAGAGCTTGGAGTAGTGGACAGAGGGAGGAATTTACAGTGCACCGGGGGGCTGCTAGAGGTTTTGGGCTCGGAGGGCTAGGATATCCATTGATATCCTAGGGCTAGACACTACTAGTCGACAGGGAGGTTGGTTTTGGGTGGTGTCCTAAGGAGCAAGCTAAAGGAGAAAGCTAAGGAAGCAAGCTAAGGAAGCAAGCGGCAGCATCGGGTTCAGGTTAGAGTTATGAATTGTTTTGAATTAAATTTTATTACTATGAAAAATTAGATTTCGAATGTGCTAGATGAAGTAATTTTTAAATTTTATTGTTGTGTTCTAATTCAATGGTTGTTTAAATTAAATTAGAGCCATTACATTCCAAATACGTGAAGATCCTGCACAAGAAGAAGTAAGCAAGGTCAGTTGTTTCCCTTTCCAAATTTTTAATGATTCTTTATCTTATGATGTGGAAAGTGAAGTAGTGTTGAATGTTTTTACCCCTTCATGCTATAATGAAGATGATGATTTTGTTGATAATATTGAAGAGTTCATACATGTCGGGAAATGTAATTGGGATGTGATTGGATATGATGGGGATCCCATTTATGACATTGAGGGTCATGTCCAAAAGTTTCCTTTACCATTATCACATGAAGTTACTAATAAATTTGACATTTGGAAACAAGGACATGACATGATTACAATTTTTTTTCAGACACCCAAGGATGACCTGATGCTATGCTGTCCTATAATTTTTTATCATACCTTGAGGACTTTGATGATATTTCCCCTGAGCACTTGGAATTATTCTATGAAGAAAATTATCAACCATCGTTGTGCTCAGATCATGATGTGAGTGAGGAAGTTGTTTGCCTAAAGAAGAATACTTGTGATGAGATTTTCTACCTACCTTTGATTATTTTACCTCACTATGTCACTAAGGGTATGGTTCTAAAACATGTCCCTTATCCCAAGTCTTCTGTAAGACAAAGCCTCCTTTTGGATTTTGGGGGAAGGTTTGGTACCTTGAGAAGAAGCTTATTATCATAGTCTTGCAGCTTCCCCTTAAGGAATTTTCAGTCATCCTTTCGGTTCTTGTTGATCCCTTCCCAAGTCTCAGATTGTGAAGACGTCCGAGGTAGCCAGCATTCATAATCTTCGAGTCAGTATTTTGAACCCTTGACTTTTCACGATCCCTTTCTGAGATGGATTGAGCTCTTTTCTGATAGTATGACATGGCGCCACTTTTTCCCTCGCACCCGCTTCCATGAGCTAGACCTTACCATTTCCAATGATACAATACATTTTCTAACTCATGTTATTTTTGTGCTTAACTTATCACTGATTTGGTTTATGATGAAGCACATAGGCAAGTATTGTGAGACATTCCTAGGGTGGTTTCACTGGCTATTTGAATACACCTAGAATTCAACCAACAGACAAGTAGAGGCAAGTAGGTAGGCATTTGCATTCCTTGTATATACCATCTGCATTTCATGCTAGAGTAGTTGTATTTCCATTTGTATATATGCTTGTTTATTTTCATTTACTATACCATATGTGAGCCAAGGGTGATATCACCACCCCAATTGATTACTATCAATATTTTGTTGAGATCAAGTAGGTCACAGGTCATCCCATATATGTTGAGGTTCTCATGCGCTCTATGGTCAGTACATCTCCCCAAATTGGAGCCAGACGTATCCCCTAGCCTAGGGATAACTAAGGAGATTATGTCTTGAGGCCCACAGGTCCTATACATGGAGTACCGAGAGGCATATTGACTTGAGCCTGACCCTGGAGGGACCATCTTTCTTCTTCAGCGCCTCCACCTTGTCAGCAGCAGCAACATCCATCCCATCAGCCTGGTCCTTCAGCAGTAGTGGGTCTTTCTCCATGAGGTAATGAGTCTAGGTATCATGGTATGTGTCACTCTAATTCTCAAAACATTTGAATATGTGCATTTAATTATTTTTACTTATAATGTGTGCTTGGATCTTATGCCTTTCCACTTGTCCACACCTGGGGGGAATGACAGGATGCCCTAGCAAGTTGGTTCCCATAGGGTTTGAGTTGCCACTAGGTGGGTTCATGAAAGTTCATCGTTCGTTCCCACCATACTTACCACTTTTCATGTTTTTCCCCCTCATCCATCCCATACATTGGTTCGGGCTTCAGGTTTTCCAAGCTAGCAAAGGGTTATACCTTACCTTGTGGGAAGAAGGGGCTAAAGGCCCATAGGGTAAAAGTAGTTGGAAAAAGATAAAATCCAAAAGAACAAACCCTTCAGATGCTTCACCCAGGGATCCCTGAGAAAGAAATAAAAGGCTTCTCAGCAAGAAACAGAGGGACCCATAAAATAATAAAATCAAGACCTAGTTGGAGGATAGGGGGTCTCATCACGAGCCAACCTACTAGGTCCATGGGCATGTAGCGGTATGACACTACCATTAAGATAGTCACCATGCCAGCGTAGTGGCTCTTGGTGGCATAGCCAAGAGAAAGGGGGTCTCATCACGAGCCATCCTTCTCATCTCTATGAAATGCTTGTGGGTAAAATTGTCACCATTGGTCACCATGCCAGGGCAGTATCCCATAACTAGTCTCTTGAAAGAAAAATAAATAAGATAAAAGATAAAAGGAATTAAATGGGCTTGGTAACATTTGCATCCATGACAAGGTGCATCTCACCCTCTTCAGTGGCACCCACAGGTAATCCATACACTCCCCTATCATCACTGCACCCATTGCTCAAACATGCCTCACCACCTCATCCACTTACATGGATTGAATTTGTCTTCACCTGGAAACATCCCACATCCAATGAGAATTATCCCAATAGGACCTCGTGATGTCATCTCCAACCTGGCTTGTGTAATAGCATAACGTCTTTGAGCACTTGTCTGGGAAAAGGGGGTTTTATGCACATGTTGAATAAACTTGATTATTAGATGTGATTGGCATCGCAATGATCCCTATGACTTATGAGCCCATGGAGGGTGTACTTATTGTTGTTGCAGGGCCACACCTGATAGAAATGTACACATGGGGAGATGATTAGTTCGAACCTCCATAGGGATAAAATCCCACCAGATCGATGTTGAGACCCCAACTAGGGGCAAAGACAAGACATAGGTTTGCACCAGAGAGATAGAAGGACGTTTCACCAGAGACAGCCTGGCAGGCCTAGACCCAGGGGGGTGTTTCCCTCCCACTATGATGTAGGCCTTGGAAGGCCCATGACATCACCTTTGTGACCCTTGACATCACCCAACGTTTGATGGACACTTTGGAGGAATTTGTGTACCAAGTGGCATGTGTGGCTTGATCCAGGGGCCTTTGGAGGCCTAACATTTTGCTCCTAGAGGCCAACGTTTCACCAGAGAGGCCTAACATCACCCTAAAGGGCATGACGTCACCATTTTTTCTTGATTTAGGGTTTTAATTTGTCATTTAATGTAAAAACTAGATATTACATGTAAATTGGCCATGTCGGCCTTTTTGACCTAATTATGGTCATTGTAACTGTATAAATAAAGGATTTTATCTTGTATTATTTCATCATATTTCACTCACACTAAGTGAGGTCTGAAATTTGTTCCCTACTTAGGGTTACTTGGCTGAAATTTAGTGCACACTTCTTGAAGGAGGCTTATTTTGGAGTATTTTGGCATTTTTCTTGGTGGAAGTGTTCAACTAGGCTATTTGCTAGATGATTCTTGGTGAATGTAAGTAAATTTTCTGCAATTCTTCTTCATTGAATGGTTATGGTTATATTTATCTTGCATTTATACTAAGATTATGAAATTTCTATCTTAAAACCCTAGGAGGCTAAAGCACATGTTATTGTTCTTGCCTTAATAACTTTCACGTACTAGATTATGCTAGAAAACCAATTTTCTTGAAGATTTTTGCTAAGGGCCTTGCCATTGCAACACCCTAGCACCTTTTACTTCATCTAAGCCATCATATTTTTCATATTTGAGCTAAAGAAGGAGGAAAAAAACTAGGGCCTAGGGTTACCTACTTCCTAGTAGCCATTTTCCCCCTAGGGTTTGGTGATTGAAGCCTTGGGATACCAACAATTCAATTAATGATCCCTCTTGTCTCTAGTTCTCTTATTATCATTTGTTCCTTCAAGATTTGTGTCTACCTAAAAGGACTCCATTTACCCTAAAAATTACTGATCTAAGCCTTACAATTGAGTGATTGACAAAATCTACTATCAAAACCTTTACCTTAAGCTCTCTACTAACTACTCCTAACCTTAGAATAGTCTAATCTACTAACCTATTTGCTAATGTTACTAAAGTAAGCTACAACCATCTACTGCAACACTAAAATCACCTAAAAGAAATTGAAAAGTTGATTAATACATTGCCTTGTTTTCTTCTGACAAATGCTAGTACTTTGGTATTGATGAGTAATTATTCTTGGTCATTTTGAAGCCATTTTAAGGCATTTATTGTGAAGCTATTGTCTTATAAACATTTCTGCTATAAAACTTTGTTTGCTTCATCATATATCAACTATTTCTTTTATTGCTAAAGTCCATGGTTTTATGAAGTACTAACAACAAGTTGTACTTGCAAAAGATATCTTTTCTTGTTGCTTTGTTCTGGGCAGGTACATATTAATACCTCATTACTTCATTGGTTAAAACCCTAGGAATTTCTAATCAGTGTGACTTGTGAGAGGGGACATTTTCATAGACACTTTAACCTTTCTTTTCTTGTTTCTTTGTTCTGGGCAGGTACATCTTAATACCTCATTACTTCATTGGTTAAAACCCTAGGAATTTCTGATCAGTGTGACTTGTGAGAGGGGACCTTCTCAAAGCCCCAGGTCCTCGAGGACGTCTCCCCTAGGCCATCAAACCTAAATAGAAAGAGACATCCTATTGAGGTGACAGTGATAGGATAACCTCCTATCATGCCAATTTTCCTTCCCTTAACCTTTTGCTCTAGAATAAGTACAAATTGAGCTATAACAAGGCCCAATAATCAATGCAAAGTCACAAAGTCCCATATTTCTTCTGCACTAGCACGATTGGGCTTCCACAAGCTAATGAGATAGGTCAGATGTGCCCCTTATGGAGGAGTTCTTGGATCTGACGCTTGATCTCCTCTTTATCTAGCATTGAACGACAATAGACTGGCCCATTTGGTAGCATTGTGTAAGTGGTCAGATCAATGGTATGCTTGACATGAAAGTGCATAGGTACCCCAGTAGGTGATGTGAATATGTCTTTGTATTCTTCCACGACATTATCCACTTTCTTTTGCTACATGGAGAGGTTGGTAATGGAGGCCATGGATGTGGTTGCAACCTTTTTCTCACTCTGAGAGAGAATCATGAAGAAGACAAAATTCTTGGTCTGATAAATGACCTTCCTGCATTGTTTGGTAGAGATCAAGGAAATATCACTAGGTGGGACTACCTCGAGAATCCTGTACAATTTCATGTTCAAAGTAATAATAACACTGGGAGGCCTAGACTCATATATAGCATGGCGTTTCCATAAATAAGGTTGGCCCAAAAGAACATCAAAAACTTCAAAGGGGGGGACATCACACAATACTTCATCTTTGAATGGATTGATGTCGTATGACATGCAACACTATTGGCTGACGCGAATATCGCTTCTTTGATAGAGCCATCTGATGGTGTAGGGATATGCGTGTGGCGTTTTCATCAAGGCTAGCCACTTGATGACATATGCTAAGATGATGTTCTTTTGGCTACCACTATCAATGATGAAATGCAATGAAGTGCCTTTTACCCACATCTGTGAATGAAAGTGGCACTCACCTTCCTCTAGGTCATCAGGTTCATCGGGTTGGATCTTGGTGGTACCAATGGTGGAACTGGGTTCCAAGTCAATGATCTATCTCCCCTTTTCTAGTTCTAACTCAGATTCAGAACCCGCATCTGATTCAGAGAATTTTACATTAGCCATCAATGACTGCTTTGAGCATCAATCAACAGTTTTATGTCAAAGGCTCTTATGGAAGTCGCACCACTTCCCAATATATTTCTTCGTCTTCCCATTGTCTTTCTTCTCTTACGGCTTGGACTGGTTGTCCTAAGGTTTCCCATATTTTCTATGTCCTTTTTTCTGTGGGTTAGGGCTGCCCTTTCCCTTCTTCTGTTGTGAGGGGTTCCCAGACCCAAATTGTCATGTCTTTTTTCAGCTTCTGCTCGATTTTGATGGTATATCGATAGGCCGTGCCCAAGGATGAAATATCCAAAAACTCCATTTCTGTTAGGATGTATCTATGCAAACCGCCACGGTACTTGAGCACCAGATGTCACTCAGAATATTTGATACCCATCTTGGTGCGCAAGGTATGGAAGACATTAGTGAACTATGGTATTGTTTGGTCTCTTTCCTACCACAGTGTGGTCCATCTTGTATACAAGTCATCATAACTTCCAACAGGGTAGTATTGTTCCTTAATAACATCCTTGAAGGAACCCCAAGTGGGTGAAACTTCAATTAATGTGGATCCATCTATTTCCTTTTGCTCACATAAATTTTCCCACCAATCTTTGACATGGGGGACGGCCTTGAGGAGCTCAAATGTAATATTTTCTCTATCAAAAAAGTTGTGGACCGAAAAATACCCTTCTAGAAGGTTTAACCATTTATCTACAAAATATGCATCTATTTGACCTTCAAATATAGGAATATCAAAATTGATTTGTACCTTGAAGGGGGTGGTACCTCTGCTTGAGGTGGATGCGTCGCTTGTCGGCAGTCATCTAAGGATTTGTGCAAAGTTGTCCATCATCTCATTCCTCTATCGCTCAAGGGCTTACTCGAGCAACATTTTGAAAGGATCTCATGTCCCGTCATATTTTTTTTCACCTACCATGGACGGTTTCTTGGGCATGTGAGAGAATTTTTCCTCAAGAGAAACAAGCTCGAGACCCAACTCTCTATACCCTAACCGCATCGGGGACATGCATTAAAAAAAACGACAAGGAGCAAACCGCTCTGATAACACTGATCCGGATTTATGAGCGGAATGAAATCAAACCATGGATTTATAATATTAACATAGAGACACAGTGAACAATAATAGAGATACAGTAAAACTTGACTTCTATTAAATAAGAAATATGTTGAAAACTGTAAAATGCATACTGAAAACAAGCTTGTTAGGATGGTGGCAGCTTATCTCTGAGAAGAGATGTGACGGCTATGCTCATTCGCAAGAAGATGAGTACAATGAGGCTCTGAAGGAATTTTTACAATAAACATGAATGCCAAAACCCTATACATCCAAAACCTAACCCTAGGAGATGAATCACCAAAATTCATGTGGGTCCCGTTGGGGTAAGTTAGTATATCAACTTCCTGGGGTTGTAACTTTTGCATACGATCTCCATTTAGGATGCACGATAGATCGTTGGAAAGGTATTGATGAAGAGCTTCATTTAGGGGGCTCAATCAAAGCCTTCAAGTATCATTGAGGTGTCCAATAACGAAAAAGAGTCATTTAGGCCCCCAAAATGGTCGTGTAAGTTCAGGAACCGAAACACTGCTAAAAATAGTAAGTTGCCAAAAAATTGTTTTGAGCCAATTGGAAAAGGTGGGTGGCCACCGAGATCCTCCTAGATCAGTGGAGTTCATGGGGTTGAACCCATGGACCTTTCCCTCCATTGGACATATGGTTATAACATATAATTTAAATATAATGTTTTGTCGCTCTGTTACAATCGATACCCTTGGCACACTGGTTAGGACATCGAGTTATTTGGTGAAGGTCACCGGTTCAAAACTCATCCGCCCTATTTTCCATCCGCCATTATACAAATTGAATTTAAATATAATATTGATCAATGGAATATTCGATTATATCCATTGGTCCAATCGTTATCCCATTGGAATGTTTATGTCGAAGTTGCGGGTTCAATTCCAGTCGACACCAACAATTTTTTATACCTTAGCCAAGATTGGCCAATTGGAAGGTTCCATCTGTCACCTTCTAGATGTTCCAAATCCTCACCATGTATCCTGCACAGTCACCTTCTCTGTTAGCATGCCACATCACCACTGTACCTTCCATGTCAGTACCATACCTGCCTCTTTAGCATTGCACCTACCACGTGTCATCCTTGCTTCCACTTGTCAACCTGTTAGACTTCCACATCACCCTTCTATAGTGCCACATGTCATCCTTTCATTAATTCTACATGGCTTCCATATAGTGTATGTACATTCCACGTATCATCTTGCCATGTGTTAGCCTCTAGTGATTCCACGTGTCCATATGCATTGTTTCCACATCATCTAACCATACATGTCCCTAATTCCACATCGCAAATTGTCCTTTTCCATTTCCCCTATTTTTTCCAAACTTCAAAATGCCATATATTCTTCATACAACATCCATTTGAGGTCGTTCAAATTGCATTAGAAATCTCTCATCGAGCTCTACACAATGGAGTTTTTTTATCAGCATTTGAGACTATCAATTTTTGAGAATTATGGATCCTCCTCGATCACCTAATCCCTTTGAAAAATGGGAAATAGATTTTTTTGGGCCCATCAATCTTCCTGTGTGTCACACAGGGGTGCACTAAATCATTACCATGACCAAATACCTCACAAGGTGGGCCAAAGAAATGTTATTCAAGGATTGTACAACAAAAACACCAATGCAATTTATTTTTTATAATATCATCACCTAATTCAGATGTCCAAGGGTGTTGATGAGTGAGCAGGGGTCACATTTTGTGAATGAAACTATTCAAGAAATCACCCAGGAATTCATGATCCATCATCAGAAGTGCACCCCTTATCACCCTCAAGCAAATGGTATAGTGGAATATTTTAAAAAAAATTTAGAACATGCTCTAACAAAAGTTTTCAATGTGCAACGTGATGACTGGGATTATTGCATCCCCATAGTCCTAAGGGATTCTCAAACCACATCAAAAATGTTGACGAAGCACATTCCATTCATACTTGTCTATGGAAAAGAAGTGTTCATGCTGCTAGAATTTGTTGCTCCTAGCCTCGGGGTCACCCTCACCACCCAGATGATCGATGATCAGTCTCTTCAACATAGTTTAGATGAGATAATGGAACTATAAGAATATCGTATGATGGTCGGTTTCATTCAAATTTTTGAGAAATAATGAAAGAAGGCATGGAATGAGCATAACATACACCAGAAAATTCTCCATCCTTGCTATTTGGTATTATTATACGAGAGAAAATATTTACACCATCTGAGCAAGCTTTGCATGCACTAGTTGGGTCCTTTAGTCTAAATCAATGAATCAGGTGTCGCTAAGCTATAAACCCTACAAGTTCATCCCCTCAAGGGCCTCATTAATGGAAACAAGTTGAAGGTTTAATATGGACCACAGGGGTCCACCGTCGTTTAAAAACTTTCAGTCTACATTTTGAATATAGGTTACAAGTGACAAAAAATATATGTGTGCCTCTCAAGGGTAGACTAATGATCAAGGATGAAAATTTTAACTATGTAAGTGACAAAGAATATATGTGTGCCTCTTATTCTTATTTTTTAGACAAGACATGCTTAGTATCTTTCATTTTTGCATAGTGTTTGTAGGAAACTATTGGTGCAATGCACATTCCTTCTATAGTTGTGGGGTGTGACATGGAAACAAAGATGTGTTGTTTGGATGTTGAAGCATGCAGTATGTGTCTCACTACATTCCACACCAATAACATCAAAGATAAATACATGGAAAGGTCCCTTGGAATTGATGAAGGTGCATAGATCAGTCAGAGATGATGATAGGTAGATTAATAATGGATCCATCATGGGCCAATGCAATAAATTGTTTGTTGGTTATGTGTATATTCTTGTGAGTGTTGTAAGGATTTTTTTGTTTGATGGCTTTTAAAACATGGTCTTGTGGCCACAGCTGAGGGCTACATGGTGGCTAGCACTAACAATGGTTGTAATGCCATTCATATGTCTTAGGGTGCTACAAGATTTTTTCGTTTGTCAAAGGCTTATTGAAATCCACCTATGAGTGCACTCTACTAAATCTACTCATCCACATGTCCCATATCCCATCTATATTGTCTCTACTCTACCTACAACCTTCTCCATCCTTCCTACAATCTTCAAATTTCTTATAGTCAAACTTTTATTTTGAAGGCTTGATGTGATTCATGTTGGGACTACTTATTGTTTCCTGCCAAGATTGAGATAAGGAGGATGGTGAATATTGTAGGGTCTTGATGAATTAATGTCACTACTTTCTCAATATTAGGAGGCTTGATTTTTCTCCCTCCACACTACACCACCAATGAGACCACCTATGCTTTGCATAGATGCATACTTGGTCAAGTCCCTTCACATGAGATGGCCCCAAGACTTTCATGTTTAGGACCCGTGGGCTACATGAGGGTTTGAATATGAGCATGCATCAATAGAGTGTGGATGGTCCTCGAAACTTCCCCTAGGGATTATGCTTTGCACGCACCTTCTAGAGGTTGAGGGGTCGAGCCTCATCTAGGATCTTGTGAGATGTTCATCCACCCATAGTGCACACCTAGTAGAGACTCTAACTCTTCCATGAGATCTAAATAAAAAATCCCTATGGTAATTAATTGCTACTCCTTGTTTTCTATTTCAGCATAAGAAAAATTATACTTATTTCTAGTGATTTTCTGCTGTATATAAATTAAGCCTTCCATGGACACTATTGTTTTAGAATACCATGATAGAACTCTTGAAAATGAACTTACTTGTTTACTGATTTTCAATGTAAATGATTGTTATCCCTAGAAGATTATATCTCATTGTATTATGATCTCAATGTATTATGGCAAGTTATTGTGGCTCATTGCATAATATTTTGTTAAATCTTTATTCAACAAGATAGATAAACATGATAGGTAATTAAAAGGGACTATAATTTTGGGTTTTTTCTTCCAACAACATGAAGGATTAATATGGTTTGTAAATTAGGGTATTTGAAAGCTGTGAATTTGTGACAACCTCTATTCATGATTGGATGGAATACACTAGTGTCTCTAGGAGAGTTGGTTCTCGTTGCCTCACCTATCAATGCTAGTATCACCAATTAGGATTTAGATATTAACATAGAGTGCATTCACCTTTGGTCTTGTGCATCACATTTCCATGGATTAACAATTGGGAAACACTTTGTAGTAGCATCACAAATTTAGAAAAAATTATGCTTGTGAGAGTTAATATAGAAACAAAGTCAATGAAACCAATAACCCTGTATGGATTATGTAGATAGTGTGTCATCTTGCAATGGTAATCACAACAATGGAATTTGTCCTCACAATAGTAGAAGCCATCGGTACAATGGTATAATTCGTAGGAATAACAATCGAGTTATTTTTGGCTGCATATATAACCTAAGCATTATAAATAAAGAGCTTTGCAATCCCTTGATAGTGTGGCCTTGTGGCTTGGTACAATAGTTCCTTATGTATGTTATGTTTGTGTATATTTTTCTCTAATATAGTATGAGAGATAGTCTAGGCTTGACTCCATCATGAGAGAGACTAGGAAGATGGGAACTGATGTTGTGAGATCTTGATTTGTATAGTTGAGGATATACTAGACAGTGTAAGGATAACATAGACAATGTGAGTGTGTCATGTTTGATTTTATAAAGGGTGTTCCATGTGCATGCATAAATAAGGTTCTCCATTAGTGTATGCACATACCATAGTGCTCAAAGTATAATTAATAAAATATTGTGATGTTGTAGCTTAGTTTATGTGTGAATAATGGATCTGCTATCATGAATGATGCCATGTGCTAAGAGGTTGATCTAGCGTGCATTTTCTGCTATAGAAACATGCTTTAATATCATTGTGTAATGATGAGTTCTCGATGAGAGTCCAATGTCTATGTTTGTGAGTTTTTTTTTCATCGATGAACCATATATTATTGCCTTCTCATTAATCCATAACAAAGGTAAGAGATCAACGTGATATTCAAGAGTTTGACTATTAGATTGAGGGTGGATCCAATTTCCTCTGAAGACCTCTCTAACGAATAAATTGTTTCCTCTACTCAAAGTGTGTGGACTACTAGATAGGGTGTATCTAGGCATTGTTGAACTTTTTGTTCGAGGATATTGACATCTATGTGAACAATGGATTGAGTTACACGCTCACTGAATGCTTGAATTGCATTAATGGTGTTATCTTCCATGTATGGCCACCCCTAGAGTGCAACCAGACTTAAATTAACATGCCCATTTCGCTTAAACGTTTGAATGGGGAGATCCATATCTTCATGAGAAATTGGTATAAATTGTCCACAATTTGGAATAGTTGAAGTTCCAATCTCATTTCGAGCTAGGCACATAATGTTTTCGAATGACATTAAGTTGATCATGCCCACTTGATCTTTTTCCATATTTATTCGAGCATCGGGGGATGGATGGAGATTTCTCTTACTCCATAAAAAAAAAATGAATCCACTAACCTACGTCCCAACTACTTGGAAAATCACTAACCATATACATCCACACACTCAATAGAGATTTCGTAAAGGATATTCTCTTCATCTAAGGTCTCGAAGCTTGGGTAATATTAATTTATTATGCTTACCTAAGGTTGATTAAATAATAGCATAGCGGGTCCCACAAAAATAAGAACCATTAAATGATAAATTATAAAAAAAAAGTCATAGTTTAAACGTTCTACAAAATTACTCTTCTCCGACGATTTTTTTCCCGGGACATTTTTCCAAAATACGGCAAGCAATTGTTGTATTTGCAAATTATACAATAATCATGATCATGATCAACCTCTTCTAAATGTTGACAAGAGCATGATTATACAATAATTTGAGTATTTGTTTTGATGTTTTTAAATATCTTTTGACTATAGACTTATAAATGTATGATGTTGTTTTGAGTTATCCTAATTCTTTCTTTTGAGTTTTTGATATTATCCTAATTCTTGCTTTTGAGTTTTTGATATTGTGTTTGTGATTGGGTTGCTAAGTAAAAATAAATAAAAATTAATATGAATCCATTTTTTCAACCATTAAAATTTCAATCTTGACTCACTCATTTTATCTCTTATTTATGAAAAAATATATATATTTTAATTAAAAATAATTACACATATAAATCTTATTTTTAATTAAAAATAATTACACATTTATTATTTATATGAGTAATTATAAAAACCTTAACTAAAAAATCCAATACAATGGTCATACACATAGTGGATATTTTTCAATGGAATATATATTTCCACTCACAAAAAATCTCCTAGATAGGGCATCTCAAACCTCCAATTGGAAGTAGAAAGCTTAAAATTTAGTCTATTGAAAGATGAGGTACGAGGATTAAAGTAAGCTAGAACAGGGATAAAGAAAACAAGATACTAACGCCCATAACTAGTTTTTGTGAGACCAATCACATGCCACGTGCCTGCACATTAGGTAAAACATGTTAGGATCCCCGTTATCATTTACCTTCATCTATTAAATCTGTGATGTTCTCTGGATATGGGGAGTTGACACATGGATTTCCCAGAAATGATTGTCCATAGGGTCCATCTAACATAATTTGACGTCTGACAGGGCCGAAATAAGAAAAAGAAAATGATTTTAACGTCCACGAGGCTAACAATAGCCTATGGGACAGACTGCCTCACACACTGATTTCTGCAGTTCATCCCTTTTCCTATTCAACTTGATGATGAGCTCCCCCAATTTCTCCACTTCCCCCTTGTTGAATAAGTTATTCCAAGAGCTCACTGTCAAGATGCTTATATAGATGTCCCTACTGTCTTTGAAGGCTTCACACTCTAAAATGAAATGTTTTTTTGCCACTTTTTTGGAGGTGTAGAACACACACACCCTTTCTTCCCAAGCTTCTTTTGGTCTTTTCCAATGCCTAGTTTCACAACAGAGTTGATGGGAATTGGTTCTTAATTGGGAAATAAGCATTTTGGCTCTCCAAGATATATTGGCCCCTATGTACGCTTTTTGATGATGATTGTATGTGGGGTTAAACTCTTCAATATAATACTCTTTCTTTCTCCCGAGCCCTTTATCCCAAGTTCGCTTGTGGAACCTATCAATAACAAAATACTTTATCTCTTTATTGTTCGTATGGCACCTGTTCAAGTGGATATCTCATTTATTAAGCCATTTAATATTTTGTCGCATCCACAACTTCTTTATTTTGCACAATATGTCATTGAAGATGACCTTAGGCCACCAACTGTCTTCCATTTTCTCAATTTTTTTTAGATATCTTATGAGATGCACCATAGAAATTTCTTCAATAGGAGAAGCCCCCATTTCACCCAACATGATATCATAAGGGACTGAACTTTTAATTTTAAACTTGTTTGTGATCAAGCGTTTTTTAATCTTCTCAATTTGCTTCCACTGTAAGTTAGATGTGTTGTTGACCCACACTTCACAACCATATAGAACCATCGGGATCACTAAAATCCCAAAGAGAGTTTGCATAGTCTTCCAATCCCATAGCTCTACTTCTCTGCACCTATTTTGAAAAGCATAGAATGCTTTTCAACCTCCCAAAGTTATTTTCTTTCTGCAACATTCCCAACTTGGATTTTTGTTGAAGTCAATTCCGATGTATTTGTAATCTGCCACTTCTTCAAGAGTGTTTCCTTCAAAGTAGAACTTATGTTTCTTATGTTTTCTTTTGCTAGAAAAAATCACCACTTTCATCTTGCTAGTATTGACTTGCATCCCCATTGTACTACAAAAGTGCTCAAGGGAAATTAAGTGTTCTTGCAACCCAAGAGTGGATTTAGCAATCAAAATAAGGTCATCTGCATACAAAAGAAGCCTTATCACAAAATCACCCAAAAGAGCACCATCACCCTCCTGTGAGTTTAACCACTCTTCAATTTTGTCTATATAAAAAACAAAAAGGGTAGGGGACAATGGACGCCCTTGCTTGACCCCTATATCGCTCCTAAAATTTTTGGAGATACTAGTTGATGTTTTGATTTTGACTTTAACCTCTTCGTATATCCTATGGACGACTTCTCTAAGATGTATAGGAACCCCAAGTTCCTCCATTCTAAGCCAAATCTTATCTCTAGGGACCATGTCAAAAGCTTTTTTGAAATTGACAAAGCAACAAAAGGCTTGCTCTTTTTTCTCCCACACTTTTTCAATGATGTGCCTTAGAGTTATACTATGATCAATCGTTGAGTATTTAGGTATGAAACCTCCTTTCCCTTTAGCATGCTTATCCCCTTCTTCCGCCCACTTGTTGATTCTATTGTCTAGCATACTTCCAAATAACTTTGCAAACAAGGGGTTTATAATTATGGTCCTATAGTTGGATGGATTGTTGACATCCCCGCTCTTGAAAAGTGGTATTGCTAGGCTCGTTGTCCAATATGTAGGGAATCCGTACTAAATGATGTTGTTGAAAATTTACATAATGTGAGGTGCAAGAGTTTTTGAACCCCACTTTAGATATTCTGCTTTGAGTTCAACTAAATCTTTTACTTTTCCAACACCCAACTTTTTGATACCCACTTCAATTTCTTGCACGGTGAAGAGATTAGTAGTAGTGTTGACAAAGGGAGGGGGGTCCACCTTAGGATATTGCTCATAAAGTTGCTTTGCATACTCGAATAATTGATAGGTTGTGATATTATTTTCGGTTTGTTTCTTTTTCATTTGAAGTTCCTTCCAAAATAACTTGGGGTTATTTTTCCCCAAGAAGATTAGTTCCTCCCTCCTTGAGATCATGAAATCAGATTTTTTCTTTCTTACAATTTGGTTGTAAGATTTTATGTTTATTTCTTTTTGGATTGACTCTTTCAAAGTTTTCCTTGTTTTTTTTCATTCCTCATCAAACCAAACATTAACCGGAAAGTAGTTTGTTTTTTATTTCCAATTTTTTGCTCTTTTGCATTATGTAAGTGCACTTTGTATTAAATTTGTTATCTCATGGCTATGAAGGCCTTGGGATGGAATTTTCTCCTTGTTAAACAACCTGTTTAGCTCTATCTTGAAGGTGTTACAGTTTTTTTGAGTCAACGGAATTCTACCCTTTGAAGGAGGTTGTTGAATGTGCCGATTTTTATTCCCATGTTGTTGTTGTTCAGCCCAAGTTAGACTTAAACAGATCGGTTTATGATCACATTTCAACTCCCATAGTTGTTCACCAATAAAAACTTCCTCCATTATCTCACACAAGCCATGTGAGAAAATTGCATAGTCTACTACACTTGCTCCATTGTAGGTATTGCAGCTGAAATTACCAGAATTTGCCCATCTAGCCAACCCATTACAAATGATTAAGTCAAATGCCCCACATAAAGTAAGCAATTGCTCCCCAAAAAATTTGCATCTTTTGTTGTTCTCTGAGACTGTAGAGACCGTAAAATACAAAATTACATACAATTTAACATATAATTCCTTTCAATTTACATAAATAATTCAATCACCAGCATATAAGCAAAATATTCAGCAGGGATTAAAATCTATCTACAGCATGAAATAACTCAACCATTCATAATTAAAAATACCTGCTTCTGATGCTAAATCCCGCTGCTTAGGTTGGTCCAATGCTGAAGTTGAAACTGTGTCAAACAATGCCCAAAACCGTGTTTCCTCCC
>JZKD02S1673281.1:110726-125680 GCA_000966675.3 Picea glauca
CCCGGTAGCTATGCTAGCCTTGCGCCATACTCGCCAATTCCTCTAGCTTACTCTCCTAGTGTGTATGTCGCCTCCTTCCTGCTTGTCCTAGTCTAAGTCCTTTAAACTTTTCACTCACAGTTAATTATCCTTCAATGCTTAACTCATGAGTTTTCCTAGGTGCGTTGTACATATGTGTTGAATTGCGCATCTCGGTGGTTGCAGGTGCAAGTCTTTAAGGATTGTAGAGTGGCTTTCGGCATTGGAACTTAGCGCTTGTGCGCTGTGGTTATGTATTGCTTATTGACTTGTGGTCGTATGATGTAGTGAATCTGAGACGATGCATTGAAGCTTAGTGTTTGACTTTGACTGGTGGAATGGAGTGGAGGGACTTGGCGCTTGGCTCGATGAGTTGTGTGTACGGTCTCGTGAGCTTGGCGCTTGGATAATCGGAGATTATACTTCGGAATACACTCTTTTACCATTAATCTATTTAAGTATAAGAATTTATTTGTAAATACTCATGAGGGCGCGTTGGCGTTAGTGCTCTTCTTAAGGCGCTTCGCTTTGTGGGTGGTCTTGGGTTCAAAACCCATGGACTCTCTAACATTTTAATTTAAATTTTTTTTTTTATAACTTTATTTATTAATATTTTTTTTTATTATTATTATTATTTAATTATCTTAGTTTTAAATCTTTAAAACTAATGTTTAAACTTTAATCTTAATAGCATATATTTAAACCTTTAATTTTATGCTGTTTTTTTTTAAAACATAATATATATAATAGAATAATTATATATTAAATATGTTTATCCTGATGTTTAATTATGTTTATCCTGATTTTATATATATTATGTTTAGACCTGATATAATAATTAAAATAAATTAAAATTAAAATTAAAATTAAATAATTAAAATAGAATAATAAATAAATAAAAATTTAAAAAAAAAAAATTACTTAAATTTAATACCAATAAAAAAAAAGTTTAAATTCAAACGATCGTGGGCCTCGCATGAGGCCCACGTGCCCTCTTATCCCTCCAAAACCCTAAACCTCGCTCTCCAAACCCTAAACGCATCCTTCTCTTCTGCCTCTTTCCTCTGTCGCATGTCCACTCTGCTCTTGGCACTGATGTTGATCTGGTCGTGGCTTGTGAGTTTTTTTTTGTTTGTAAAAGGTTTTAGGGTAATAGGTCCTGTATTAGCCTGTGGTTCCCTTTTTTTTTGTTTGCTTGGTCCTGTGCCTCCTCCCCGTGGCTTGGAGCTTTATTTGCAGGTCACGTGGCCTGGTGATTTTTCTCTTGGGCGCTCTGTGCTTCGCTTTGGTGACTTATGTGTTGGTTTTTGTGATGACTGTGGCTTCTTTATGGTCTGGTGCTAGGCCGCTAGGCTCCAGCTTGATAAAGACGCGTAGTGAAATAACAAACCTCCCTCGTGATCTCCTACATGTGACTTGTGTTTGTGCGCACTGCCTTGTGCTATGGACTTTGATATGGTGTAGCTCTCGGGTGCTTGGTTTACGTACTTGGAGATTGGGTTTCCGGCACAATAATTTTTTTTGATTTACTGTACAGTGTGGGGTTCCTGTGTTTGGCCCCTTGCGCTTGGGCGTTGGCTTGTATGTTTGTTGTTGGCTTGTGAAATGGTGCGTATTCTCGGTGTTGAGTGCTTGGAGATTGACCCTCGGCCAATATACCTTTCGAGCCAACTTTAACAACATGCACAGACATAATGGAATTTGCAGAGTTCCCGCCCTCGGAAATCTCTGCCCTCTTGAAATCTATGGAGGTCTGTCACACTTAAAGATAGTTTGCTTAAATCCGAGGGTTTCTATTGGTAAGGTGCAGAACTGTTTCGAATTCTTTGTATTGTTGCCATGTTGATTTCGAGCCCAGAAAATGAAAGGCAAAGGGGCAATTTCAGATGAGGATTCAGCGAAGGAGCCGTCTGTCGGCGGTGGCATTACGATCGAAGATTTGCAGGGCAAAATGGTCGAGTTCACCAGGGAGAGAAACTGGGACCAGTTCCACAGTCCTTGCAATCTTCTCTTGGCTCTTGTGGGAGAAGTAGGAGAATTGTCTGAAATATTTCAATGGAAGGGCGAGGTTCCAAAAGGTCTTCCAGACTGGAATGTTGCAGAGAAGGAGCATCTAGGTGAAGAGTTATTAGATGTTCTACTGTATTTGGTAAGACTTGCAGACATCTGTGAGGTGGACCTCGGTGAAGCAACACTGAGAAAAGTTAAGAAAAATGGTCTCAAATATCCTGTTGAACGGTGCAAGGGTTCCTAAAAAAAAAGTACACACACCTTACCAATGTTGTGAATGAAGAGGAGTTCAGAGTAGATCATATTTAAGTTATACACGAATACTTATGATGGTGCTCCAAAATGTGCCTTTGGTTATGCAATCTTTTTTTTGGTTGCAATGCATAATATTTGCTGCAGAATTTTGTGATATTTCTTTCAATTCAACAATATTTTACTCAGGTTTTAAGAAGAGGGTTGAGAAATGAAGCATGGAATCATGGATATTAAAAGTAAACCATGCATTTTCTTTACTGTGATATGCTTTCATTAAGTTTTGGATAGTTTTGTAAGTTGTCAACTGGAATTTTAATTGTAATTTGATGAGAATGGCCATTATACAACAATGTGTCTAACTTATGTGACTGTGCGATTTTAGGTTATGGCTAGGCAGGTTTGCTGCGCAAATCTCTAGTACAGCCAGCACATATGTGGTTATGCTTTTATATATATATATATATATATATATATATATATATATATGTATATATATATACTATATATGTATTCATATTTTTTTTTTAGTAGTTTAAATAAATGTCTTTTACATAAAAAAAAAAATACATTATGAAGTAAAATTAATTATATATTAATTGTTTTTTACATATTGATCTGCATCTAATAGATATTAGTGGGTTTGGCTTGCAGGAGGTGGAGCTGGAGCTCGTGGCTTGGCCCTCAGGCTCAAATTTATATTTACCCTTATATATTTATTTAGGGATTTACTATAACTATATAGGAGTGTTTAAATTTCTCGGTGTGGTTTATTTAAATTTCTAGGAGTGTTTAAATTTCTGGGTGTGGTTTATTTAAATTTCTAGGAGTGTTTAAATTTCTGGGTGTGGTTTATTTAAATTTCTGGGTGGGTAGGTAGGCCCTTGGTTCCAGATTTTGAACTAGGACTTTGATACCATATGTAGAGACCGTAAAATACAAAATTATATACAATTTAACATATAATTCCTTTCAATTTACATAAATAATTCAATCACCAGCATATAAGAAAAATATTCAGCAAGGATTAAAATCTATCTACAGCATGAAATAACTCAGCCATTCATAATTAAAAATACATGCTTCTGATGCTAAATCTCGCTGCTTGGGTTGGTCCAATGCTGAAGTTGAAACTGTGTCAAACACTGCCCAAAACCGTGTTTCCTACCTACCAGCTAGGAGCAGCTTGTCTGGCTCCCTAGCTCCAGGATGCCATAAGGATATCCTGGCCCCCGTGCCCAAAACCCCCAGCAAACCGGTGCCCCCTGCTTCTGATTCACCAAAAACCCCAAAGCCCCAAACTCCTCACAGAGAAATCCCCCACCTAAATATATCCTCCTCCCTCCAAAATGCTTCCTGCCTCTCCCCAAAAGAATGATCCCCCTTCCCGTAAGACTCCTCCCGTCATATCCCTCTTTCACCAACTCTCCTCCCCCTCATTAATTTCCTTATCCTTTTATTCAATGTCTTATCCTCTTATTTATTATCTTATCCCCTCCATTTAATGTTTCTTATCCCCTCTGTATACGTAAGTCTTTAATTAATTAAGTTATTAACCCCTTTAACTTATTACCCATGTCATTGAAGGTGATATGCAATCAATTAATTAATTAATCAAAAGTTATAAACAATTAATTAATAAATAAATACTTAATTAATATTATTAATGCTAATCAATATTTAATTAAAACCATATTAGGACAATTAATTATCAAATTAATTATAATTAATAATCCCTATACATCTGTTTAAGCAGTGTTGTTACAAAGACTCTTGTCCACTGATGATTTCTTTCTTTTGTAAGCCAAATGGGGTTGCAGTCTTCCTTACAACGAAGAATACTAGCTTGTTCACATGTGTCCTAGCATTGAAATCACCCACTATAAGGACTTCACTTAGTTGAGAGTACGCTGCAATATCATTTTTTAAGGCTATAAAGGGGTCTTTGTGGTCAAGCCCCCTATTTTTGTAAGTTTTTTAAACTTGTGGGGTAAAATAACATGTTGCAATCCTGATGATGTTACCATTTTATGATATTTTAAACCAAATGATTGTTTATTTGAGTCTTATCTTTCTAACTGAATGAGACGACCTTTTTTTTCTTCATTAAGACCATGATACCCCCGTGTCCTTTACCATTTTCAGTTGCTTTGTTCCACACTGCCATCTTCACATACTCTTCAAACATAGGTGTCTTGCACCCTTCATGGTCATGTGTTTCCAATAGATAAATTATGTCTCTATCTTCCGTGATAGGTCATAACCCAGGTTCCCTCCTCCAAGGATAACCTGTGCAATTCCAACAAACTAATCTTAAGGAAACCTGGGAGTAATTTGATTGCTATTTTTTTTAGTCTACAAGACTCAAAGTTGAGTCTTCACCCCTATTTGTCCATACTGGCCTTGTTTCATATTTTCCTGCTAATGAAATTGTTGTCTCTTCTTGGCTACCAACTTGCTATTTTGTTTTAGAATGAGGACCGAAAAAGGCAACAACAACTTTTCCTTTGAATAGCCATGCCCTTTTTCCCTCATCCCTTGCTGCCCTAACCTTTGACAACTCTTCCCTTCTTTCCTCTTGTTGTCTAATAGTTAAATCTTCGTCTAGAAAAAAACGAGAGCCTCTCAAGAGTTGCTTCTTGCCTAGGAGAATTTGCTTGTCACGTATGCTTGACATTATGAATTTTATGGGCCTATCTCTCTCACCACTAAGCTTACCCACCCTCCATGCTTGGCAAATTCGGCCTTGCTAAAGCAACTTGTCCTTCAAAAATTCAATTGCAAGATCAAGAGTACACTCATTTTTTCCATACTCTTTCACACCTTTGATAATTACGTTTGTTACTCTGCCTTGTCTTTCCTTGTTTTCTCTACCTTGCATGACGTCCCCCTGGTTGTGTGTTTCTTTTTCCTTATGAGCAGAATTGCTAATGACTTGTGCCCAAGTTTTGGAATTTTTTGTAAAATCTCTTTTCTCTTCATCCCTTGCTTTCACTCCATGGGTGTATGCTTGTTTACCTGTTTTCCCTTCAGCTTTAGGTGTTTTAGAGTTCATCCCCTCTCTAGTTTCCACAGCAGAATCTTCTCTGATTTGCCTGACATCCTTCAAGCCTTACCATTCTGCCTTTGCTTCCAAAAGGACTTCTTGCAATAGTGTCACTTGATCTTTTAAAACTTTATTGTTTTCTGCTAAGTCTCAATTTTCTACTGTCAATAGTTGGATTTGAAGGTCTCTCCCATGCCCTTTGACTTCCAAAACCTCCAATATCCTCTTGGCATTTAGTAACTCTTGCACATACAGGTCAGGTGACCATATGAGAGGTGTTGATGTGGGACTATACAATGCATAATCATTGTTGTCTTTAGTCATGTTGTTGTTACACCTTTGCAAAAGAGGCTTGCTTGAAAGTTTATTACGGAGAGCCAATTTTTTCCTTGTCTGTTCCCATTTTAAACAAGCAGCTTTATGTTTTAAAATACCCTGAAGCTGTTTGGCATTGAACCAAACCCACTTCCCTGCTTTACTTGAAGAGACAATTTTCACTTGACCTAAATGGTTTGTTTCCCCCGAGATGGGTACCTCTTATCCATTTTTATGTGTATTGAATGTATTGTCATTGCCATAGGGGAAAAGAAAAGAAAAACACAAAATAAGAAACAGGATAATACCTATCTATCTATTGGAGACAAATGACTCACAATTCGGGAACCCACCTAGCTTATGTGGCCCACCTCACTTCCATGGACGCACGCAGATTCAGGCATTGTTCATGTTTGTACATATGAACCGTGTTGGCTGCTCGGGCGTTGTTCTTGTTCGGGCATATGAACCATGTTGGTTGCTCGGGCGATGTTCCTGCTCGAGCGTTGTTCCTGTTGATGAAGACGACCTTTCTTTTTTGTTGGCTGCTCGGTCGTTGTTCCTTGGCTGCTCGGGCGTTGTTCCTTTTAAATCGAGGAGAAACAATAGAAGGCGTTGTTCCTTTTAAATCGAGGAGAAACAATAGAAAGGGATACAAAGGATATGTATGATGAAACACATTTCAAAGGATAAAGGGTTAAAAACACGAAACTTTGATTGCATTATAACTAAGGAGGCGGCTAAACGCAACTGGAGAAGAAGGGACTATTTCTCACAGGTAAGTCTGGGCTTCGAATCCTGTTAAATTTGAGACGGATTGTTGAATACGAGGGAGTTTAACGCATTGAATGCAATTTTTTTTAGAAACTGAGCTTAAAAGGTTGCATAATCTTGTGAATTTGACTGATGTGGAACATGAAATTGCGACATTCGTTGCATAATCTTGTGAATTTAACTGATGTGGAACATGAAATTGCGGAAGATTTTTTTTATTGGTGAGTTTTATGGCGGCACTTTAAATGCCAGCTCCGATATGTGAAACATTGCTACAGTTTTGACTCTGTGTAGTGAATTTTTATTTTAGATGCTAACAATCAAAAGGTTGGAGTATAAATAATAATGTGTGACTTGGAAATGAATATTAAATGTGGAGATTTAAAGATTATAAAGGTTATGCAGACAGGTTCTTCTCGCTCAGTTGCAGACAAACGAACAGAGGATTCCCAGTACACATGTCGATTTGTAATAGGTTTTTGATGAAATACACTCAGCGATCTGCAATAGGAGCGAACTGAGACAGGTTCTTCTCGCTCAGTTGCAGACAGACGGTCAGAGGATTCCCAGTACACATGCCGATTTGTAATAAGCTTTTGACGAAATACACTAGCCCGTTGCTTGATCGATCTAAATTTGGTAGGAGCGAATTGACTATTTTAATATGTTTACTAGCATAACCCTAAAAGGGCTAATGGAAATGCCTAAGTAAATCAAGAAAAATTTTCATAATAAAGGTGTTCATCATAACTATATAAAAAAAATTGCAATTAGAAATATCTTATTAGTAGCTTCCTTTAGCACTATAGCAATCGATTCGATGAGTTGACTCCTTAATAATCTGCAGTTTGACTTAAAATTTTTACTTTTTCAAATGTTAAACATAGTAACACTAAGAAAATAATTTTATTTTATTTTTTTAAGTAAAAAAGGCAGGTCCTGTTATATTAAAATTGTAAAATTATAGAGTTTTGTTGGAGTGCCAACTCTCCCGCCTGGAGAGGAAACCGAGACAACTGACCATTCCATGCCACTTTTCAAACTCAAAATTTCAGGCTGCCATCCTGCCGAAGGAAACCAGGATGCCTGGTCATTTTTAGATTTAGGATGTTTTTTAAATCGCTACCGATCGCATTGCTTTAAGCTAACTAAGCTATAGCTCTGGTTTGCAACAAAAGAAAAAATTTTCTAACTATGAGCATGCAAAAAAACCTTTTAACGGGTGTCCTCATAATCGTCTCCATTCTTTCCACATCTGACTAGAATTGCGTAGACCTGTGTGCATGTAGGGCATTGGTGTCTTGGAGTAGTGCTGGAGTAAGCGGTGTAAATCATATCCAGGCGTTGGTTGATGTGGATGGCCCTGAAAATCTGGTCGTCCACCATGCTGCGTACATCGAAGATTAATTCCAGGTGCTCCGAGTGAAGAAGTGGTGGTTAGTCCTGCAAGTCTTGTGGAGTGGAGGAGAGGGGAGCTTTCTTCCGTGCGTCGGCCTCATCCTTGCTTTCTTTTACATTGCCACCTTGGTGCTCTTGCTGCCTATTCTGCTACGCCATTTCCTCAGGAAGTTCACTGGTTGTGATATGGATGTTTCCTTC
The DNA here is from genome assembly GCA_000966675.3 of Picea glauca. Taxonomy (NCBI): domain Eukaryota; kingdom Viridiplantae; phylum Streptophyta; class Pinopsida; order Pinales; family Pinaceae; genus Picea; species Picea glauca. Next base: position 118,741 of record JZKD02S1673281.1, read on the forward strand.
TATGCCTTCCTATAACTCTTCCTCCATGAAGCAAGATGTAAATTCCTCAGCTGGAGTATCCCTAGGACCGTGTGATGTTCTTGGAGCAGGGGTTATGGCATCCTTTTCGAAACAAGTGGGGGGATCCCAATTGTCCGAGACCGTGAAAAGGAGATTCTTTGAGTAATTCTGGATGGATTCATCCGGAGCAATCTCCTCGACATATGCCATGGGAGGTGTTCCAGTTCTTCTAGACTTCCTGGTTCTTCTCCTGCTAGCTAGAGCCAATTCTTTTTCAAATTTCTTCTGCCGCTTCCTGCGTGAGTCGGTTGTATACCATGTTGCGCCTCTGCAAGGCCACCCCCTTGCTCTTGGCATGCTTAGAAGCAAAGCTATTATCGGAATATCGGCTGAAGGGGTGTCTATGTTCCTGCACCTCGAAGGTTCAGCCTTCGGCTCTGCATTCTTCAAATGCATCACAAATCCTCCAAGGTTGTTGATAAGGACGAAGGTAATATCTTTGGCCATTAAGGTTGTGGTCTTAATGCTCTGATCAACCGTCCTCCTCGCTCACGTGAGAGGCCTCGTCGTTTAGTAAGGGTTGTCTGGGTTCACTCCCATCATTAATGGCGAGGAGATGGGAGCTAGTGGCCAGCATTTATGGCACCACCCAGCTCTAATCCGCGTGTCCTTCCCTCTCCGCGTGGCACCCCATCCGGGGTACACTAAGAAAATAATATTTATTTGAATTAAAATATATTTTTTTCTTCAATTTTATTGGCCCTCAACTTTGAGGCATTATTGCAGAGGTGGTTGTGTACATTGAAGAGTAGTACATAAATCTCGCCATGAATGAAAGTTGAGATGACAACCTCAAAATTTTCCTCAAATCCAGGGTGTAAACTACTTATCAGATGACACTCTTAGCTGACCGTTGTGTATTCAATCTCAGATAAATCTTAATTTTGATTCCAATACAGATCATCTCATTTGATAATCGTTGATAGCCAACGCTTAAGTTGATTCTTCGTTTGTTAAGTTGGTGAAATGGTTTTTCTACAGCTATAGATTTGTAGCGTCATGCAATTAGAGTCACTCTAGTCGCTCATACTGACTGTTAAAATTTAGTCATAAATCCTTGATTATATATATATAATCGCAAACTGTCAAGTACTTAAGAAAACAAATTAATAGAATGAGGTGTTAAGTGGTCGGACTTTAAATGTTTGAAGACAAAGAAATTGGAGGAGGAGCCATTGCACATGAATAACACACCATAATAGAATTGTATTACCTTCTTTTTTTTAACACATCAAGATACAACATGCATATATATAGTTGGAGTGAGATCCAACTAACTCCAAACATGGAGATGTAGGCTGAGAGAATATCTCAACAGTCTCCTACAAATCCTCAAACTAATCCCCAAACTTTAGTATGCAGCATTAATGAAACATTATCTCTAACACCCCCCTTTAATGCTTACATTCAAAAAACCTTACAATAATGAAATCACAGTTACAACACTTTAACTTTGTCTGGCATGGTCTTCATCAATGCCTATACCCACTATGATGCCTCAAGACTACGCTCTTTCTCTTCCTCATCTTCGAGCTTACCATTCAACTCATTTAAAATATAAATGCTTTTGACCATCTTTGACGTTCTTGTAAAACTGACGCTTCTCGACCTCCCGAAGGACAATCTTGATACTGAACCATCCTATGGATACACTTCCATCTGTGAATATTTCTCTTTTGGCTATCCACGGTTACCTAGGAGAATGATCTAAATATTGAATATCTTCAGTAGTCAGTTTCACAACTTGACCTCTTAACATAAAATAACCTATAACGGATGCTCTCAGAGCATGACGAGTCACATCAGCTTGACCTTATTAAGAACAACCTGTTGCTAATGCTCCCAGAGCACAACGGGTCACATTAGTGTAAACCTTAATTGGCTTGTTCTTTGTGGTTCTACATCATTGATTTTCACACTATACTTGAACATATTATAACATAAAATAGCATAGCCACACATACAAATACAAAAATAAATATAAAATGAAACTATGTTGCTGCCGACTTGAGAATACAAAGCTGCACCCAAGAGAAGCACTGCTAATAGGCAAAAGAAACCACTGTCGTTTATCCAAATGAGCACAAATGTTGAGATTAAAAAACCAGGCTCCATTTTCTTGAAATCTGCTTGTGGCATGATCTTTTATTTCGGCTGGATCCCTCAGTCGACATGTTTTTGGCTAATCAGACTCAATTATGGCTTCTAGGAAACGATTCCTTCAGATCGCAGGCAAGATGATATTACAAAGAGATTTTTTTTTTTCATCAGGCAGGCACCTCAACGAACTGTACACGACTCTGCGATTCTCCAAACAACTCAATGGTTACACATGAACAGCACGCAACGACCTCTACCCATGCAACAACCTCATTTTAGACTTGAGTAGTGGATTGAGAGCTTATGCTCGTACACAGAGGTGATTCCTATCTTTTGAACAATGTTTTGACTCCAAAACATTTACAAACCATGTCTTTCACATCCTGAGAAACTCCCTTCTTCGATGATAATCCAACTGTTCTCTTGTCGTCTTGGATATATCACTCAAATGAACCTATTTCAGTTCAAAATTTCTAGTGTCAAATATTTCTCTTAGCAACAACAACTCCTCAATGGTATTCTAGATCGACGACACATTTCCAAGCAGGCTCTGATGATCGACGGATTTTTTCCTTGTGCAGGCTCTGCACAACACATATTTGGACCTTCTTCAATCAGGCTCGCCAGATTCTTAACACAGACTCATAAACTTCTTTGTAAGCGGTGGAAGAATTCACACAACTTCACAAAATATTACACTTGACAGAGGCAGCGCAAACAAACTACTCACACAATCACATGGAAATCTTCACACAAAAGAAATCTCCTCTCACACACCTAAATATTAATCCTATAGTACACTCATCTTTATATATTTCTCATGATCACAGCCCCTCTCGTGAGAGATTCAGGGTTGTCCTTGCTCTGATACCAACAAAGAAATTGGAGGAGGAGCCATTGCACATGAATAACACACCATAATAGAATTGTATTACCTTATTTTTTTAACACATCAAGATACAACACGTATATATATAGTTGGAGTGAGATCCAACTAACTCCAAACATGGAGATGTAGGTTGAGAGAATATCTCAACAGTCTCCTACAAATCCTCAAACTAATCCCCAAACTTTAGTATGCAGCATTAATGAAGCATTATCTCTAACACAAAGATTGGATATTCAAACTTTTTGGTTGTGTTAATAAACCAGGATTTTATTTTCTAGGACACAATTTGCCCCACTCACCGATGACAAAAGATTAAAGTAATACAAACTCTTAGTTCAAGATTTTGTCCTTTGAAACAAAGTTTACAACTCGTTGAGATATTTAATGATATATTTTCCAAATTTTTTTGTGAGATTCGTTGCTTGTTATATAAATTTAAAACCAAAGTCTTCCACTTTTGTGTATTTAATGATATATTTCTCCTAAAATCTTTAGTATGATCAGGTGGATGTATAAATTAAACCAAAGTCTTCTCTTTGACATATTTAATGATATATTTTTCATAAATTATAAAAGAATTCCTTGTATTCAACTCATTCATATATATATAATTAGTCTTTTAAATTTTTTTAAGTAAGGTTCTAATATTTTATTTCTTAAAATAAAAATTTATTATAATTAATATTTTTAAGTGGGTATCTAAGTGAGACCTGTGCACAACTTGCCAAATTCCCTAAGAGTTGTGTTTAAGAATGTGGGATGGATGAAATACTATTTCAAATTTAAATATCAAACATTATCTTTAATTTAGTTTGTTGTATATTATATAATTTAGTTTTATTATTATTTTAAATCATTATTGTTGTTTATTTCCAAACATTTTCAAGGCAGGGATTAAGCTACATGGTGATACTTGTTTGAGAATTAAACCACTATTTTGATAAACATGCACATGCACATTTTGAAAAAAAGGCATAAAATCCAATACATTTAAAAATAAATAAATAAATCTCTAACATAACATCAATGAAAATATTATACCAAGTTTAAGACCTTGACATAAAAAAAATTATATATAATTATTCTCTACTAAATATAGTTAAATATATTATTTAAAGACATAACATATTAATCAAATGTTTATAGTGAATATTGACATATTTAAATAAATAAATAAAATCTCTAATATAACATTAATAAAAATATTATACCAAGTTTAAGACCTTCACAAAAAAATATTTATATATAATTATTCTTTACTAAGTATAATTAAATATATTATTTAAAAACTATAAAATATTAATCAAATGTTTCCTTTTAAATATAAACATAACTTATCAAAACATTCAATAATATCATATATGTATACATACCTTCAAATGTAAGCATAATATCATATATGTATACATATCTTAAAAAATTTCAACTACTTTTCTTGATCTTTCTCTCAAAAGAGAAGGAGTGAGATGGAACATGTTTGAACAAAAACTAAAGTTACAATAAATGTATCTTAATGGTTATGAAATATGTATACATACGTTACAATGTAAACACAATCTATCAAAACATTCAATAATATCGTATATGTATATACATACTTTAAAAATTGTCAATTACTTTTCTTGATTTTTTTCTTAGAAGAGATGGGGCATGTTTGAACAAAAAAAATAAAGCTACAATAAATGAATCTTAATGATTATGAATAAAAATCAAAATCATACTCATCATCCATTACTATTCCTAGGATTCTCAACATAGATCTCTTGCACGACTAAAAGTGCTTGTTAAAGTTGTAGCTCTCTCTGAAAGGTTGGTCAAAGTGAGGCTTGCAATATAGCATTCCCTCCATTCACCAGTAATTGCTCAACTACAAAAGAGGACCAATTGTAAAAGCATAAAAACAAGGAAAGTTATAACCAAATATCTTCTCAAAAGATAATGTTTGAAAATTATAATCAAATGAAATGAAAACTAAAGTAATATAAATGAAATTACAATTAATTTCAAATCAATGAAAATTTAGTAAACATAAAACACATTAAAAAGGAATTTATTTTCTAACATTAAGTTAGAAATAGTAGTTAGCTAAATCTCATAGTAAAATAAGAAAAAAACAAATTTAAAAAAAAATAAAATTATTTACTAACAAGATAGATTCATGTACATATATTATTTTTTATCAAAAATAAATAAATAATTTATATGAATAACAAAAACATGTTATTTTTTATTATTATATTTGTTTTTTAAAGTTTACTCAATACTATACATATAATACATATATTTATTAAATAATAATTGAAAAAACCTTCAATTATTCACATAAGAAATAAATCTTCACACAATTTATGCAATAGCTTTCTATTCACATCAAAAAATAAATCTTCACACAAATAAAAAAAATAAATCTTCACACAATTCATGCAATAGCTTTCTTCATTTACAGAACATTACATTCTATAATTATTTAAGACATTTCAATACCTCATGAAGTTGATGATCCATAATGGTTTAATTTATTATTATTAAACTTTTTTGCAACATTGACAACATTGACAATTTTTTCACGTAGGACTTTTGCATTGAACATGTAGCTAGTTTCATTTTTTAGTAAAAATAGCAGTGTAACTTATATATTTAACTTTCACGTGATATGAATTAACTAATGAACCAATGAATATATGGATTACATAATTTTGTAAACATAATTAAAAAAAAAAAAAATGTTTAGATTATCTTTCAACTTTGTTAATCGTAATATTAAAAATGAGTTTTGTACTTAATTTAATAACACTTTTTAAAACACTCACAACCAAGCTTAAAACAGAAACCATTTAAACTATGTTTTTCCACACCCTCTATAAACAACCTATTTATGTTAGACAAACCAAATTCAAAATTCAAGGCACGCGCTCTCTAATCTAGAGATAAAAAATATCTAAAAACAATACAATAACATTTTGATTAAATGTTTCGCCGAAAATCTCAGCAAAAAAATTATCATTATACTTCACAAAGTGACCATCATATGCATTGCTCGAAAACATATTATAAATACAATCGATTACCAAACAATACGGCTTTTAAAAATGTAGAAATTATGAATTTATTTTCCTATACTGCTAACGTAAAACGTTTGAACATAAGATTCATTATTTTCCTGAATTTATGGATATCTCCAAAATTATCTCTGTATTAGGGTTTATAACAGAAGATTCATTGTTCTGATTGTTCAGGATTTCAAAGACTCCATTGTCCAAAAGATGGGCTGGAAACCTGAGGAAGTCAAGATTTCGAATCTTAATTCGATTGACACCATGATTGGCCACGCGACACTTTACAAATTCGATCTTCAGATTGGTAATGCCATTCTTCCCCTAAATCGAACAGGCACCTACCGTGGGTGAAAGTGACAGCCTCCATTTGGATTCACCACAAGAAAATCTTTAGGATTCTCCTAAATTTTAGGATAAAACTCTATGTCCAGTGTAAATTTGGTGAGCAATTTTCCGGTGAAAAATTTGGTGGAATATTTTTTTTTATCGATCCGAGAGTGCGTTAATATGATAAGCACTGCAAATGCGAGAAAATTGCAAAATGTTATTTAATTTAATTTTTATATTAAAATACTTAAATTGTAAAATGTTATTTAATTTTTATATTAATATATATTTTTAAATCAAAATAAGCGCAAGTCGTTTATCACTTAAGATCCTTAATTCTTGTATTAACGCACTTTTTGCAAACAAAAGTCAAATGCAAGTTTTTGATGATTAAAAATTTTCGAAGTTTATTAATATTCATGATAGCGATCGTTAGTGGCACTTTCATAAAATTTTGTTAATGGTATTTAATAATGCGAAGGCGATGTTAATAATAATTTATGTATTA
>JZKD02S1673281.1:142629-152726 GCA_000966675.3 Picea glauca
GAAGGAGAGTTAAAAAAGGATACGTTAATACATCTATATTCTTATGTTGTAATTATTAGCTTGTTTTCACTGCTAGAGGAAGTTTATATTGGGAATTGGAAATTCTATTTATTCACTATGCTACCTAAGGATTTCCTGAACATTGACCATTTCGTTCAATGCAGGATTTATGGCATCAAAGAATGAAGTACTATTTGTAACAAATGAAGGCGCCAATGATTGTAAACCATACTTTTAGAAACATTATGGACACGAGGGAAAATCTCGGTGTATTTGTGGTCGCGCTTATTGACAAAGAAGTTTGGGTGATGAATGTTGTTCCAATAAATGCTTTAAACACATTGAAGGTCTCTATGATAGAGGCCTGATGGGCACTGTACAAAATTGGTGATATGGGAAAGACCTTACATGCTACTATATGCTTAGTACAAGATCATTTTTCATGGCATTCACATCTTTTATTTGGAATCTATTTACAGGTGTGGAGAATTTTCAACTTATCCTCGTACTTATGATCTCCTTCATGCTTGGACTCTCTCCTCTGATATTTATGAGAAGGGTTGCTTCATTTTAGAAATAGACTGGATCCTTTGGCCAACAAGCCTCTTTCTCATTAACCGTCAGTCATGTTCGCTCGCAGCCTCAACAACCCATTATCAAATGCAGGAAAATATATTAAAACAGTGACATAATCTGCAGATTTATGCTCTGAATTTTATGGTCACATCCAACGTTTGAGAAATTGAGCATCCAGTATGCACCCACAACTTGAAATTGAGAGTGGAAATGTAGAGACCAATCAGGGGTTTCGTTCTCTACTTCTGCTCCCATGTAGTGGAGTCCAGTCCTGTGAAGAAACCAATAGCATAAATATGAATAAACCTAGAAGTCGTTGTTATTGAGCAAACGTTTGGAGTCGGTGGTTGGAGAAAATTGGTTGGTCGTCATGAGGAGAGATAAAGAACTCCACAAGGCACCGAGTCTGACTTTGGTTGGATATCTCTCAAATAGAGATAACTATGGATTATGATCATGAAATAATTTTAGAGATAGAGATAGTTCCTCTCGATCATTCCATCCAGCAAGTTCTCCAACTCCAGTGCATCATGCCCGGTCAACAGCCTCCAACTCTAGTGCATCCAAGGAAGACTTCATTCCTCCTTCGCAGGGCTTTGTAGGGAAGGGTGTCAGACCTCTAAAAGGCTCAAACTGTTTAGCAAGACCTTCACTGTCAATGTCAAAGAGGAGATTACCCACATATAGTTTAGTGCCCTTAGGAAGAGGAGGATAATCCTGGTCTTCAACTGACTCTTGCTCTGGCTTGCTCTTTGGTTCTTCCTCCTTAATTATTGATAAACACATTTCCTTTGAGTGTTTTCTGTTCCACCATGCCCAGCCGAGGAACCACCAATTCCAAACTCGTTCTTCCTCCTTAATTATTGATAAACACATTTCCTTTGAGTGTTTTCTGTTCCACCATGCCCAGCCGAGGCACCACCAATTCTGAACTCCGGCAGGACGTGGCAGTTCTTCTCAGCAATGACGGTTTGAATTTCGTCCCCCTCGCCTAGTTCCCACGTGTGGCCTTGGCCTGCATCATCAAAGGAGATCTCTCTGAGTTGCCTGAACCCATTTCAGAAGAAAAGCAAGCGAGATTCTCTATGTAGATCCAGAATTGATTGGTAACAATCTGAAGAACCTCATCAACAGCAAACGGTCATGCTTCATTCGGGAATACGCCCCTATATTTATAGACCTTTGTTCAGTCTTTGTAGCTTGCACTCCATTTAAACTCTAATCCACTTTGGGTGCAATTGTGACCAGTGTTGCAGTGTATCTAGCGGTGTGGAGTCAGTGAAGTGAAGTGAGAGCACATACATCACATGGCCATGGAAGAAGAAGTGATGTACATAAATTTTAATACATATGGCGGGTTCTAGTTGGTGGATGACAGACGATGAAAAAGCGAGAGAGAAATCCCCCTAAAAGAACGCCTTCAACGTAATGACATTATGTGCTTTTAGTTAGTGCTTAGTGCTAGACATCCTACACAATTTATGTTTGTATTATGTTGGTACTCATGGTATAAATTTGACAGGCATATTATGTGTCATATGTGTTTTTATTCATTTTTATTGTAAATGCAAAAGCATCCCAGGCACAACATAAAATTATTATGAAATTGCATTTAACATAACATCATCAAACTGTTTCACATGGAATACAACACCATTAAAAACATAAACAAAAAAGATTAACAAATTACCTTGATATAGCACCTTGCACACAGTTTCAATTTTGAAAATCATCAAATAAGAGGTTCCAACTTCTTTTTATGCCTCAATTTTGCATAGATCCAATCACTGTACAAAAACAATTGACCAAACACTAAGTAGTATGCATGCAATGATACTAAGATAACTACAGCCTATGGGAAACTGAAAAAAGTAGTTACGAATGGTTGTTGTAAAAATAATAATAAAAGTCCCCGGATGGGGTGACACGTCGTGCATCAAGGCCACATGGGGTGGAGCCAGCCCCGAAGATAAATAAGGAAGGCCGACTCCCATCCCCTCAACATTAAGGATGGGAGAAGGCCCCAACCACCATCCTCACGCCATGGGAATTCTCCCTTGCGTGAACAGTCCAGAGGCACAAACAATTAATGTGGGAGAAATAATTGTGGAGCATGTCCCGTCGCTCCTACCAGATATCATCAAAATTTTCCATGGCTTCCTCCATTTTGAATTTGGCCCGCACCAGACAGGCAACTTTGAGCTCTGGTGCAGTCACCGGGACACCCTCTACATCTTAGCCATCAGAATTATCATCCCAATGCCGCAAGAGAGAGGGAAGCCATGCTGGGGCTCCGCCTGGTACACCTTCGCTGCACGTCAGAAGAGATAGCAGCGGATGGAGCACGCACTGTCTATGGCTCAAACTCAACTCGCGCGCAAGGAAAAAAATGGTTAGGTCGCCTCCCATGGCATATGTGAAGGAGGTATTCCTAGAGGAGCCAATTTAGGATCCTCCAGAGCATCTTCTTTTCATAGTACCCGATAACTGGCAGCCTCCTAGGGAAGCCACCAAGGCCTCCACTGTGGAGCAGCAAGGATGCAACACCAGGGAAGCTCAATTGGAAGAGTTTCCCACTTGCTACATTGAGGAGGAGGTTCTAGAAGAGCTGGATTCTTAGGATGTTGCACTCAGAGCTAGCTACATTTCTTCCAGAGCCATGGAGAGCGATAAGGAGAAGAAGGCAGAGGCACAGGGTCAAAGCGCAGCCATGGAGCAGTAGAGCGAGGAAGAAACAAGCAAGGCCACGGAGATCGAGTCGGGTGGCACGTCGAAGGAGGGTGACAAGGTCCTTGTGCCACCTCCCATCTCGACCATGCAGGAACAGTGGCGTGTCCCACCGCCATTCTTCCACCCAGAGCATCTTGAATTGATGTTCGATTTGAGAAGCCAGATGGCGGACCAAGTCCACCGTGGCACTCTCATGAGCCAACGTATTGATATGATGTATGATGCCTTCTTCAACGCACCAACAGGGCAGAGATGCCCAACATGTGCGCAACCTTACGTGATGCCAGCTAGGGAGGGAACGCAAGATGAAGATGTCAGCATGGCCACCTCTGAGGCCACCGGGTAATTGCTTATGGTTATGCTTTTGTTTATGGTCATGGTTCTAGAGTCAGTTAGTTACGAACTGTCATGGTCTAAACTAGTTCTATTTTATATCCTTTTGGTTAAGGTTTAGACTATGGGCTGCCATCTGTCCTGGTTTCCTACGGGTAGGACAGATGGCGGACCACCTATTTTTGACAAGGATATCATGGGCTGCCAGTTGTTCTTGTTTCCGCTAATTTGGCAGAACAACTGACAGCCTAGGCACAGTTGTATATTTTGGTACATAATATAATAGGATCTATCTCTTTTTTACTTAAAAAAAGAAATTAATAATAAAAGTTATGGATTACAAAATTTGAAATAATTATAGCTATTAATATAATGAAATAATAAATATTACTGAATTATTTTGGATTTGTTTTTTTAAATAACAACTACTAATGTTTTCTAAAATGAAATAAAATAGAGCTTGTGAGAGGTCAACCACACCCATGTTTATTCTTATTATCAATATTCAGGAAGATAGTAAAAACACAGGTTGGAAGGTATAATGAGAAAATAAGTGTGCAACTAGCTTCAACCAAAAGAAGATAGTTTCAATTAGTGCAATTGCAATTTAATATTAATGAGCCTTACCTCTTTGGATAGTTGCATGCAGGTTTTTGGCAGTCTTTACTGAATCCTTGATCTGTTCTTCCCTCTCAACCTTCACTTTTCAACCTGCAGGATGTGATACAGTCCAATTTCCAAAGAATCCACGTGGCTTGTAAGTTGTGAGCGTGCACGAGTTGCACAACATATGCTATAATATTTGTAACTTATGCAATGTGTTATGCATGCAACTTGCAACTTGCAACCTCATCTGCTATAGAATTTGTAACATGTACTATGCATGGCCTTTGTTATAGAATTTATAACTTCAAATTTAGGAAATTGTTATTATATTATATTATATATTATAATATGTATTGTTATTATACAATATGTTGTTATTATATTATATTATATTATTATTATTATATAATATATTGCTACCATATATATTATTATTTTTTCGTAAATTTCAGAACTATTCGATTAAAATTACAGTAATAATACAAGCAAAAAATTAGCGATCAATTGTGGGAAGATCAGCCCAGGAAGTTGCCAGAAGCGACCTGGAAAATGAGGCCAGAAGCGACTTGGAAAATGAGGCCTGCCCAAGATGGAAAATCAGGATAATAAAGCTTGACAAACATGCCTTCCCTTTGAAGGGAAACTGGGCTCACAAAAAATAGTTAAAGTATTTGACACTGTAATCATTGTCATGAAAACAAAGACTAAACTAGACTGTAAAACCTGAAAAATAACAAGAGCTTGGGAATTAAACAAGCTTGCCAGGAACATTTGGAGTTCCATTCGGAGGGGTCTCTTCCACAATGGGGCAACCACTGAAATCATTGTCACTGGAAGAGTTGGTACTATCTAAGCTTACTTTTTTGATTGGTAAACTTGGGCTTTTGATGGATGGAGCCGTATGCGAGCTCTGCTTGCCGAGTTGAGCCTTTGCCAAGAGATTCCCTTTTTTCTCTGGTGGAGTCGAGTTGTTGGGGGGGATCTCTAGAGGAGGAGAGCGGGCTCTAGGGGAGTGAGGGGAGCAAGGCAAGTTGGAAGGGCTCGGGACGAACACACCTGGGAGGCTGAGGAGGGAGCAAGCAAGGAGGTTTTTCACGACCCAATAGCTGTTGCGATGCTTGGGGGTGCGTTGAGTGGCCGAGAGAGAGCTAGTTAATTTCTCCTCCCAGTCATCTAACAATTGTCGAAGAGAATCTGCAACAGTGCGGTCATAACCCTCCTAGTTAGACATGATGGGTAGAGAATTTGTTATGGATGCACAACCACCTCTTTTCAAGTTGGGGGTAGCGCGCCTTCAAGGAGGCATTGGAAAGAGTCAAAGTATTTTGTACACGAGAAGGAGGGTGAGCCACAACCACCTGTGGATAGTAGGTTCACCACTGACTGCGGTGGCAAGCGGGAGCTAATCGGGGGGGTCTCCATTGGCACAACGAACTTTGAGGAGCAGAGTCGTGAACCTAAGTTTGAGTTGATGAGGGTTGGAATGACATTTTTCAGAATGAGAATGGCATATGCAATGGGTGTTCAATGCCTACATCCTTTGCATGCGTGTGATCTGAGCCATCGTACTTTGTCTCTACAGGAGCCAAGCTAGAGAGGGAGGCGAAGTTAATGCCCAACGCCTCGAGGTAAGTAGGGATTTAATGTGCATGAGGGAAGGGAGAAGTGGAGCTCATGTGCCCACTAAATCGCGCACTAGAGAGGCTCGTGGTGGTCACCAGGTGAAACACGGGGACACCTACATCCGGGTTATTACTATATATTGTTATTATATTTATTATATATGTGTGTGGGAAATATGGTAAAAAAAAACAAAAAAAAAAACGGTTAATACTAATGGAATGTTTACATAGTCTATAGATACTTACTATAATAATTTCCTGTAATATTAAATAAATAATTAAAAACAAACGTAATGAGTTCTTTTTAGAACATTCCTTTAGCATCATTTAAAAAATCGTTACAATCTTGGCATGTTTGGATTTTCTCAACCTTTAAAGTACACATAATGATTCATAGTATAAAGGTGTCGGTGTTGTGCGGCCTCCCATGGTAGAACATACGTATGTATAAAGGATAGATTTTGAGTGGGAAAAATTTGGATTTAAAAGTGATTTTATGATTGAGAGAGGTCGCTGAAAACATAGGATTGACTAACTTTATTTTCATTTTAGTTTATAAAGCTTGAAGATATATTTATGTTAAGTAATTATATTTGTATTTATGTTAAGTAATTACATTTGTTTTTTAATGGTTATCATAATTTAGAATTGGACTAGAGTATACATTGAATGTCATAAAAAAGAGATAAATTGTTTAATTGATTTTATTAGTTTATAATTGTCTTTTATGCATGGTTTAGTTGTTATTAAGGTTGATTTTACTTTATTAACTTAGATCTATCTAAATTAAGTATTTATCAAATATTAAGAGATATCAAAATATTTCCACGTGTAAAATATTTCCTATACTTTGTTCATTTCACTCATGAGAAGTATTTCTATAATTTTGAATTTGGTTAGGTTTGAATTATGCTACTATCCTAATTATGCTAACCCACATCAATGGCGATCCCGAACCCTGGTAAACCAGACAAACCAGGCGATACTGACCCTCCTTTTTTCCATTCGCTGATAGCCTTTCTGTCCTAGAGTGTTACCCTTTCTGTTCACGGTATGCTCCACCATATCGTGCTGCGTAGGGTTCTGCCTCTGTTGTTGCACTGACTCCCCGGTGTTCTCCTGTTTTTGTCTCTAGTTCAGACATCTGACATTTTGAACATTTCCCGGACTGTCTCCCCTTTTTCTATTCTGTTTCCACCTGTGACCTCTCCCTTTCAACTCCGCTGGCCCACCTACCTTCATCCATCTGCGCCGGTCTAAAGTGGAAACAGTGGGTCGCCTGGATCTCCGCAATGGGCTCTCGACCCGACCAACAGGTGGTTTCTCCCGATGATTCATACTGGAGTCAGGAAGGACTCTTTGAAAAGGTGGACGCACTCATATCGAACAGACAGTTTTTTCCCTCCATTCCCACTTTTTCAAATGATCACCTTTCTCCCGCTGTTTTCACTGGGAAACAGTCTTCCCCTCCAGCTTATCTTTCAACCTCCGACAGTTCAATACCTAACTCCACTGCCTCTCCTTCTGCGAAGGTATCGACTGAAAAAAGAAACAGCCGAAAAATCTGGAAAGCAAAGAGAAAATCGGCTCGACTGGTGTTGGGTGACGGGGTGGGTCTGGAGGACTTCTGCAAAATGTCAACATGCGCCCTGGTAGGCAGGGTCTCGTATAAGAGCTTGAATCCTCAGCCTCTGGAAGGCTGGATTGTAAAATCTTGGCTTCCCCTCCTTGGGTACTCTCCAACGGTGCAATACCTCAAAAAAGGTTGGTTATGTTTTCTTTGTAACTCTCCGTCTGATGCAACTCTTTTACTGTCCTCTCACTGGCCTTTCGGCGGTAGCAGCCTCATGCTCAAACGCTGGAAGCTGTCCTTTAATCCAGATTCCGATTATTTTACCTACAGACATCTTTGGGTGCTCCTTCCGGGACTCCCTCTTCACCTTTGGAATGCAGGGGCCCTGACAGCTATCGGCAACTCTTTAGGATCCTTTATAGCTCTAGACACTATGTCTCTCAACAGCTCACAGAGAACATTGGGCAAAGTTCTGGTTGAAATTGATATTACAAAAGGACTGTTTGAAACCTTGGTAATAGACTGGAGAGGGCGAAAGTTGATCCAGAAGCTTGATTACCTCGGGATCCCATTTCGGTGTAATCTCTGTCGGGAAACAGGCCATCTCCGCAGATCTTGTCCCGGTAAGCCTCCTCTTGACACATCGGAAGAAACTGAACTCCTTCTTAACCCGCCAGAATATCTTACTTCCGATCCTGCGCTTGATTACCTGGAAGTACCCACTGCCCCTCCCACTTTTTCAGATCATTCTGTGGTGCTCTCTCCACGATCCATTATTCACCAACTTTGCCCAGCCCTCTTCTCCTCTCTCTCGCCATCTGAAAAAGAATCCATTGATACTTACTCATGGCTCACTTCCACTGCTAGACCTACGTCTCCCCTTGCAGAAACTGAACAGTTATCATTACCTGACTCCCCTATCCCCGCAGGCTCCTCTATCCCTGCAGACACGACTGCCCTCCAACTTCCTGTTTTTGATACGAATCTTTCAAACACAGTCACCATTCCGAATCGGCCTTCCTGCTCTTCTCAGACTGTTCACTTAAACACCCCTCCCTCCTTTCTGGATTCGGATCCCACTTCTTCGTTTCTTCCAGGCTATAGTCAGCCCGAGCAACTAGTCGACAGTCTATTGGAGGATTTAATCACATCGAATCCTCCTTCGGGACCCTCTGGTTCCTTAATGTCTGAACAGGTTAATGCTTCTACTTCGGCGGATCTATTTTGTCCATCTACTTCAGCTAATCTTCCGGCTAATACAGTCCATCTCTCGATGTTCTGAGGTAAGGATCCCATCCTGCCATCCACTGATGCTGGTACCTCTTCCTCCATTCCGCTAGAATCTGGATCGAAGTCACTTGCCTGGTCTCGTGGTATCAGTTCAGAACTCTCTCCCTTACAGACCAGAAGTGCCAGAAAGAAGAAGGACAACTTGATTTTGCAGCATTCGAACCCGGCTCCATCTACTCTCGACAGCAAAGCCCTTAGAGCAACGAAAGCTTTGGCCCGTTCAAAGTAATGTTAATTCTCTCATTGAATATAAGAGGGATCGGAGGTAGCCTCAAGTCAGCCTCCTTCAGACGATTACTAGAGAGCTCAAAGCCTGATATTGTATTTCTCCAAGAAACCCTTACAACAGACCAGAAAGCCAGAGAATTCGTGCACTTACTTCGCCCTTCCTGGATCTCGGCCGCAGCAAATGCTATTGGTACTTCCGGTGGTCTGCTGGTGGCATGGGATCCCAGCATTTACAACTTTAGGACCTACCTTTCCAGTGGTGGTATCCTAATCCTTGGCCGATGTCTGGTGTCCAATCAGGAAGTTGCTCTTTTAAATTTGTATGGGCCCTGTGTAGATAAACAGAGCTTTTGGTCGAATCTTGATTCTATTGGACTTCTCTCCATTCCAAATCTTATAATGGGTGGAGATCTAAACCTTTTACTATCGGCGGATGAATGTTGGGGTGGATCCTACATGCCAGGTCCATCGGAAGCTCTCTTCGAGAATATTTTTGATACTAATAATCTGATTGATATCCGACCCTGTCGACTTTCACCAACCTGGAGAAATGGGAGGACTGGATCTGCTGCTGTTTCCAGAAGACTTGATCGCTTCTTGGTTGCGGAGAGCATCATTTCATCATCGGGTTTTCCAACATCTTGGGTCGAGTATCCTTTCCAATCGGACCATGCGCCTGTCTTCCTTCAATTGAGGTTTCAAACGCTCCAACCTTCCTTTCCTTACAAGTTTAATCACAACTGGCTAAAGTCCGAGTCATACTCTGATTTGGTTCACCGGGTGTGGAGAGATCCTTTCTTTCTCTCGGAAGAAACCCCTCAAAGGCGACTAGTGTGGAAACTAAAGTCTCTTAAATCAAAGTCAAGGGACTGGTTTCATGAATCAAGAGTTGTGCAGAAATTAACATTGACTAATCTAGAGTCTGACATTTCTAAAATTATCCTTTCCTCTTCGGTTGCTGGGTTGACTCTGGAGCAGTCGGCCTCCTTAAAGCTGCTGGAAACACAGAGAGCCTCCCTTCTTCTCTCGGAGGAAAGCCGTAGGAGACTTCAAAGCCGTGAAATCTGGTTAAAATGCGGCGATACAAATTCAAATTTCTTCCATCGTGTGGCCAGCTACAATAGAGCGAAAAAGCTAAT
>JZKD02S1673281.1:176779-199611 GCA_000966675.3 Picea glauca
AAACATAAAGATTGAAATTGATGTAGGGTTGAGGTCTCTAAGAAGTCTTATACAAGACTTAAGAAATACCAGAGAGACATCATGATTGTGTTAATCTCTTTTCCTACCAAGGAGAAGAGACAACCTCATAGGGTATTCTCGTAGATATTTAGAGATACCCTGTATGTTTTTAAAGAGGTGTTACTTATCTATTTTTCACTCAAATAATAATTCTATCCAAATTTATAAACAATGGTTTTATCATTCATTACACTAATGCCTGAGTGTGGAACAAGAAGAGAACATATTGAAAAGAGAGAATTTCAAATCAGAAAGAAACAAAATTTTCTAGCATTGCATCATATCCATCCTTGTATCATGGAAAGACACAATGATATGTTTGGAGAAAAATGAACAAAACAAAGATTAACAAAGACTATCCCCCTAGAGACTTTAAATGATTTAGAAAAAATCATATAATAGGGATGTAAAGGAAACTCATTCTCGATATTTCATTCTCAAATAGAAATCTGAAACCACATAATTAATGAGCCCCAAGATAGCTCTCTATGGGATTTCAAAAATAAATACAAATTGACTGTTCAATATCAAATAAAATGTGTGAAACAACTTGGCACTACACAATATTCCTAATAATTAAATGAGAAATAGAAAATGCATTCACCCTAGAGGGTTAGGATGAAACTCACTTGGACCATATATGAAGCAAAGGTAACTTGGAAGACAAAAAATAAGTAATCAGAAATCAGTTTTGTATACAGACAACATTTTGAATGACAAGACTGGTTGATTTATAGATTGAGAAAGAAGAAAACTGAGGGAAATGCTTCAGATAAATGCTTGTACTAAAAAAAAATGATAGCAGAGAATAACCCTTGTGTCTTTTTTTCATTATTTAAATAAGAGGGAGTAGGTCCAGCCGAACCTTCTTAGTCATTTCTTTGATATAAAAAACTACTTGGACCAAGTCTTACAACTACTTGTTGATCATCAACTCTTTCTCAAGAGACCCAAATGTGCCTTTGGCGTCTCCAAAGTGGAATATTTGTACCATATCATTAATCATGATAGTGTGTGTGTGTGTAAATCTAAAGAAAATTGAAGCGAT
The DNA here is from genome assembly GCA_000966675.3 of Picea glauca. Classification (NCBI taxonomy): domain Eukaryota; kingdom Viridiplantae; phylum Streptophyta; class Pinopsida; order Pinales; family Pinaceae; genus Picea; species Picea glauca. Next base: position 177,888 of record JZKD02S1673281.1, read on the forward strand.
GAAGGATTAGCCTTGCCAAAAAACTCTTAAAAGTTTAAGAGTTTTTCTTGGTCTCACTAGTTATTATAGAAACTTCATAAGGAACCGTGGTAAGATTGTATCTCCCCTCGTAGCCTTGCTTAAGAAAATTCTTTTAGTTGGAATGATGTTCAGAATGGGTCTTCCAAGACTTGAAGAATGCTATGTGTATGTTGAACCTAGGAAATAACTCTTTTTTTTTCAACACTTTTTGTTTCTCACCCTACCTATCATAGCTCTGAATACCTGTCATATTCATTATCTATTCCTTCATTGCTACCATTTTTTAATACAATCATGTTTTAAGTTACAAGGGATGAAACCAGGTAAAAAGTCCATTTCTTTCTATATTTTCATTAATTTTCTTTGTAAAAGCATTCTAAAAATGATAGTTACAGAAACAGGACTATTCTGCAACCAATACCTAATTTTGTAGCCAAATTGTAGGTTCATATAGATACATGTATGGAGCAACGAAAATATGAGTTGGATGAGATAACAAATCAAGTCCTTCATCTTTTCCACCTATCAAATCTCATTCAATGAATTCAAGGTCAGTAGTGAATTCAATTCAAAGGTGTGGTCAATGCAAAGAGGCATAGTATAACAGAGCACGAGTTTAGCTGTGAATCGAGTCTAAGGAAATCACCCATATCTAATATCAATATGTCGTTTGATAAATTCATGCGTGAAACCATGAATTTCTCAAATGTGGATGCAACATACTCTTTTCCATTCCTAGAAATCCTAACTGTAAATCGTTCTTGTAAGTCCCCCACCTCTTGATGAAGAGGTTGTGAGAGACTCATTAGTCTAGTTGTCCCCATGAGAACCACTGGCTTCTTTGTTTGCATAGATTTATGGTCCCTTTCCTGCATGGGTTATCTGTAATAGGAGTTGCACAATACTCTCCTGGTTGGCATTTATCCTTTCCAAGGTCTCTCTCATTTCAAACTGACCCATGCGCATTGTTTCCTGGTTCTCATGTAGATGGTGCTCAAGTGCACTTTGTGTCTGATTTATGGAGTGTTGCAACTTCTTTGCAATACCTGCTAGAACTTGTGGCTCACTATCCTCACCAGAACCTTCCATCTCTACCTCTGGTTCACCTGTCTGCTTTCTGCATCTTCCCATATAGATACCACTGAATTTATGCATGCGCTAATCCCCACTGGCTGCGAGGATCAATGATTTGATACCATTGTATTGTTCCCAAGACAATTTTTTGCTTGAAACACTAAGTGATCATTGTTTATTGTTTGTTTAGTTGTGTGTTTGTAGGTTTACTTCATGAAGTTGTGCATTAGGGTTTGTGTTTATGATATCAAAGCATGAAGACATAGATCTGAACATATAGCATAAAGAAATAACAAGATACAACCAAAAACACCAATATGGAACCAAATATCTCAGATCTAACCTTTATTTAGATAATAGAGAGATCTTGATACAATAGATCTGTAGATTTGGGAGAATACCAATAATAATATCTAACTGGAATAATAGTCGCTACAAAATGCTCAAGACTGAAGATAATAACCTATAAAGGCAATACAATGAACTGATGAAAAACACAAGATTGATTTCTTTCCTTCCAGGAGTTAGATGCAAACCCCCCTAGCTCAGTTGCGCCCTTCTGGATAGTTGGATATACTCAATATTTCAGCCTCATTGTTAGAGACCTCCAAATACTCCGAAACTGGTTGGAATAATAGATTGGGGCAAGACAAACCCCCTCCTGAAGTCTCAGGATGAATGATGAAGATATGGTCCTCCAATAGTTGAAACTCCAAAATGAGTTGCACCCTCCTGGATGACTGAAGAGACCCAATATTTCGGCCTCACTGCTAGGGATCTCCAAATGCTATGAAACTGGCTGGAAAGGTAGATCGAGGCAATACAAACCCCCTGGTGAAGTCTCCAGCTAAATAATGAAGATCTAACCCTTCAAATCGATGAAGTCGTGTTCTGCAGTGCGCCCTCCTTCTCTCCAACTTGTGCCAAGCTCTGATAAATTTTATGGAAACTAAACTTCCTCTAAAATAGACTGGAAATAATGGCCTAGGCCATACAGAGAAAACCCATAAGTCCTTATGTCCAAAATCCTTCTCCACTTCCTAGATGGAACTCTTCTTCTTTAGATGGTGCGCCCCCCTTGCTGGAAACCCCCTAGGCTACACACTGTTTCCTCCTTGCTGATAGATGGTACCTGTAACTGTTGTAGAATGGTGTGGGAGGATTATTGCACCCCTGGGACCAAGATTGGATCAATATAGGTGGGATATTTCACCATCGAGTTGATCTATAGGGTTTGTAGTCTCAAAACCCTCAAAACTCCTTTGTGCTCAAGAGCCCAAATGCAAAATGTAATAATAATCTAGAATGAGTGAGAAGTGCACCCTTCCTTTATTATACCCCTGATCTATTTATTTGTTGAGTTAGTTAACCCGTAGGGTTAACTGCTAGCTTTTCCACACATGTTATTTTCTTTCCTTTAGTTTACCTTTTCTCCCAAAGTCAATTTAATATTATAACATTGTGCTTAGGTAATTGCTTTGGGTTGCCTTTGTCCCCATGATGCATGAGACTATAGTCTAGTGGGGACAACTAGACTATTGAGTCTCTCACAACCTCTTCATCAAGAGGTGGGGGACATTACATACACCCCTATTCCTACTCCCGAGAAGCCTTGGGAATCCATCTCGATGGCTTACATGTCTGGTATTCCGTCCACCAAGCAAGGCAATGATTGCATATTTGTGGTGGTTGATCGATTTTCGAAGATGTCCATTCTCACAGCCTGCAAGAAGAGCATCATAGCAGCATATACTACCAAGCTCTTCTTCGAACGAGTGTGGGTCCATTTTGGGATACCACAGACCATCATCTCCGATCGGGACAACAGGTTCCTCAACACATTTTGGTTGAGTCTCTGGTCATTGTTGGACACTAAGCTCACTAAATCCACTTCCTTCCACCCTCAAACCGATGGCCAAACAAGGGTCGTCAATCGGATGATTGTGCACATCCCGCGCATGTATAAATCTAAGCATATGTGTACATGGGATGAGAGTCTTCCCTATGTTCAGCACAGCTACAATAGGTCTCTCCATAGCTCCACCGACCATAGCCCCTTTTAGGTGGGGATGGGATTCCAACCTTGGGTCCCATTGATCCTCCAATACCTCTTGCAACCACAAAAACATATTCTTCCCATGTTTAGTCTGAGGCCAACAAAGCCACCAAATTCATTGAGCAGATTCAACACAACTGCCAATAGGTCCATGAGATTTTGCAGAAAGCCAATGCTAAGTACACACAGATCCATGATCAACACTATGTATTGCACAATTTTCAGGTGGGAGACAAGGTCTGGTTACATTTGCAGAAAGAACACCTTACAGGGCCCCATCCGAAGCTCCGTCCACTTTGCTATGGGCCTTACACTATCAACAAGGTTGTGGGTGACAATGCTTTTGAGCTCAACACTCCCCCCTTCCTTGGTTTGCACCCAATGTTCAATGTGGACCTCCTTCAACCATATTTTCCACCATTATTGGACACCTTGGGGATCCCAGAACAATTGACACCAACATAGCTCAACCCTGATTGCATGGAACATGCATCCACTGATCAGATAGTGGACACACAGGTCAAGGGCACTCGCCAACAGAGGATCCAACTTTATCAGGTTGTATGGTCAAAATCATTCAATTTTTTTTTAGGAGGAAGAATCGTTCGGCCTTTCAGAGAAAAGAGTCGTGCTAGTGATTTGGGTGGCCTGTAACATGATCACTGATTTGGGTGGCAAACACTACTTAATGAGATTAAATCAAAAGCAATCTGATATTTATTCATACTTACCAATCTCATCTAAACAACTTTAAAGGAATTTGATATTTATATATGTCACTCGATGTTTTTCGGTTTTGCATTAACACATAAAACAAAACGTATTGTGAAAAGCATAGAAAAAATCATTTTTAACAACAACAAAAGATAAAAAGTCATCCTTTCAGCCGAAACGCGCGTGATTTTCGTGTAGTGTAACATGATCATATGTGGTCGGTCCGTGGCAGCGACACTGAATGAAAGGAAATGAAATCAAAAGTAAATTTAATATTTATTTATCTCATTCAAAGTCGGTGGTTTAGTCAATTTGTATTGCTTTTGCATATTGCAATGGTTTCAGTGTTTCATTCGTTAATAGAGTTTCATCATATTACTCTTTGTGACATTTCTATGTTATTTACTCTGCTATTTTTATCTTCATTTCATTTTCATTATAATTCATATTAGTAGTTGCAAGGTTGTTACCCATAGAACATTCACCACTATCACGCTTATTTTTTAATTGGGCCACCAAAGTGGGTACCCATCTCTCTTTTTGTTTCTATTTGTAAATTGTCCTTGTTAGTGCAGTTGAGCAGGGCAATTCCTAATAAAGATTAGCATGATGTTTCCATTAGAAAGTGAACTAAATAAAAAGTAAAACAATGCTTGTCACTCAGAAATAAAGTAGCAAGTCTCTTGCTGTTGTTGTAAATAAAAATCGTTCAATCTGATAAAAATGGGTGTCTTCTTGCTGAAATACAAAAATGGTCTTTACTTCTCATTTTCAAGTGTTCTTCTCTTCTCATTTGTATTTGTGCAGCGTTATTTCTTGTGTATCAGTCTTGTTGTTACTGCATGTTAATTTTTACAGATAGAATTGTGGATCAATTGGTATACGAGCCTGGATCTTAGCCAACTTCTACTCAGTCACATAATTTAGAAGAGAGACTATTCAACAATTTTTTTTCTCGGCAACAAACGTCATTCTCAGTTCTAGTACACCCTCCTTTGATACCACTGTATTGTTCCCAAGCCAATTTTTTGCTCGAAACACTAATTGATCATTGTTTATTGTTTGTTTAGTTGTGTGTTTGTAGGTTTACTTCATGAAGTTGCATATTAGGGTTTGCGTTTATGAGATCAAAGCATGAAGACATAGATCTGAACATATAGCATAAGGAAATGACAAGATACAACCATAAACACCAATATGGAACCAAATATCTCAGATCTGACATTTATTTAGACAATAGAGAGATCTTGATACAATAGATTTGGAGATCTGGGAGAATACCAATAATATTATCCACTGGAATAATAGCTGCTACAAAATGCTCAAGACTGAAGATAATAACCTCCAAAGGCAATACAATGAACTGATGAAAAACACAAGATTGACCTCTTTCCTTCCAGGAGTTAGATCCAAACCCCCCTAGCTCAGTTGCGCCCTTCTGGATAGATGGATATACTCAATATTTCGGCCTCATTGCTAGAGACCTCCAAATACTTTGAAACTAGTTGGAATAATAGATCCAGGCAAGACAAACCACCTCCTGAAGTCTCAGGCTGAATGATGAGGATATGCTCCTCCAATACCTAAAACTCCAAAATGAGTTGCGCCCTGCTAGTTGACAGAAGAGACCCAATATTTCGGCCTCACTTCTAGGGATCTCCAAATGCTATGAAACTAGTTGGAATGGTAGATCAAGGCAATACAAACCCCCTGGTGAAGTATCCAGCCAAATAATGAAGATCTGACCCTCCAAATAGATGAAGTCGTGTCCTGCAGTGCACCCTCCTTCTCTTCAACTCATGCCAAGCTCTGATAAATTGTATGGCAACTAAACCTCCTCCAAAATAGACTGGAAATAATGACCTAGGCCATACAGAGAAAACCCAAAAGTCTTTATGCCCAAAATCCTTCTCCACTTCCTAGATGGAACTCTTCTTCTTCAGATGGTGCGCCCCCCTTGCTGGAAACCCCCTATGCTACACATTGTTTCCTCCTTGCTAATAGATGGTACCTATAACTGTTGTAGAATGGTGTGGGAGAATTATTGCACCCCCGGTACCAAGATTGGATCAAGATAGGTGGGATCTTTCACCATTGAGTTGATCTCCAGGGTTTGTAGTCTCAAAACCCTAAAAAATCCTTTGTGCTCAAGAGCCCAAATGAAAAATGTAATAATAATCCAGAACGAGTGAGAAGTGTGCCCTTCCTTTCTTTTATACCCCTGATCTATTTCTTTGTTGAGTTAGTTAACCCCTAGGGTTAACTGCTAGCTTTTCCACACATGTTCTTTTCTTTCCTTCAGTTTACCTTTTCTCCCAAAGTCAATTTAATATTATAACATTGTGCTTAGGTAATTTCTTTGGGTTGTCTTTGTCCCCATGACGCATGAGACTATAGTCTAGTGGGGACACCTAGACTATTGAGTCTCTCACAACCTCTTCATCAAGAGGTGGGGGACATTACATACACCCCTATTCCCACTCCTGAGAGGCCTTGGGAATCAATCTCGATGGATTACATGTATGGTATTCTTTCCACCAAGCAAGCCAATGATTGTGTATTTGTGGTGGTTTATCGGTTTTCGAAGATGACCATTCTCATAGCCTGCAAGAAGAGAATCACAACAACATATACTGCCATTCTCTTCTTCGAACAAGTGTGGGTCTATTTTGGGATACCATAGACCGTCATCTCCGATCGGGACAACAGGTTCCTCAACACATTTTGGTCGAGTCTCTGGTCACTGTTGGACACCAAGCTCACTAAATCCACTTCCTTCCACCCTCAAACCGATGGCCAAACAAAGGTCATCAATCAGATGATTGTGCACATCCTACGCATGTATAAATCTAAGCATACGTGTACATGGGATGAGAGTCTTCCCTATGTTCAATGCAGCTACAATAGGGATTTCCATAGCTCCACTGGCCATGGCCCCTTTTAGGTGGGGCTAGGATTCCAACCCTTGGGTCCCATTGATGTTGCAATACCTCTTGCAACTACACAGATAGATTCTTCCCATGTTCAGTTTGAGGCCGACAAAGCCACCAAATTCATTGAGTAGATTCAACACATCCACCAATAGGTCCATGAGATTTTGTAGAAAGCCAATGCTAAGTACAAACAACACCATGATCAACACTAGGTATTGCAAAAGTTTCAGGTGGGACACAAGGTTTGGTTACATTTGCAGAAAGAACGCCTTACAGGGCCCCATTTGAAGCTCCGTCCACTTCGCTATGAGCCTTACAGTATCACCAAGGCTGTGGGTGACAATTCTTTTGAGCTCAACACTCCCCCCTTCCTTGGCTTACACCCAATGTTCAATGTAGACCTACTTCGACCATATTTTCCACCATTATTGGACACCTTGGAGATCACAAAACAATTGACAACAACATAGATCAACCCTGACTGCATGGAAATGCATCCACTGATCAGATAGTGGACACACAGGTCAAGGGCACTCGCCAACAGAGGATCCAACTTTATCAGGTTGTCAAGGCAGGGCAACTCCTACACCAAGGCAAGTGGCTCACCCAGATCCAAATTCAACAGAAATTTCCTCACTTGATGGGGGCACTCAACGCAATGGAGACGATTTCTTCCTAAGGGGGGAGGACTAATCCAAGTGGATATTGGTGGCCACCCACCTATTCCAACTGGCTCTTCTTGACAATTTTTAGTTCAACACGTTCTTCTGTAATTCTTTGTAATTGCGGGTTCTACACTTTTGGGGCTGTCTGAAGCCTTGCACAGCTTCCAGGTGGATATTGGTGGCCGCCCACCTAATTTAAATGGCTTATTTTGGAAGTTTTCATGTCTGTACATCTTTTTGTACTTCAAGGGTCGTTTTGGGGCCCTAAACAATGTTTTTTTGTCTTGCTATAGTCAAATTGTAGACATAATCAGAGTTTGACAACACAATGTGTAGTTCTCGAAAAGACCTTTCCAACGGGCTATCACGCGCCTAAAATGAAGGTCATATGCAAAAGTTACGACCCCGGGAAGTTGAGGTACCAACTTACCCATCGGGGCCCACATAACTTTTGGCGTTTCATCTCCTAGGGTTAGGTTTTTGGATGTCTAGGGTTTTTGCATTCATGAGTAATGTTAAAAAGGCCTATGGAGCCTCATTGTAATCAGTTTGGTCACACAGATGCGCGTAGAAGCCACATCTCTTCTCAGAGATAGCTACCACCATTCAAACAAGTTGTTTTCAGTTATGCAGTTTTACAATTTCAACCTATTTTATTTATTCAATAGAAGTTATTGTTCATTGGATATCTGTTGTTGTTTTTTGTATCTCTATGTTATTTATTCAGTCTGTTATTCATTTCGTTCTGCTCATAAATCCAGATCAACCACACCGCATACAATCAAACTGGTCACATGCATGCGGGCCGGCCACTGAAGGCACAACAACCAACAACCATTGAAGGAATATCGACCCACGTGCATGAAAAACCTAAAACCTAAATGGATGCGTATGTTGGAAATCATAATCTAAGAAAATGAATTCCATAAATTTTAAAGAGAGAGGAATATCTTACCTAGTCATGCTTATGGTTTGCTCTATTACCCTTCTTCTCTGTACATAATCTTGTTTATGCCTCAAATGTATCCAATAGGTTCACAATTTATGTACAATAATAATATATATGAGATAAGTTTGAAATCATAATAGATCACATAGCCTAGAAATCATAAATTTTAAACCAATTCTAAAAATAATTGAAAAACTTAGAATGTTTGCAAATGTGATAATTTAACCTACGAGAAGCCCACACAATTGTATGTAACAACTCTATTTCAATTTTCATTTAAATCTAGCGAAGGGAGGGATTCTTGGTCTTAACTTTGGTTGTTGTGGTTGTGCAGATCTCCGAACTGAGAAATTTGCAAAAAAAAAGGGGTTGATATCAGTGTTATCAATCAATGCAATTCGGAAGCAGTTGTATGGTCGTTATGCAGATCTTCGAAGGGAGAAATTTCGAGAGCAAGTGGTTGAAATCAGTATTTTCAGTTTCAACCAAATTAACAAAGAGTAAGTGTAGTTACAAGTAAGGCGATTTAGTGGCCACGAGAATACGGTATCTGTGCAGAGGGCTGGCAACATTTGTAATTGTGGTTTGCTCAGTAATCGACCTCTCGGTTGTGCTCTAACAACAATTCTTATACAATCTTAATATGAAAATTGTAATTGTAGGTTTATGAGAAATGCGAGAGGTGGGCATAAATTGAAATGTTGGACAAGGACATAAATTGAATGCAGTCCAAACGTGCCATCAAGCCATGCCACGGTTCACACTTTGTAAAAGAAATGAATAGCTGCCCACGGATCACACTCAGTAAAAAAAATGAATGGATGTCCCCAATATGATAAGTGAGTGGTAAGAAGGTAACGTGGCAATCATATGGCCTTACAGTAATTTTTAAAATGATTAGGTAAATATAAAAAAGTAAGCATGTTAATAGATGCATTCATAAATGAAAGCAAGTTATGAATAGTAAATCCTATTCATTGATTTGGGAGGATAACGAAGAATATGTCAGCATCTTCAATTGTTATCCATTAGATTAAATAAATACTTGAGAATGAAGTGGCAGAATTAAATTACATCAATATCCAAGGAAAAATGAAAAATGAAAATTAAAAATTATGATCTGTAAAAATCAATACTCAAGAAAATATACAAAGTATGTTGTGTTATCAAGGCCCAGAGCATCTGGGGTAAGTCTTTAGTGAAGAAGGCCAGAGGGCTCTGCAGCTAGGGTTCACTAGCCACATCCCATAAACCATGGCGAAGGAGAGGGCGGGCATGGGCGAGGATGAAGGGCACTTCCATGGCGTCCGCGGGAGAGGGAAAGGGTCACGACCAAAGGCGGACAAGCCCTGCGGTGCGGCGGGGTTTAGGGCGAGCGGGTTCCTGCAGTGGTGGTGGAGGGATTTTTTCTGCGGGCTCTGTGGAAGTGGTGGCTTCAGCGACAGCATTTCCGCGTGGACTTTGCGATTGGTGATGGAATCGGCTGCGAAGGTGGCTTTCGTTTTTCGGGGTCGTGTTTCTCCCCATTTTTGTCAAAGCTGGTTCTATTGACTTAACATGGTTTTCGTTATCTCTTATGGCTCCTCTTCTTCCTTCGCTTGAACGGGTATTGGACTAGACCTTTGAGGTCCACACTGGGGGCGTGCGATATTCTGCAACACTTTGAGGTCCTTCGGGGGTGTGCGGTGTTGGATAAACACTTTGAGGTCTTTTGGAGTGTGCGGCTTCTGGTTTAAATCTTTTTTGGGTTTTTGTTGGGGTTTATCCCTGGTTTTGTCTCACATTTTGCAGCATGTGTGCTGGTTGATTAAGAATCTGTACTTTACAGCGTGTGTGTTGATTGATTGAGAATCCTTGCTTGCAGTCTTTGTGCTGGTTTGATTAAGTATTCTTTGTAGATGTAAATGAGATTATACATTAATATAATTTTGAGCTAATTTTCTATTGAAAAAAAAAGCCGAGAACATCTTGGATGGTGTGCATCTTGTCTGGTTCAAACTTTACTTGTGCCTAGAACTTCATGATGTCTTACTATACAATATTAAACGCCGAAGCAAGTGGTATATATATAATCAAATATATCTTAAGACATATATCAAAGAAATGTGACACTTTAAATCAACAGGCTGTATATTGTTGGCCTTAACATAACATATATATCAAGGAGATCTAACAGTATATATCAGCGCCTTTGCTTGCATGCAAACGTACGTAAAGATGCGTGGCATCTATTTTCTAACTTGAATGCGTTTCTAGTTGAGCTGGAAACCATATGCAGGAAGCTTACACTCAAAACGAAACGAAATATGCAGGCAACACCGAACGCATGGTCAAAATCATACAATTTTTGTTTATATAATATTTGACAAGTTGGAATCCAAAGACTCTGTGCAAAAAACCGCGTACGAGCAGTAATTGCAGTGCAGTGGTTTATGTCATTCAATGCCCACGGTTTTGCATTCTCACTGGTAACACCGGAACGTAGGGTCAAAATTATTCATTTTATTTTTTTAGGGGGAAGAATCGTCCGTCCTTTCAAAGAAAAGAGTCGTGCTAGTGATTTGGGTGGCCTGTAACATGATCACTGATTTGGGTGGCTGTAACATGATCACATGTAGTCGGTGGCAAGCAGTACTCAATGACATTAAATCAAAAGCAATATGATATTTATTCATACTTACCAATCTCATCCAAACAACTTTTCACAATACGTTTTGTTTTACGTGTTAATGCAAAACCGAAAAACATTGAGTGACATATATAAATATCAGTCAATGACATTAAATCAAAAGCAATATGATATTTATTCATACTTACCAATCTCAAATGAGATTGGTAATAATGTCACTCAATGGTTTTTCGGTTTTGCATTAACACGTAAAACAAAACGTATTGTGAAAAGTTGTGGTAAGTATGAATAAATATCATATTGCTTTTGATTTAATGTCATTGACTGATATTTATATATGTCACTCAATGTTTTTCGGTTTTGCATTAACACGTAAAACAAACAAAACGTATTGTGAAAAGCATAGAAAAAATCATTTTTAACAACAACAAAAAAACAAATCGTCCTTTCAACCGAAACGCACGTGATTTTCGTGCCGTGTAACATGATCATATGTGGTCGGTGGCAGCGTAACTGAAAGAAATGAAATCAAAAGCGAATTTAATATTTATTTATCTCATTCAAAGTCAGTGGTTTAGTCAATTTGTATTGCTTTTGCATATTGCAATGGTTTCAGTATTTCATTCATTAATAGAGTTTCATCATATTACTTTTTGTGACATTTTTATGTTATTTACTTTGTTATTGTTATCTTCATTTCATTTTCATTATAATTAATATTAGTAGTTGTAAGGTTGTTATCTATAGAACATTCATCATCATCACGTTTACCTTTTAATTGGGCCATCAAAGTGGGCACCCATCTCTCTGTGTATAGTTGTTTCTATTTGTAAATTGTCTTCGTCAGTTCAGTTGAGCAAGGCAATTCCTAATAAAGATTAGCATGGTGTTTCTGTTAGAAAGTGAACTAAATAAAAAGTAAAACAATGCTTGTCACTCAGAAATAAAGTAGCAAGTCTCTTGTTGTTGTTGTAAATAAAAATTGTTCAATCTGATAAAAATGGGTGTCTTCTTGCTGAAATACAAAAATGGTCTTTACTTATCATTTTCAAGTGTTCTTCTCTTCTCATTTGTATTTGTGCAGCGTTATTTCTTGTGTATCAGTCTTGTTGTTACTGCATGTTAATTTTTACAGATAGAATTGTGGATCAATTGGTATAAGAGCCTAGATCTAAGCCAACTTCTACTCAGTCACATAATTTAGAAGAGAGACCATTCAACAATTTTTTTTTCTCAGCAACAAACGTCATTCTCAGTTCCAGTACACCCTCCTTAGGGTACTAGGTGCCTTCTCAGTGTACCGAGGAGTTTCATGCTTCTCAACACAACATAAAGTGACAGATCGACATCCGTGGTGAAAGAAAATTATGTCACCGCGAAGAGAACCGTCTATAGAGGATTCTGCATCCACTACCACAACTCCAATTCAGGATTTAACGATGGATCTCCAAGAGCTACTTTGTCTGCAACAACGTCGAGCTCCAACACCCATGCAACTCGATACACGCTTCCAATTACCAAAATTTGTGGGCCAAATGAATGGCGAGAATGTTGATTCTTAGCTTCACAGTCTTTCCACATACTTTTGTACTTGTCCTGAGATGACATAAGGCATGGAGCTTCAAATCGTTGGTCTGCAACTCGAGGGCATTGCACAAACATGGTGGGACACTCATCTAGAGAATTATTCCTGGGTCATGGACAGAGGTGACTTGATTGAGACACAAACACCACACATTACGACGTGGGATGGATTTTTTCAAGCTCTTAGAGAGCACTTCTACCCGTTGGGCTATCGCCAGAACCTCCTTGCCAGATGGTTGCAACTCTGACAACTTGCCAATCAGTCTATCCAAGGATACATTGACATCCTCTGCAAACTGTGCATCCAACTCCACATCACCGATCTCGAAGAGGTATTGATTGTCAAGTTCAATTCTGGTTTATTGCTAAGCATTCATCATGAAATAGATATGTTCGACAGTCCTTCCTTGGACAAGGCTTTTCTTCGAGCCTTGGTTGTGGAACACAAGATGGTACCTCGACTCCATTCTCATCAAGCTCGAGCCGGACCATCCACCCTTGGTAATTCTCCTACTCTCCCATCAACTGGCTCACAATCCTTCCCCACCTCATCTCGTAATGCACCCTAGTGTCATAAGACCAATTCTCACTCTTCTACCGATTGTCATGCACTTAAGAATCTACGCCCCAACAAAACTTTGTTTGCTGAGAGTGCTCTGACTGACTCCCCTGCAAATCCTGAGGTGGTTTCCCTTGATAACCCTACTGAAGCAGATCCATCCCTCATTTTAATGACTGCCAATGAACCAGGCACAACCACTATTCCTCTCTTTATCCATAATTGCCAGATCAAACATGAATCTGCCACCCTCATTATGGACAATGGAAACCAAAAGAATCTCGTCTCACGGGACTTGGTACAATGCCTTCAACTACCCACTACTCCACACCCAACCCCATACCAACTTGGTTGGGTACAAAAGGGCATCCCTCGCCACATAGTTTCTCGATGTTGTGCAGTCACGTTCGCCATTGGTCCATTTCATGATACTGTCACATGTGATGTCTCCCCTCTAGATTGTGTACACTTATTACTAGGCCTCCCTTACCAACAAGCCTGACATGTTGTATACCATGCCAAATCCCACTGATATCATCCGCAACTGGATGGTCGCGCCTATGTTCTCACATCATCTACTCCTAAACCCACTCCATCACTTATCGACAAAGCAACAATTAAGTAAGTCAATATCAACAAATGTGTCTCCTTGTTCTTAGTGCGCCTTGTTAAACTCAATAATTTGTCCGCTCCTACACCTCTGGACATGCTCCCCTTGCTAGAAGAATTTTTCGATGTATTTACACAACCCACATGATTACCCTCATCTCTCTCTATTGAGCATTCCATTGACATCATACCCAACACATCCTTATCCAACGCCCCTTCCTACCACCTTATGCCTCGAGAAGCTTTTGAAATTGAACGCCAAATTAACCAACTTTTGGAATCCGACCACATCAAGCTTTCATCACTGCCCTATGCATCCCCTGCCTTTATTATCCCAAAGAAAGTAACTTTTGAGTGGCGCCTCGTAACTGACTATTATTCCCTCAATAAAGCCATTGTTAAAAACCGATGTCCCCTTCCCCGGATCGAAGATTTGTTGGACCACCTACAAGGGGCTTGCTTCTTCACTAAGATGGACTTGACAAACAGGTGTCATCAAGTGCACATGCAGATAACAAACACATGGAAGACATCGTTCAAGACCAAATTTGGACTTTTTGAGTGATTGGTAATTCCATTCAGGTTGAATCTTACAAGATGGCTCTATGATCCAATAGCGTTTCTCTAAGATGGCTCTATTCATTCATTGTCATAAAACTACAACTACTGCACAAACTACTAACCTCATTTTCTACCATGTGTGGCCCCATTACGACTTACCTAGTAGTATCATTTCAGATTGTGACTCTTGCTTCCTCAATACCTTCTGGCATACTCTATGGTCTTTGCTTGGATGCCAACTCCATTTTTCCATTGCATTTCACCCTCAAAGTGACAACCAAACAAAGGTTGTCAACCACACTCTAGTCCACTCTCTTCGTAGCTACTTTGCCAAAAATAAGTAGTGGGACTCTTATGTGTATGTTCCAGATTGAATGACACGATATTCTTTGTCGTCACTGTTTAATCGATGGTTGTGATTAAATTTATTAACTTGCCCCCATTTTATAAATTGGGCGTTTCTTATTAGTGGTGTGATTAATAGGTTTCTTGCCACTTACCCTACTTCTATTCACGTAGCAAAGACCGTTTCGTATTCCATTAGTTGGCAGAGTGTGAGACAGATCGAGAATATCGATTGAGGTTGTGAGTGTGTAATGCTTGCGAACCTTTTTCTGTGCACATCATTTAGCTTGTCAACTTCCAATTCCATTGGAATGAATGCACATACTGTGTTCAAAGTGTTTTTAGAATAGCGAAGGATACGATAATTTTTCTGTGCACATCATTTAGCTTGTCAGTTTCCAATTCCGTTGGAATGAATGCACATATTGTGTTCAAAGTGTTTTTAGAATAGCGAAGGACAAGAATTATCGCAACGATCAACATATGAGGAATTCCTCTTATTAGCAGAGACAAATAGTTATCTGTTGAGGGAGTGTGATGTATAGAGGAATTTACAACCATTCAACCTTGATTTCCCTACAAATTGTGAGGTATTCCCAGTCTTGAAAGTCCAGTCCTTAGTATGGTTTCTTTATGAGTTTTCAATTTTTTTTATTTATTTGTATGCAATAGCTTTGTTGGTTGCATTATTTGCCTGTCAAATTTTAGGGTTTGTCTTAGAAAGGCATATCATTGTTCCTATATATCATATAGGATTTCGGCCTTCATGCATGCCAATTGTAAATCCAATAAAGGAGACATTATGGTTTGTCCTTTATTTTCCATGTCTAGAAAGACATATCATTGTTCCTATATATCGGCCTTCATGCATGTCAATTGTAAAATTTCCAATAGAGGAGGGACAAACTAAGGCGGTTGACCTTATAAATCGAGAAGCACCAACAGTCGATTATGAACGATTGTAGCTGGCTAATATTTATGTAGTATTAATGGTAAATTATTGTCAAGTTTATTTTTTTCAGTTTTATTTTCATAATTATTGTGCAAGCCAAGTTTGAATGATTAACCTGCACTATGGATTTTAATGAGCCTGCCAATGGATTTTGGTAGGCCTGGCGTTTTCACTATGTTAATTAGGTTTTTTTTTTAATTACACAAGAGTTTTACTGCAGTAGTAAGCCTTTAGCCTTTAGACTTTTTTAATTACACAAGAGTTTTACTGCAGTAGTAAGCCTTTAGCCTTTAGGCGTTCTCCAGCCGCGAGTTAGTGCTTAATATGAAAGAGTAAACCAAAGGAAAATGAAGTGTTTGGCATAAAAAGATACTCAATAGATTTTGTTTTCAGGAGATGCCATGGATGCCCTATGATGCCATGGCGTTGTCTAACGGCATGATCCATGGGTATCACAACGGCATGATCCATGGGTATCACAGAGACGCGATTTGAGTTACATTTAATATTATAATAATTCAAGGTCATGACCAAGATACCATGGCATTGTCTAACGGCATGATCCATGGGTATCACAGAGGCGTGATTTGAATTGCATTTAATATTATAATAATTCAACGTCATGACCAAGTCAGACTTTTTCTCATATAGGATGCGTCACGCAATATGTGGTCGGTGGTATGTGGCACGGAGAAATTGCCAGGTAACTAGGTATGCATTTTGTGACCCACTAGAACTCTATCAGTTTTAATTATTTTTATATAAATATCAAATAAATAAGCATTTCGTGATGCATTATAAGTATACCAGTTTTAATTCATTACTTGATGCATTATAAGTATACTAGTTTTAATTCATTACGCTGAAAGGCGTATATTTATTGGAGATGGGCACAATTAATCACCTTTTAATTTAAAATTCTAATCTGATGGTTAACAATTGAAAATGCTGGAATATTTTTAGTCGTCCTCCCAAATCAATGAATGTGATTTACTCTTCATAACTTCCTTGTATTTTTTAATGCATCAGTTAACCTGTTTACTTTTTAACATTTATCTAATCATATTAAGAAATTATTGTACCACCATATAATTGCCACATTTAACTGATTAACTTTTGGAATTACCACATTTAAGATTAACTTTTGGATTTTCTCAGCTCTATGTGAGTTTCAGCTGTCCGTGCTTTCACCTAATAGTCAAAATTGTCATATTATTAACCTAATATTTGGCAGAAGGCGGTTTATAAGACATTCATTTTTTTCCTGCTTACATATCCAAAGCGCAGAAATGGCAGAACCAAGAAATGGAATGAATGGGAACGATCTCCTCCGTCATACAGAGGCTTATGCTTCAAATCTATTTTACAGTTTTGAGAGATATATAACAGCAGAAGAAGATAGGGGCAAGGTATGGCAAACACTTCTTTCCAAGAGAAGTGGAGATATGTGGTATTCTATGCGTAGATTAACAGATCAGATAGCTGGCACGGTTAGGGATCAGTCAAGTGGAACAGACAGCATTTCACAGGAGGCCAGTGAAGGTTCTTATCATCCCAAGTTCTCAGGTATAGGGTTTAGATTTATCACGGAAGCTGGCAGAAATCAGTGGCAGTACGAGAGTAAATGGTATAATGTCTATATGCATTCCATCAGAGTGGCTGAACATTATGATTTCGCTGATCAAAGGGACCTTAGAATCCCAATAAGTGAAAACATTAATACTTTCTTCTTGCGAACGGTAAGAATTGGAGACGTGTGGACGGAAATGTGATAAGCTTGCAAATTTTGTGGGCTGGCAAATTCTCAGATAGTAGACGCGTGCTGCGATTCCTGCAGGACGTGAATACCCCTAATTTTATGGAAACCATAACTCAACAATTTAGTCTTCATCTTCATCTGAGAGAACAATATATCGTCGTCTATGAAACTAATCCAGTAGCGGCGGCCTTGTCAGCAGTTGATTGTTCTCCTACTGTTATGATTACTCATGAGATTGTAGCGACAAGAGGTGCCTATCGTGATGGTGATCTCGAAGGATTGTTATGTTCAATTTGTCAGGATGTGATTTCCTTGGGAGAGCTTGCAAAACAATTGCCATGTAATCATCTTTTTCATAGAATCTGCATCGTGAGATGGCTAGGTCGTCAATTTACGTGTCCGCTTTGCAGATATCAGTTGAGCCTCCGCGTGCCTGCGTAACCGTCCATTTTTTCTGAAATCACCGTCTATATGCTAAGTGTGAAAACATGACAGGAAAGGATATTTATGTCGAATTACGCTGAAAGGCTTATATCTATTGGAGATGGGCACAATTAATCACCTTTTAATTTAAAATTCTAATTTGATGGCTAACAATTAAAAATGTTGGAATATTCTTAGTCCAAATCAATGAATGTGATTTACTCTTCATAACTTCCTTGTATTTTTGAATGCATCAGTTAACCTGTTTACTTTTTAATATTTCCCTAATCATATTAAGAAATTACTGTACCACCATATAATTGCCACGTTTAACTGATTAACCTTTGGAATTACCACATTTAAGATTAACTTTTGGATTTCCTCAGTTCTATGTGCATTTCAGTGCATGTGTTTCAATTCACCAGAGTGCTGTCCATCCAGATAACTTTAGGCGTTCACCAGCCGCAACACCAACCACTTTATGACTGTGCTAGTTTTTATCAAATTATCAAATAAATAAACAATAACAGAGAAGGGAAGGGCATCATGTTTCGTTGTAAATGAATCTGATATCATTGCATTGCAGTTTTGTTTACCCCGATTGGCGAGTATTCACAGATAGAGACGCAGATAGTGCCGAAGGTGTGGTAATAACTTGGAAGCAACTGGTAGCCACTTTGCACTTGTGAGGTTAACCAGACCAAAATTTTGAGGTGATTGAGTGAGCTTTCCCCTATCGCATTACTTCTTTATTATTCTGCATCCCATGGCATCTTCCTCCAAGTCCGCCTCCGCCTCCACGGCTGATGGAAACAACTTCTATCAGTATGATGTGTTCATCAATCACCGAGGCCCTGATGTTAAGAAAACCTTTGCCATCCATCTTTACCATCGCCTCAACGAACACCGATTCAGAGTCTTCTTGGACCAGGAAGAATTGCAGAGGGGAGATAATTTAACTCCTCAGATAAAAGGTGCTATTAGAGCCGCCTCCGTCCATGTAGCTATTTTCTCTACCAATTATTGTCAGTCACGTTGGTGTCTGGATGAGCTGGTCCTCATGCTAAAGTTGAAGCAAAAGTTGGGGTCGACCATTATTCCTGTCTTCTATGATGTCAAGCCTTCCGAACTTTGGTGGACGGAGGGAGACATCGGAGTGTATACTCGAGCCCTGCGCATGTTCAAGCCCCGCTAGTGGACACAGGGTGAAAGTGGAGTGTATGTTCAAGCCCTGCGTAATCTAGAAGAGTAGAAAACATTTGACTCTCGAACTCGACAACAGAAGCTGCGATACGACTCGGACACCATCCGAAAATGGAGGGAGGCTCTTTCCGATGTTGCAGGTATAAGCGGTTTCGAGTTGGAGGCGTATAATGGCCGGTGAGACCTCTAACTATCCCTGTTCATTCATCTTTGTTTTCTTTCATTTTTTGGATTCAAAGGTATGTTTACTTTATCAAGCTTTTCTTACTGGTAATTTTATTCTGGATATTATTCAGTGGTGACGAGGGGCAGCTGCTGGTTGATCTCATCGAACGAGTGTAGAAAATAGTTCCAAAAACACCCCTGGATGTCTCCAAATATCCAACTGGATTGAATGACAAAATAAAAGATTTTGAAGAAAGTGTGTTATTGCAGCAACACGAAAATGGGAAGGCTAGGGTTGTAGGAATTGTGGGATTTGGCAGGATTGGGAAA
Organism: Picea glauca; assembly: GCA_000966675.3. Taxonomy (NCBI): domain Eukaryota; kingdom Viridiplantae; phylum Streptophyta; class Pinopsida; order Pinales; family Pinaceae; genus Picea; species Picea glauca. The sequence goes on from JZKD02S1673281.1 coordinate 197,419, forward strand.
ACCACCCCGGCAAAACAATTCTTCAACTGTGAGAGATTGCATTACCCTCGTTCTTGTTTTTTATTTGATGTCAGAGGAAGCTCTTTAAAGTCATTGCAAAGTACACTTTTGGATGATTTAACTCAGTTGTCTGAGCAAATAAACAACACTGCTGAAGGTATAGAGAAGCTTAGAAAGCATCTCTCTTCTTCTCATGCTCTTATCATTTTAGATAATGTGGACAATAATGACCAGCTGGATGCATTACTCTTACCCGCTAGGGATTTCCTTGATTCCAAGAGCTTAATTCTAGTTATGTCTCGCCATAAGGACGTGCTTACAAGCTTGGGAATTAGAGGATTATCTATTTACAAGCTAAAAGGACTTGGTCGACAACACTCCACAGAGATCTTCTGCTTGCACGCCTTCCACCAACCTCAACCTGTTGCGGGATTTGAGCAAGTGATTAATGAGTTTGTGGATGCCTGCGATGGATTGCCATTATCTCTTAAAGTCATCGGAGCTCTTCTTTATAGCAAAAAATTGAAGTATTGGAAAGCGCAATTGTGCAAAATCTCCAAAATACTTCCCGATGAGATTCAAAAGACACTGAAAATTAGCTACGAAAGTCTCGATGATGAGGAGAAGCAGATATTCTTAGACATTGCTTGTTTCTTCATAGGAGAAGACAAGGATACCGTGATCAGGATATGGAACAGATGCGGGTGGTCTGGAAGACTGTGTCTTCAGTGATAAATTGTGAAGCAAGAAATGCAGAGAGAAAGAATAGAATAGAAAATAATATATTAGAATATAAGAAGAAGAGTACAAAACGAGTACATGAAGAAGTTCTGAAGTAGTAAAACTACTATGCAAAGGGAAATAGCTGAGCTAAATAGGCTCAAGCAAATCAAGAATAGAAAGTACAGCTGGCCAGGACAGCTGGCAGTGTACAGTCAACCTGTTGAGGTTACATTATATTTAACACTCCCTCTTAAACTCAACAGTTACAAACATCAGCATTGATTATGCCTAAGTGCTATCTCTGAAAATCAAAAACAGATTTTCCTAGTGGCTTTGTAAAGATATCAGCAAGCTGATCTCAAGAGCCACAGAATTGTAGTGCAATATCACCATTATTGACTAGTTCACGTATGAAATGAAAATGAGTGTCAATGTGTTTACTTTTCTTGTGAAACACATGATTTTTGGATAAAGCAATTGCTGAAGTATTATCACAAAAAATAGGAGTTGGATCATTTTTTGTATGTGACATATCTTTCAATATTCTTCTCAACCACACAGCTTGACAAGAAGCTGAGGTAGCAGCGACATACTATGCCTCTGCAGAAGATATTGAAACAATTGGCTGCTTCTTTGATTCCCATGAGATTAGGTTTGTGCCCAGTTGAAAAACATGTCCAGATGTGCTTTTTCTGTCATCTAGGCTGCCTGCAAAATCACTGTCTGTGTAACCAAAAAGTTGATTACTATCAGATTTAGTCTACCATAAGCCGAAATTGAAAGTTCCTGGAACATATCTTAGAATTTGTTTCGCCATTTTCCAATGAGAATCTTTGGGGGATTCCATGAATCTGGAAACAAGGTTGGATGCATACATAATGTCAGGCCTAGTTACTGTAAGATACAACAAACTGCCTACTAAACTTTTGTACAGGGTAGAGTCCACTGTAGGGCCTTCATCTTTCATGCTCAATTTTGTGCCTAGTGGTATGGGGGTTTCTGCTGGATTGCATTCTTCCATGTGAAATCTTTTGAGGATGTCTGTTGCATACTTTTGCTGACAGACAAAAATGCCTTTGGTTGATTGATCAACCTCAATCCCTAAAAAATATTTCATTATGCCAAGATCTGTCATCTCAAACTCAGATTGCATGGCATGTTTAAAATTTGTTAACTCAAGATTTCCCGTATAGATCATGTCATCAACATATAAATATACAATCAAAATTTTACCATGCTGATCTGTTTTGGTGTAAAGAGTTGGCTCATTTTGGCTTCTGCTGAAACCACTTTTGATCAGATAAGTGTCAATTATGTTGTACCAAGCTCTTGGAGCTTGCTTTAAGCCATACAAAGCTTTTTTCAACCGATATACTTTGGCTGGCTGCTCTTGGACTTCAAATCCAGGTGGTTGATCGACATAAACTTCTTCTTCTAAAAGACCATTCAGGAATGCTGACTTGACATCCA
>JZKD02S1673281.1:206895-223073 GCA_000966675.3 Picea glauca
TCTCACCGAACATAGGGCAGCTGAAACACCTCAAGAAGATTGTCCTGGAACCTGATGAAATTCTTAAAAGAATGCATCTGCAAACTTTACCAGCTGAGTTCGGTGATCTGCAGTCTTTGAAACACTTGGAGATAAGGAGCTGTTCAAACTTGATGTCGTTTCCAGATTGCTTTTGTAGATTGACGAACCTCGAACATATTAACTTGTATGAGTGTTCAGGTCTGCAGACGCTTCCAGATGCTTTTGGGAAGTTGACCAACCTCCGATATCTTCGCTTGTCCCATTCCCAGTTGCAGACGTTTCCAAAATCCTTTGGGAGCTTAACGAACCTTCAACGTCTTGACTTAAAGTTCAGCAAATTCCAGATCATTCCAGATTCCTTTGGGATGTTAACAAACCTTCAACATCTTGACTTGTCATATTGCAGCCATTTGGAAAGGGTCCCATGTGTGTTTGATGTACTAACCAACCTCCAATCTGTTGACTTGTCCCATTGCAGCAGTTTGGAAACGATCCCATATTCTTGGTCGACGAGAAGAAACCTTAACGTTTGGATTTTCAAGTGCAACCGTTTGAAAACCAGGGCTTCCTGTACAGCTAGCAGCGCAGAATACAATAAAGATAATGATACAGCTACGAGCATAGAAAACGATAAAGATAATGATACAGCTACCACCACAGAATACAACGATAAAGATAATGATAATTTAACTTTAGGGTCATGGTTTTCCAGCCTCCCCATATCTTCGCCGTAGGATACAATAATAATTTTGATAATTCAATAGCAAGGTCAATGTGTTCCAAGTCTGCCTTTTAAGGTTGGCTTTTATTAATTGATATACGAGACATTTCCTTATTTGTGGGATTTATTAATTGATGTACGAGACATTTCCTTATTTGTGGGATAAGGATCCTTTCCTGTGTAATTATTAAATTAAATGACTTGACCTTTTTTTTTTTTTTTTTTAATACGGGTTTTTTTAATTTACATGAAATAAGGATTTTTAAGTAATTATTAAATTAATTAAATAATTTAAAAATTATTATTTTTATTATAATTAGATTGAGTAGTTAGAAAAAGGAGATGTAATACTTTTCTTCCACAATCAACTTTTGTAAATGATATATTTTATTTTTAAATTTTGGAAAATTTATTTTTTTATAGTAAATGAAATTTATGGTAAAAAAATATTGTATTATATTTTAGAGTATAAATTTGAAATATGATTTTGATGTAAATTCAAAATTTTAGAAAATAAATAAGAGATTTGTCTTTTTAAATTAGTTGTTAAAAATAATAGAGTATAATTATAAATTAAATAATAAATAAGGGAAATTAGTAGCAAAGTTGTTTTCTTTTAATATTTTAATATAATAGTTGTATGTAGTTCAAAATTAATAGTTAAAGCAATTATAGTACTTGTATGTAATCTAAAATTGATAGTTAAAACAATTATAAAACACTTAAAACTTGTAATAATTTATTATTTGTTTTTAATTTTTAATTAGTATTTATTTACATATAATAATTTTTAAAGTAGCATTTAAATTTTGCTTGTACTTTTGTACTTTTGAGTAAAATAAACTGGTGACTCATTTCCATTAAAAACATGTACTACTCATAAGTAACATAAATGCAATATATTGTTGGATTTTATATCTATCATATATATTTTTTTTCATTTAAAATATTTAAAATCATTTTTTAATAAAATTATAATTTAAAAATGTTAAGTTATATCAATGTTGTATTTATTTTCAAAATTGTCTAATTGATCTATGCAAGCTAAATTTGAGTAGTCAAATTTGTAGCTGAGTGAAATTGTTCAAAAATGACCAAAATGTTAATTATCAAGCTCTTCTTTTGGTAAAAATATTTAAAAAACACAAGTAGTAGAACTTGGTAAAAATATTAAAAAATTTAAATGACAGATTCAATCTTGAACATCCATGAATACCTAGGTTTTAAAAAAAAGTGGTTTTAATGTTAACCTAGTGATTTGTAGACGTTAAACTAGTAAAAATAATGGAAATGGAGTAAAAAATGATTTTGTTAATGAAATTGTATATAAAAGGAATATATTGTATAACAAGAAGTAGAAGTGAGAAGTTTTTTTTTTCAACATAAACTTTTGAGAGAGCTAAATTTATTTATACAATTGAAATCAAGTGGAAGTGAAAAGTGTTTTTTTCCAATATAAATTTTTGAGAGAGTTGTTTATTAGTCCCTTGCCATGGGACTATAGCAATGAGTTTGCTTTTGATGTGACATTGATGTGACATTAATTTTCCTTTTACCATAAATTTGTGTATGCAATGTAATGTTTAACATAGGAAAACAAATATATATTTTTGGATATAATAAAAATATTTGTGTTTCTCATTTCTAATTGGTTGATAGAATTGAAGTGTTATTGCTCTCTTCATTATACATTTTGAATAACAAACCACCCTCAATTATTATATTTTGACAAAAAATATTCATTACTTGTGCATTTAGTTATATTAAGTTTCATTGTTCAACATGTATTTCCCAACTAACTAGACAATTGCCATGCAACCCTTGTTTATCTATATACAATTGAAATTTACAATTTTAAAGAATATATAATAAGAATTATCACATTAAATGACAAAGATAAAGTAAGAAGTACTATCAAATCAATGAAGAATGGATTAAAATAATGATGTCTCTCACATCAAGAATGCTCACATTAAATGACAAATGAAAGTGATGGCTAGGTGGCATTTTGAGGGATTTTTGAATTTTTAAGTTTTTTAATTAAATATTTGAATCTGAAAATACCTATTAAAACCACATAAAAATAGTCACATCACTCTCTTCAACAATTAGAAAATTAAGAATTTCAATTTTCATAAAAAAAAAAAATAATAAATAAATAAATAAATAAATTAAAAAAAAATAAAATTAATAAAAGAAAATTTAAAAACTTTAGAAAGTTGTCTTGTTATTATGAAACTGATGTGAAATTCATTCACCTGTCAAAAATAATATCCACACTTATTAGGGAAATGATATGTGACTTGGTTCTAATATTGAGTTAAGGGATATCGTCGATGAACATCTTTGATAATTTTGTTCTGTTCATTATTGGCCTGCAATTTTTGTCTCACCTATTGCTGCAACTGTTGAATGTGTTCTGCAAATGCTTCCCCATCATCATTGAACCTATCCCTAAGCGGTAGCTGCACCAAATCTATGACACCTATAGGATTTCTACTGTAAACAACCTAAAATGGAGATTTACCCGTAGATCTATTCACTGAACTATTGTAGGCAAATTTTGCTTGAGATAAAGTCAAATTTCACTGCTTGGGATTCTCTCCAACAATGCTCCGTAACAGGTTTCCCAAACTCCGATTTACCACCTTAGTTTTCCCATCTGTTTGGGGGTGATAGGCACTATTGAACTGCAATTTAGTCCCCATTTTAGAGAACTTATCAACAACCACAAAAATAGAATCATTACCTCCCTGTGTGTTTGGGAGCCCCAACACAAAACCCATGCTCAAATATTTCCATGGACATGTGGACACTGCTAATGGCATATACAACCCTTTGTTCTGTGAATGTCCTTAAGATATTTGACAGATACGACATCGTGCCACATATCTGGTTATATATTTTTTCATCTTCGGCTAGTAATACTTATCTTTGATTAAGGATAGCGTCTTATCCTTCCCAAAATGTCCTTCCAAACCACTATTGTGAAGGTCTTTGATAATATTTTCCCTCATTGAACCAATTGGGATGCATAGTTGTTTTCCTTTGAAGAGGTAGGCATCTTGCATAAAATATTCACCTTGATTAAGATCCATGTTCCCAGCGACTAGATTCTTCAACCGTTCCACAATCTCTTGAAAATCATTATCAGATGCATAGAGATCCTTTAATGTAGCAAACTCAATTACTTGATTTTCCATGGTTGTCAAAAGAACAGTGCGCCGACTCAAAGCATCTGCAACTTGATTATGTCGTCCCGATTTGTGCTTCAAAACAAAGGTGTAGCCTTGTAATAAAGAGACCCATTTTGTATGTCTATTGTTCAATTTATTTGGGTGTTTACATATTTTAATGCAATATGATTGGTAAATAACACAAACTCCTTCGGCACTAGATAATACCTCCAATGTCGCAATGCTTGCACAATTGCATAAAATTCTACATCATATGTGGAGTAGTTCTTTCTTACCTCATTCAATTTTTCACTAAAGAATGCAATTGGTCTACCTGCTTGGATAAGTACAACTCTGATGCTTACATGTGAAGAATCATAGTCTACCTCAAACACTTTATCAAAATTCGATATGGCTAATATGGGTGCCTCAGTTACCTTCTTCTTCAGAAACTTAAAACTTTCCTTAGCTTCCTTGGTCCACATGAATGTCTTGCCTCTAGTGCAATATGTTATGGGTGCTACAATACTACTAAAATTTTGAATAAATTTTATGTAAAAGGTGGTCAGCCCATGAAAAATTCTTACCTCTGTGATGCTCCTGGGACTATGCCACTCCAAAATTTCTCTGACCTTCTCTGAATCCATCTTGACTCCCTCTGCTGAGATGAAAAAACCCAGGAACACCAAAATTTCTTGCAAGAAACTACATTTCTTCAGGTTTGCATAAAGTTGATGTTTTCTCAATGCATCCAATATAATTTTCAAATGCTACAAGTGATCTTATTTTTTGTTACTGAAACTAGGATGTCATCAAAATACACAACACCAAACTTACCAATATAAGGTTGAAGCACAGTATTTATAAGCCACATGAAAGTGCTAGGAGCATTGGACAGCCCAAATGGAATCACCATCCATTCATATAGTCCATCCCTAGTCTTGAAGGAAGTTTTCCATTCATCCCCTTCACGAATATGGATCTGTTGGTATCCACTTCGCAAATCAATCTTACTAAAATATTTAGCTCTGGATAGAACATCCATCATGTTGTCCAATTGCGGTATAGGAAACCTATATTTGATGGTAATTTTATTGATTTCTCTACTATCTTTGCACATCCTCCATGTATTATCCTTTTTTGGAGTCAACAATGCTAGTACAACACATGGACTCATGTTTTCCCTTACTAAACCTTTCTTTATGAGTTCCATCACTTGTCAGTTGAGATATGTATGTTGTGTAGGACTTATCCTATAGGCTTCCTGATTAGGTAAAGATGATCCCGAGATCAGATCAATGTGATGTTGAATATCCCTCTTTGGTAGAATACCATCAAGTAGTTCATTAGGGATAACATCAACATATTCTTCTAGTAACTTGGCCACTTCATTAGGAATTGGTATGTCTTCCACGACTCCTTTTTGCACAATTAACGCATAGAAGAATCTCGTTGTCTTTGTTTCCTTAACAAACTCTCTATTTGAAAATATATTCTCAGTTTTTCCCTCATCCTTAAGGGGCAATAAGACGACTTTCGATCCATCCTTCCAAAAGGTGTAGGTATTATTTCCTCCATCATGCATGACTTTTCTATCATATTTCCAAGGCCTCCCCAATAACAGATGGCATGCATCCATCAGAATGGCATCACACCATACTTCATCTTTGTAAGTATTACCAATGGAAAACTTGATCAAACATCCTTTATTAATGGTGATTTCATTCCCCTTTTTGAACCATGCAATTCTGTAAGGACGGGGATGTGTTTCACAACGTAATTTCAACTTATCTACCATCTCTTCGGAAACCATATTATCACAACTGCCACTATCAATAATAACTTGACATACCTTTCCCCCATAAGTGCATCTGGTTCGAAAAATATTTGTTCGAAGCAAAGAATATTCATTTTCGCTACCCTGCCTTTGCTCTTTTTCGAGAATCACTATTGACCTCTGTATCATGAGACTCTCCCCCATATTAGGTAGGACTTCAGATTTAGTTCCTTCTTCTTCATTATCAACTTGGACCAAGTTCAAACTAGATTGTTATCCTTGCTTTGACTTTTGCATGTTATAACTTGGGCATTCAAATGCTCGATGATCCTCTACACCACACCTGAAACACACATACAGTCCTCCTCTACCACCACCATAACCTATACCCCTATGAAATCTTCTTCCTCGTGGTTGATTCAGGTTACGTTGTCAAGTATCTTCTGCTTTCTCAACTCCTTGGGATGATTCACCTCTTCCATAGTTAAAACCACCCCGTGAGGCAGATGATGTACCCCTCCTTGCTCCTCTATTCCTTTGAGAAAATTGTCGGCTTAGATTTTCCTCGGCCTTTAAGGCTAATTGATATGCCTCTTTCACAATACGAACTCATGCATGATTAGTTCATCTTGAATAGAAAATTTTAAACAATTCACATACCTTGCAACCAATTTCTCATCCGTTTCCTAGTGATCCACGCGAATGGACAACTGATAAAACTTGTTTATGAGTTCCTCCACGGTGGACAGGTTCTGCTTCAAGTTCTAAAATCTACGTGTAAGGCCCTTCATACATAGCCTCAAAATAAATAAATAAAAAATCTATTCATCTTCTTTCAAAATAAATTCAATTTAGTTCAAGGTTTTCCTTTCATGATTTTCTTTACAGCAGCATAATAATCAACAACAACATAATAACAACATAAAATGCATAAAATACGTACCTCTATTTGTAGATTAGTTTATTTAGTCCATGGTTCTCTTGTTCTTGATCTTGCCCAAACTTCCCAACTAAATATTAACCTCCCAACCAACTAGGAACAACCTCTCTTTCTCCCTAGCTCCAAGAATCCTTGCGGTTTCCTGGCCCTTGAGCCCAAAGTTCCCAGCAACAACATTGTTGACGATTAAAATTGTAATGATGAATTCCACTCACAAAGTATTGTTAAAGCGCTATTATTTAACTATGCTAATAATATAATACTATTAGGTGGGACCCCGTTGTAGACTAGAGGCGCAAGAATAAACATATTACACATGTTTTGTTGCTGGTTTTGATGTTGCCTACACAGTCCTACATGTTTGACGATGCAGTTTTAATTTCATATTGGCATGATAATGAGTGGATAATGCATTATTGTGGAACACTTTTGGTAATCACTTGTGGCATTAAACAGGTTCTATGGGTATGAGGATGATGTTGTTATAGCTGCTATGTTACAACTTTTTTACTAATTCTTATGTGGATTACCTAGCCACATATATGCAAGAGATATTTTAATGGTAGCATGGTCAAAACAAAGAAAAAAACTATGAAAATATCCTAAAGTGTAACAAAAGGAAAGAAACTATGTATTTGGGATTTAATAAAAGACTATATGCAAGTTTCGAATGAAGTTAAGGGATATTAGTGTTAGTCATAACTATTATGTTATTTGTTGGCTTATGGACTATGCGAATTTCATTATATTTGAATGGAGGTGCATATAGCATTGTTAATATGTATTATTGTTTGGAGTTATGGCAAGGGTTAACGTGCAAACTATATTGGGTGGCGCACTATGCAATGGATATCGTCTGAGATCTCACAATGGTTTGGCATTGAATACGCATTAGTTATATGGTTTGATTATTGGTGAATGTGATGTTGATTGAGTTGTCTCGTACTTCGAATCAAATGGGGCCAGGTGATGGAAGCGACGTGCATATAATGCACGTCACTCCATACTTTCCCTATCACCTGTCACCCTAGCATTGCTCCATTGTTGCAATTTCTCTCTGTTGGTTATGAAGCTCCACGTTTTTAGGCTTTTAGAAGGGAGGCTCAACCAACTCACCATTTAAGAGTTTTTCTCATAGGTATGATTATTTTTCTCTCCATCCATGATCTATTCTCTGTTGTATGAACCAAATGACGACTCAATGATTCTTGGATTCTGTGTGTTCTTGATATTTTCGACTATGTGTAGATGTGTTGGCTCTGTTATGACTATAAAATGTTTGGAATTGCAAGCAAAGGAATGGGTATTTTTAAGTTGTGTGTTGGTTGTTTGCTTGGTCAGTGTAATTTTATGATGAGTCTCTGTGAAATAATCAGTAAACATTGGTGCAATATGGCTCTGCATTGATGATTGAGGGTTTTTGTTCTGTGTATCACTGTTGGTTAACTCGTTTCCTCTCAGTCGTTGTGGTAACTCTTACCCAGTCATAGAGAAATTGCCAATAGTTGTTGTGCTCTTTTCTTCAAACCCTGAGTCATGGTTGGTGGCCCATTCTGACTGTATTTTCACTAGAAGCATCCCAAAATTTCAGTCTTTCTTGGTCACCCAAATATTAACATATGCATGTGTGGGTATTGGATTGATACAGGGTGTATCTTGGCGTTCTGTCAAAAGGACGTGTGTGTCCTCACTGTCGTTGTTGTCAAGTTGTTTGTCTCTTAAGGGTTGGAAAAGGATGTTATATCTCTACGTTTTTTTTTAATAACCGCCACTGTTAAGTTAACCCTTATGTCTTCCCTGCAAGTTTAGACGCACTTGTGTGCACTGGGTTATTTTACTCTGACTTGTCTTTGCTCTCCTCGGGTGTTAAATATTGATTCCCTTGCCGAGACTTGGAGTGATAAGTGAATATTGTATGGCTCACCTTTGTGTCTTGTTCAAAATATATATTTTCCTGTGGTTGATATAAGCCCAGAAGACCCTCAAATCTCTGTATTTTTGTTTAAAAGATGAACGAGCTCTTATACCTCCCTGCACTTGATTTTGACAGAGCCCGATTTAGACTCTGACTTGTCTTTGTTTTCTTCGGGCACCTTCTGGGGTTGTCAAGTATTGGTTATCAGTTAAGTAAATGATCATGGAAATATTTAAGACACATGCTCTCTCGGCGAGTCTCTATCTTGTCCTTGTATGACAAAAGTGTTTGAATAATAATGAAATGAGCAGTGCATACAGTCGAGGGTTGTCTTCCTATTCGTTATGGTTTCGCTCACCGTGTTTTAAACAGCATGGTCTTGATTGCATATGAAAACACCTTTGTATGAATTTTGCTAAGCCCGATCAGGGTCCTAGCAAGTTTAAAATGATGCGTATGTGTCAATCGACTTCTGTTCACTCATATATAGTTGGTTATATTGGAACATCGCGCAAACTACCAATTGTTTTGAAGGAAGTTATATCCACAGAGATAAGGCTCGGGGTTTATGTTTTGGTTGATTGTGGTTTCATTGCAATATTTTGGTCAATTGATATGATGAAGACTTGTGTGTAATCGGGAATATTTTGCAGGATGTTCACGTTTTGAAAAGAGACCTATGTATATTTTAATTGGGCCCAATTGTTGATTGGTAAACAGTGGATGTTGATTGTTATCGTGGTGCATTATGGATTATCAGGAATATATGTCGAGCATATTGTTGTGCATGTTTTGATTATTCTTTAAAAAAAAAAAAAGGAAAGAAGGGATCAACGTTTTGTTAAACATGAATGTTGAATGGAAAGGTTTTTTATAAGTTATGATGGCACAAATTGTTATGAATTAAAGAATTCTAGGAAGTTTAATTATTGAAACAACAAGTAGTTTTGTATACAATTGAGAAACAATGAATGTTGGTGCTTTTTGGATTGATTTTAATACAGAGTTATGATTGTTGATTATTTAATTTGTTTTATGAACAATATCCATTAAATCCCCTGTCATTTTTTCACTTTTTCTCATTACGAATCCCCTCACAATCCCAGATTCATTTTGCATGCTCTGTTCTTAAAATTAAATTAAAAAAACTCTGTATTACATCGATTAAGAAATAACTCAAAGATGGATCACAGTTGATATGATTTTTTTATTGTTGCACAATCGATTGTTTAATGAATTGTTGAGCAATAATCATGTTCTTACTCCCTTTAATTTTATCACTTTTCCACTCAATGCAACCCCCTCAGATATCTGAGAACCCTTATTCATTCCCTGCTCATTGACAATTATTAAATGAATTTTATGGATTGGATTGCATGGGTCTGATGTGATTGTTGACCCAAACTTTATTTCATAATAAGATATGTCATGTATGGTTTGTTTAAGAAGCTAGTTGCTAATAAATGTTGCATACAGGATGATCTTCTTCAATAGAGAAAGCCATGGACGAAATAACAGGGGCAAAGGGAATTGGAATAGAGGGCCTATAAGGCCAAGATTCTCGATACATTTTGATGCAGATCCACAAGAGTTAAACCAACTCTTCCAAGATGGATTTTTCAATTGGATTGGAAAAGGGGTAGTCCAACCTAGGCCAGAAAGGCCTCCCTTCCAACCCCAACATGTCCCTGGTATCCCTGCCCCCCCTCATGTTTCATTGCAACTTGAAGTTCCTGAGAATGACGGATGTCAGGAGATTGTTCACCTAGCAGTCTCCCAACATCATGGCTAGTCCAATTTGTCTCTACCTTCTCCTCCTCCACCTGTTGACCCAAATGTCCAAATTTTCCCTGCACACTTGCTTGTACAGTCCTCCCATGCAAGCAAGAGACTCAAAACTAAATCCCACCACATGCATGACAAAGGAAAAGCTGTTGTCGCCCCCTCCTCTCCCTCAAGTGATTCAACCAAATTCGTTTCATCCCACATGCACTTGAGAGAATATTGTTCTCATGTCATTAGTGAGATCAAGCCTCAAGGCTCCACATAGACTAAGTCTAATTCAGGAAAATCAAAGGGAGACAACAACAACAAAGGGAAAATTGTCTCTCAAAGTGGCAAATCTGGTTTTTGAGTATATTTTATTGATTTGTTGAGAACAGTTGACTACTGAAGTTTTTGGACAACATATTATTTTTGGATATTATATGTTTGGATATGATTTAAAATATCATTGATATTTAATTTTCAAATTATGAGAATGATTATGGGAGCCACAAGGAGGGATGTGTTTGATTGATTGACTAGTTATGTTTATTTGGTTAAGAAACTAAAGGGAGTCAAAAGGGGTCCTACCTACTAGTTATTATTTATTAAAAGACCCTTAATTATTATTATTATATTAATTCTTCCCCTAACTAAAATTTATTTGAGTTTCATCTAAATTAACTAAAAGAAGTAGTTGAACTACTTCAACTAATTTGGGATGCATAAAAGAAAAATGAGAAGGAAGAACAAGGGGGGAATAGAAGGAGAAAACATACTAAGGTTTTCTCTTGAGTTTTATTGAGATAGCTCAGTTTTCATTCATTCTCCAATTCATTAAAAGCCTAATTCTCTTTTATGACATCAAGGTCCTATTGTAAACAACAAGATTCAAAGCTTAATTACATCATTCAGACACTTGTTTTCAAAGGTGTTGATCTATCTTTGATAGTCTGTGTAGACTTGTGTGTTTATGAATTAAATTTCATGACTGATAAAGGATATTGTGCAAAGTCGAGTGGGCAGCAATATGTGGCAAGCTGATCCAGATTTTAAAGTTCAGTTTTTACTTCCTGTCAGATTCCTTTTGTATGGTTTTCATCGGGGATATCTAAGTTTGACTTTGGTCCAAATTCCCTCAGGGATTTTTGTAAAGAGAATGACTCTTTTGATTTCTTGGAATGAAATAAGCGATTTCTTTTCTGTCTCATCTGTGTTGATATGTGACTTGGTATTTTTTCTTTTGTCCCCACATTTCCCTTTTGCATCTGTATTATTCAGAAAATGGTATAAAAATGTTATACTTTTTTGTAATAATCTTTTATTAAAAAATCAGCCTAACCCCTTGTAATTAATACTTGTGGATTGGGAAACACTTTTTTAGGCTATAAACATAGGGTAACATTCTCGACTATCTTGCATTAGCCAAGCAAGATCCAAGAATGCTTGAATAAGATAATTGCATATCTTTCCCTCAACATTTATTTGGCGACCATACTGGGGAGACCTTCAATATCTCTCTAGTGGATTATATGCTTGAATTTCATTGAATATATTTGTATTTATGATATCTTTCCTTTGACTGTTTCTTTTCTTCATGACTGTACATGTTGCAAGGCAACCCAATATTGAACCTGGTCTCAAAGATCAGACCAACATTTCTTTAAAATTGTTTAGTACCATCTTAGAGACTGCTAATACTCGGGTTGATCTTGAACGCTCATGGACGGAAATTGAACAAGACATAAGTGTCCAAGAGCATTGGGAATCTAGGAAAAGACAACCTAGGAACCAACTTTAGATTTCATTTTCCTTCAGTTGGGTCTTCTTTTCATGTCCTTAAACCCTCGTATCTCTAGGAGAAGAAGAGTTTTATCGTCTGAGATTAATCCTATTGCTGAAATAGGAAGAAGAAACGTTATTTTATCAGCCCAACAAAGTACTCTAAGGAGAACTTTGTCTAATTCAGCCAGTTCTTCTTTCTCTCCCTTACCTTTCGTTCACAAAATGGCGTCTAGTGGTGGTTCCGATAGTTTTGGTGGCACTGGAGGTGCTTCTTCATCACAGCCTTCAGCCTGGTTAGTGATTGGAAGTTTGTATAGACATAAAATTCGAGTCCAGTCAACTACAAACCCCACCAAGGTCATTAAAAAGTATGGTCTCTTCCAATTTGAGGAAGACGTTACCACTACTTCATGGCATGTGTCCTCTCCACTAACTTTATCACATTTCACTCATCCTCTTCCCAAATTCAAAAAGCATCTCCCCAAGTTTTCTAGGAATAACACAATCACTACTAATGAACACTTGGTGGCATTTTCAAATGCCTGTCATAACATAAAAGCCAATGACAATGACACTTGTATGCACTTATTTGTAAATTCCCTTGAAGGGAAGGCTACAACCAATTTATTTGACCTCCCTCCTAAGATTTTGTCTACTTGGGAGGAGTTAGTATATTGGTTCAAATCTACCTATCAGAAATACAAAAGCCCAGCCAAGCAGTTACGGGAATACAATAACATCGCTTGTAAAGATAGTGAAACTATTAAGTCTTTTAATTTACGTTTCACTAAGTTATACAACCAAATCCCTCAACTCATTCGCCATTAGAACCAAGCCACTTTCATGCATTATTATAATGCATTACCTTCCCCCTACCATCACAGGCTTGAAGAAAAGGCCATTGATAACCTTGGTTCCACTCTGCATACCTGTTTAGAGTATGAAGAACAATTGGAAAGAACTGATCTTCCTAAAGGAGACTCAGTTAAATAGATAGACATGCCCGCCCTATTACAGCTTGTAAAAGACATGAATAATTGAATGATAGTGTATGAGCGGAAAGGAAATGTCTCCTCTCTTTCCCCTGGGGCTTCATCTTCTTCTTCACCACCTTTAAATAATCTTAATGAAAATAACTTTCAACCTAAAGCTATCATGCATCGTAGTTGGTGTAAATTTTGCGAGGAACACCATGAGGAAAGTACATGTGAAGTAAAGAAGAGTGCCAGAGATAAAATATTTGGTAAAAGACCTGAAACTACTATTGGTGTTCTAGACTTTACAAAGCCAGAGGATGTCATGATCATAAATACTAGGAATAAATCCTATTCTCCAAAAATAAAATATGATCCTACCTACACTTCTTCTAGCCCAAGGTCATCTTCACCAACTTCTTTTGTTCAAGTTCCTAAGGCTCCTGACAGTCAAGGAATTACCTCTCCTCTTCCCTCTTCCAAATATAACATTCTTAATCAGTTGGCCAACATTAAAGCAGATGCTACCCTCCTGGACATGGTTGTCGTCCCTGAACAATAGAAGCATCTAAAACTTTTCATGGAAGGAAAAGCTTTCGTTGTAGCCAACCTCTCTGAAGAGGTAGATGAAGATGAATCATCTATAAATAAAGTAGGTGTACATAACTTTAGACACCCTGTAAAAAACCCCCCATTTTATATTTCTGTAAAGATTATGGATAGGATTTCCCATTGTTGCCTCATTGACTGTGGTTCGGGCCCAAGTGTAATGTCTAAAATTATTATGGAAGAGCTAGGCTTGTCTTGTACAAATGAAAACGCCAGAAGCATGCTCTCTTATAATAGTTTACAACAAATGAACATAGGTGAAATAAAGGATGTGACCTTGGTTTTGTGCGTGCATACTGAAATAAGGATAACCCTTAATATTTAGGTAATAGATATGCCAGTGAGTAATTACTCGATCATCTTAGGAAGATATTGGCAAGCTTTGACAGGTGGATACCTCTCACTCGATGGGACACACTTATCCATTCCTCGGAATGGTAAAAACATCATAGTCCTAAGAGAGGGGAGAATTTCACCTTACATAGAAAGTGTCCCACAACCTAATGTGAATTATATCGAGGAGGACCTAAGAGTGTATTCAATCTTTTCATATGAGGAAAACACTACCTTGGAACAAATCGATTTTGTTATAGCAATATTTGCCTCACCCCATGCAATCTTGCACAGAAGGCCTTTTTCCATTTCCCCATGCAGAATTTTCATCCCTTTTTGCAAATCCCAGAGCTAAAAATACATTTTTTCCACATATATGCACCTTTCCCACTATACAACATGTGTATACGCAGGTTGCACCACTACAACCTACGTACATCGGGAAATGTGCCCAAAATTGGAAAATGGTTTCGGGTTTCCATGTCACGATAGAAGATCAATGATCCTTGGCCTTCCATATACTGGAAACATTCTGACTCGGCCCTTCAGTTCCACTTGAAAGCTATAAATGGGCCAACTCCGAGCTATGGAAAGGAGGAGAAAGAATTCAACTTTGAGATCAAAGTTACTCTGGAGGAATTATTCAATTCACATTGAGTCTGCATTCCTTTGTCCTTTAAGTCTGAACACAGTGTTCATCCCCCAAGCTCTTCCCTTATTGAATGAGAACTCCATTATCTCTCTTACATGAACTTGCCTTTGGTGGAGGATTGAAGCGGTGGAAGACCAACTGGAAGGAACTTAGTTTCTCGGTTCTGAACCGTGCCGACACAAAAGTCTGTAACTTATTCACTTTTGTTGATCACATCTTAATAGAAATACTCTTTTCCCGTCCAATTGATATCTTGAAAATATTTGAATTATTATTCCATGGGAGTATTTGTTTATGAATATTAATGGATTATGCTATTGAATGTGATAACATCATATATTACCACCATATTTCGAGTCTTTGCCTTCTAAAAGGCGTAGAGTTATTAGACGTGGTACACACACCTCCACTTTTCATAATTGTGATTCTACAAGGATGAGTACTGAACTGAGTCATCAAAATAATGGGAGCCCTTCAACCCCCACACCAACTATAGTTAATGGCACCCCTTCAACTCCTGCAACCATAATGGTTGTAGTGTCGGAGGCACCTATCATCACTGATGCCCGTCCTATAGTGAATGCTCAACCTATTGCCACAAACCCATTTGGGTCTCTTGGTTACTCACCGGGCTATAATTTTCAGTCCATTCATATGGCCTCTAGTCATTTTCCCTATGGTATGCCAAATTTTACTTCGCAATTTTCAAACTCCATCCCAGTTGCTGATCCTAATTCTAGCATTGGACTTGGGGGCATAACTCCTCCTTATACTCCTTTTTCGTTTGGTGGCTCTCAGATCCCTCAAACGAATCCTATAGTGGGAGGTATTCCTTCTTTTAACCTCGGGTCTATCCCTGTTGCTTTTCGGTGGAGTAACCAACCTGGTGGACAAGCTTTTGCTCAAGTTCTGTCCTATACCCTCACCTCCTCAGTGTCAATTCCTACCAACACGTTTGGCATGACAAATCCACCTTTATCCTCCGGATTCACACCCGGAGGAGGTCAGTTTCACACCTTGGGAAACCCCCAACCCGGAGACACTCCGGTTGGGGGAAATTTTTATAACCCCCATCAGAACATTCCTACTGGAATGATGCCCAAAGAACCTCATATGAATCAGTCTGGAGGAGGGTCTTACAATCCCAGATAGGGCCATGGTTCCTACCAAAACCATGGATGGGTTGTAGTTCCCCAAACACAATCTTTCGAGGGAGCTTGGGGCCAGATGTTGCAACCCCATATCCCTTTTCTGGCCACGCTCAGTCTACCAAACTTGTCTAAGTTGATGAATGAACCTGTGTGTCATGATCGTACATGGCCCCCCGTTCCCACCAAGCTTCCTTCGGACATTCCAAAATTCGAAGGTAATAATGGCGAGAATCCTGGTGATCACGTTGTTGATACTGAGAGGGGGGTGAATTAGTATCAAGTACAATTTAAAACATTTTTCAACTTATACTTAAACCATTCAATTATATCCAATGAGAAATGAACAATAGTATAAGAGTT
>JZKD02S1673281.1:261601-295658 GCA_000966675.3 Picea glauca
TGAGGACAAGTTGAAGCAACAGAAGGCAAGAGAGTTAGCTGTTGAGATTGAAATAACACAAGAAGGCTTAAAGAACCTGTCCATGCAGGAGAGAAGAGCACCTACTCTGGAAATAATAAGAGAAGCGATATTACACTCGAACCCTTTGAAAGACCCTCAGCAGTGAAAAGTTACTACACTAAGAGAAGATAAGAATACAAATGGAAAGGGGAATCCGGAGACTCAAATCACAGGAAAGAAGGAAAGAAAGCTCAGTAAGAAGAAAGCAAAGTTAGAAAGACTACAAGAAGTTCCATACAATACTTCGCAAAAAGCAGGCTTGTAGACCTTGAACCTTGCCGGAATATTAGAATTGCACAGAATGACACTTCACCACGATGAAGCTATATGACCATTGGAGGCATCCCGACCGTTAGAATGACGCTCCAGAATGGCTAGAAACGCAGTTA
Organism: Picea glauca; assembly: GCA_000966675.3. Taxonomy (NCBI): domain Eukaryota; kingdom Viridiplantae; phylum Streptophyta; class Pinopsida; order Pinales; family Pinaceae; genus Picea; species Picea glauca. Next base: position 262,051 of record JZKD02S1673281.1, read on the forward strand.
TTGCCAGAAATATCGCCATTGGACCGTTTAGACCATGCCACAACAGATGGAATCGTATTGATTGAGGCATTCCTGTCTGTTGGAGGAATCAGTTATGACATTGCTTATTTAACCTGTCAGACGTTGCGCCGGGACCACTTTTTGCAAACCAAGATATCCTAGCTAACAGAGAAGTGATTGCATACCACGTTGTGTTGTCTTGACCTTGCCATAGATTCGATTACCTTGAGTGTCCATTCGCCTACTTGAGTTATTTGATTACAAGTGTGCATGTTGGACGAGCGTAGCGTAGTAAAGAAGTCCGTGGAGGAGATTTTGAATGACCTTATGGCTAAGAAAGTCATGTATGCAAGAGTACAGGCATCGTCAACGAGTGAATTGCAATCATCCCCCTCGACTGCACATCGGTCTAGCCGAACCGCGATCGAGAAAAGAAGAAATCACCGCAATGATCTGGCGAACGCAAAGCAGATCTCGTCGGTCTTTCCCAACTACATCTTGCCTTTGGCTACTGTGGTTAGTCGTGAAAACATCCCGCATGATTTTGAGTACACGCTCATCACTGTGTACCTCCCGAAGGGGATACGTGCAGTCGGATCTCAGTTGGGACTGATCCCAGTTCTCAAGATCAACGATTTCAACCTGGGAGACCGAAAGAACTATGCGATGCTCACACCGAATAGGTACCTAACGAAGATGTCTGGGAAGAAGCCCAAGATAGTTCCCCGGCCATGGATCAAGGAGACTGCGAGATCGACAATCCTGAACGTCATGAAGATCCCCCACTTCGGCAGACATCAGGAGGTTAACGCGTGTGTTAAACTACTCTTGTCATGCTACCATGTAGGTTATCTCTAGTTAGATAGATGCGTGACTATGGATTCGATGTTGATCCACATTCTTATTGGACTAAGCATGCAAGGACTAGACCCTCACCAGTTCTATCCAGGGAAGGCTGCAGATCGCTCCCTGGCACAATGGATCAAGGAGGCGTATGGCAGTGTGGAGAAGGGGAAGTGAGGCTACAAGGTATCCTCCATCCAAGATGATGCAGTGCGCCTAGCCTATCAGTTGATAGCTAGAAATATCATCAGAAAGAACCGATCGACACAAGTCACAGGCTTCGTAGTTGACCTTGAAGGGAAATGCATCGAAGGGATGCAGATGAACTGGGCAAGCTACCTCGTCAATGAGCTGAAGAAGGACTATCACGAAGCACATGACCAAGGCTACGAGTTTCACTTTAGTTGGTTGTTGATATTAATATAATTTTTCTCTTGGGAGATGCTGGAGGGAGCGAAATTCCCTGAAGTCGAACCATCAGAACCATTGGCCGCAAGGTTCACCACCTTGTGGTATACAAGCGATATGGCGAAGTAGTGGCAATCAAATGCGGTGTTCCATGCATACTACCTACAACTCACGTGCGCCATTGAATCATTCCCCCGAATGACCTCGAACACCTTGCATACCTAAAAGCCACTAACAAAGTTTCACGCAGACTGACACTTCATATACATCACTACGTGCAGGGACAAAAGCAAGGAGGATCTGCAGTAGTACTACAAATTTACTGATGAAGACATGGAGGAGATAACCAAGGAATGGCCAGCCGAATTCCTTGTACTGGTCGGAGATGTATAACTCTCCGACCCCGACATCATCAAAATTCCTTTGGTCACCCAGACGGAGTATGATGGACAGAGCAGCGCAAAGAAAAAGAAAAAAAAGGAGGAAGTGCAGGATATCGACAGTGAGGAGAAGGAAAACGCATTAAAGGAAACTGTGCCTGACTCACCTGAAGGAGGAGGAGGCGACGAAGTAAACCAAGAGGAAGAAGGGGAAGAAGAAAAGCAAGACAAGGGTGAAGTAACACTGCCAAAGGATCCCCCTATAGAGGCCGAGACATCAAAGAAAAGGAAGGTTTCTCCATAGAAACCCTCAGTGCGGAAGAAGACCCAAGCCAATAAGCCTCAGTTGCAGAATGTGCTCACAGTGGATGATATCCATCTCATCATCACAGCTGTAGAAGATGCTTCAAAAGAAATCCTGCAGAGACATGAAGAAAATAAAGAAACGTTGTATGATAGAATAGAGAAGGAGCTCAAAGACGTCCAACAAGCTATCCAGTTGAGTCACGCAGTGTCTACTGCGCCACCTTCAGTAGAGAATGTAGAATTGGGGGATGAGCCCACCCAACTACACATATTAGCAGATGCAACAAAGGCTCCACTTCGTTGAGTCCAGGAAAAAAAAGAGTAGGACACAGAGGCCTTGAGGCAAGAAAAGGAGGAGGCCTTAGAGAAACTCTAGGTTGCACAACAAGATAAAGATGACCTTCGGGCGAAGTTTGAAGAGGACAAAGAGAAAATCTAGAAAGAGAAAGACTAGCTGCTCGAGAAGCAGACTGTGGTCAAGGAGGCAGTAACTAGAGCACTTCACTCTATGCCAGGCTTGGCACAGATGGAAGACGAGACAACTGATATCCAAGTGGGGAAGCTCGTTGAGGCCATTTAGCAGATTCAAGCAAGAGTAGCATAATTATAACTTCAAGCAGTGATGAGCACTCCGCAAGAAGTGAGATATCAGAGGGAAGAAACTGCCAAGAGAGCAGTAGAAAGAATTAGGGCGTTGGCTTCAGAATGTAAGAAACTAACTGATTGCAGTGCGCAGACCCATGAACGCCTTGTAGAAGACCTGGAGCTGAGGACATTGGAGGCACAATTCCAGGAAGAGAAGCAACAGGAATCGACTGTGAAAGCACAAATGAAGCTTCTTACAATAGTGGAGAAGATGAAAAGGTCACAGGAGTAGCACACAGTTCAACAGCAGGTCACTACCATCCAGAGCAGAGTTATGGAAGTGACACAGAGACTCCAGCCGGTGCAGGACGAAGCCTACACACTTTTTGAAGAAATCGAGGGACAAGGCTCACACTTGGAACACATGGTCGCAATAGTGGAACAATGCCTGGAAGGGCCTGTCACAGAACAAGTAATTCAGGAGTTCGTCGAGCAGGAGGCTCTGGCAAAGCAGCAAGTTGAGGCATCTCGAGCTAAGCTCGAGGCCCTCGAAGCAGTGTTTCCCAAATCAGAGTGACTCAGGACGAGTCACAGGTGAGTGTTGGGGGCCTGTTGGCCCTCAACCAAGTTTTGGGATAACCTTGGTCGTGTTTGACCATTTTTGGGACTTCGACAGGCTGGTCGAAGATGGAGCGCCCAGGCGAAGCGGAGATCATGGGATCTCTCTCATTTTGCAAGCTTTTTGGGTTTATATAATGGGTATGGGATGTTGTCCCATGGGTTTACCCATGCTTAGGTCCTTTTGTAATGTATAAATAAGTAGATAGGACTTAGAGCGAAGTCTGTCTAGGGTGGCTTAGTGCAAGTAAGAAGTTACTAGTCATTGATCAGCTTAGTGCATGGCTAGTTGGCTTTGTGCACGAATGTGTTAAGTCTTGCATAGCTAAGTTCAAGTGTTTTGTAAGTGCTTTGTGCACAGATTGTGTGAGGCTTTGTGCCCTGACCTAATTCAGGGAAGGAGGACCTGGCAAGGTGCGCCCAGATCTCCTATCCCTTAGTGGAGTTGGCTCGGTGGCTCTATGCCTGTAAAAAGATTGAAGGAGACTAATAAAGAATAAGAAGAGTTGGTGGACGTAGCCCCACACTGGGGTGAACCACGTATATCCTGTGTCGATGTGCTTTGTGCTATGTTGTTCATATTTTTTATGTATTCATTTACTTAGTTCACTGATATTGATGCATGATAGATAGATCCATTGATGCTTAGTGCTTTACATATGAATGAATGCTAGATTTTCTCTGATGTTATGTGCTAAATGGTTAGATGTATTTAATCTTGGTTACTACTGCGTTGATTTGTAATAAGGGTTAATCTGCGATGTGAATAAGGATCATAACTTAATGTACGTTATTGGCTAAGTGCTCTGTTAAGTGTTGTAATCACAGATTTGTGTCCCAGCTAGGTTGCAGACACCTGAGTCCTACAACCCTCCCTGCCTCTACCTTAGGTGAGAATTCATCTGTTTCATAGGTGTTTTCGAAAGGGCCAGTAGTTAGGGTTTTGTTGGTGCATTGTTGAAGCGTTGAACCCTGGGTCTGCCCCTGTGCCAATAGAGCTCTAGACCCTAATGGCTCGAAATTTATCAATTTTGACGTCACATATATGACGACTCGCTTTCCTTACCATGTGGCATTCCAAATCCATGTGGGGTATTCAAATTATACCATCAAACATACGGTTTTTTATGAAGGCACTACTACATGTGTGATGTCCCTGATCTGTTGGAAATCTCTCGGCTCTCCGACTCTCTCTCAGTATCCGACCATGTTGACTGCTTTTGATGGTCATTCCTTCCACCCTCACAGTATTCTTCCTGCCTTTCTAGTCCAGTTAGGTGGGAATATGGTAGAGGTGGATGTCGAGGTGGTTGATGCGCCCCTCGATTATAACTTGTTACTAGGACGCAATTGGACTTATGCTATGACTGTCGTCGTATCATTCGTCTTTCGCAGTCTTTGTTTTCCTCACGATGGGAAGATAGTGATGATCAACCAATTATCCTTTGCATATGCTAGCCCCAATGCATCTGTTGGATCATCGATCCTCGTGGTCGACAATTCTCAGCCGACAACTAAGAATATCAATGTCAGAATGTATTCATTCCTTATGGGTACCTTCGACTTCATGGCACCAATTCACCATGTTTATGCCATGTCCATTAGGCTCGTTTTGATCCGGATTTAGGAGCGGAACAAACTGATTAACAGATTGAATACAATAAACAAAGAGATAGGAAGAATAACACAAATATCCAGTGAACAATATATTCTATTAAATAATGAAATAGGCTGAAACTGTAAAACTGCAGAACTGAAACTTGCTTGAATGGTGGTAGTTATCTTTGAGAAGAGATGTGGCTAATATGCACATCCGTCTGAGTAGAATGGATTACAATGAGGCTCCAGAGGGCCTTTACATATTACTCATGAATGTCAAAACTCTAGACATCCAAAAACCTAACCCTAGAAGGTGAAATGCCAAAAGTCATGTGGGCCCTATGGGTAAGTTGGTGTAATTTGGTACCTCAACTTCCTAGGGTCGTAAATTTTGCATACTACCTTCGTTTTAGGCACATAATAGCCCGTTGGAAAGTTCTTTCAGAGAACTACACATTCTGTCATCAGACTTTGACTCTGTCTACAATATGACTGTGGCAAGTCAAGAAAACAACGTTTAGGGCCCCAAAACAACCCTGAAAGTACAACAAGATGTGTTGACATGAAAACATACAAAATAGGCCAGTTGGATTAGTCGAGAGGCCACCCGTATCCACCTGGAGAACGTGTGAGGCTTTAGACAACCCTAGAAGTGTAGAAATCACAATTATAAAGTAGTACAGAAAGACGTGATGAATAAAAAATGAACACAAGGAGCTAGTTGGAATAGGTGGGTGGCCACCAATATCCACCTGGATCAATCCCCCCCCCTTGATTTGGCCTTGGGTGAGCCACTTTCCTTGGTGTAGGAGTTACCATGCCTTGACAACCTGATAAAGTTGGATCCGCTGTTGGCAAGTGCCCTTGATTTGTGTGTCCACTATCTGATCGGTGGATGCTTTTTCCATGCAATCACGGTTGAACTCTGTTGGTGTCAGTTGTTCGACGATCTCAGAGATGTCCAATAATGGTGGAAAGTATGGCTGAATGAGGTCCACATTGAATATTGGATGCATACCAAGGAAGGGTGGAGTGTTGAGCTTAAAATCATTTCTACCCACAACCTTGGTGATAGTGTAAGGCCCATAACGAAGTGGGCGAAGCTTCAGATGGGGCCCGATGAGACGCTCCTTCTGCAAATGTAACCATACTTTGTCGCCATACTGAAATTGGTGTGGTACCCTATGTTTATCATGGCACTGCTTGTTCTTAGCATTGGATTTCTACAAAATCTCTTGGACCTGTTGGCGGATGTGCTGAATCCGCTCAATGAATCCGATGGTTTTTTCGACCACTGAATGATTAAGGGAAGAGTTTGTCTGTGCGGTGGCAAGAGGAAGTGCAACATCAATGGGTCCCAAGGGTTGGAATCCCAGACCCATCTAAAATGGGCTATGGCTGGTGGAACTATGGAGTGCCCTGTTGTAACTATGTTGGACATATGGGAGACTCTCATCCCATGTACGACGATGCTTAGAATTGTACATGCACAGGATGTGCACAATCATTTGATTGACAACCTCGGTTTTGCCATTGGTTTGGGGGTGGAAAGAAGTGGATTGTGTGAGATTGGTGTCCAACAGAGACCAGAGACTCGACCAAAAGGTGCTGAGGAACCTTCTATCTCAGTCGGATATGATGGTCTATGGTATCCCAAAGTGAACCCAAACGTGTTCGAAGAAGATCTTGGTAGTATCTATCACTGTGACATTCTTCTTGCAGGTTGTGAGGATGGTCATCTTCGAAAACCGATGAACGACCATAAAAATGCAGTCATTTCCGTGCTTGGTGAATGAAAAACCATATATGTAATCCATGGAGATGGATTCCCATGGCTTCTCTGGAATAGGAAGAGGGGTGTATAACCTTGCTTCTTGATGGTTGGCTTGGAAATGGCGCAGGCAGTGAAATATATGATATACTTACTAACGTCCTGTCGAAGTTTTGGCCAATAAAAATGGTTCTGAAGAACGGCTACAATTTTCTCTACGCCAAAATGTCCTGCCACCTTAATGTAGTGGGCTTCTCAAATCACCTTTGCACGCTCAATTGTCGGAACACAGAGATGGCCTAGGTGGCATAAGAGTCCACATTGAATGTGAAAATCAGTGACAATGGTGTCTGTACCCAAGAGTTGATATGTGGTGGCGAAGTATGGATCTTGTTGGTAAAGTTGGGGCCACTCTGATGTTTCATGTCCACAGGAATGGAGCAAGGTGGTAAGTGCAGCCACAGGAGGCCGACTAAGGTAGTGAACAATACGATTGGAGATACCTGTCTTATACTTGATGTTGATATGGAACTGCTGCAGGTAGGTGGGCCACTTCTGATGGAGGTCGTTCTGCAATTTCCCCTGTGTCTGTATGAACTGCAGAGGCTTGTGATCAGTGTGTATGATCGTCTCTGTCCCCAGAATGTAATGTTTCCATTGAAGGAAGGCTTGTACAATGGAATACATTTCCTTGTCATAGGTGGGGTATTTCTGGACAGTATCAGGGAGTGTCTCACTATGGTAAGCCACTAGATGCTTGTGTTGAGTGAGAACTACACCCACAACATAGTCAAATGCATCAGTCTCAATATCAAATGGTTGTTGCAGATCAGGAAAGGAGAGGACTGGAGATGACAACAAATGATGTTTCAAATCTTCGAATGCTCGTTTTTTCTCCTCCCCCCACACTAACTTGGGCCTACCACCACCCTTGGTCACCTGGTTGAGGGCCCATGCAATATGGTAGAATCCCAACACAAACCGTCGGTAAAATTTGGCAAGTCCCAAGAAGATTCGAAGCTCGGTCAATGTGGTCGAGGCTGTCCAATCACGGATGACTTGGATCTTAGGTGGATCAACATGTACCCCATGTTCATCAACAATGTAGCCCAGGTATTGGACCCTGTTCATGCCAAAAGAGAATTTTTCCAAGTTGGCATAAAGTTTGTGCTGTCGCAGAGTGCTCAAAACCTATTGAATATGTCGCATGTTCTCCTCCCATGTTCTACTGAAGATGAGGATGTCATCCAAATATACTACCACAAAGGAGTTGGTGAAGGGTCTCAATACATCATCCATCAACCACATGAAAGTGGATGGTGCATTTTTAAAGCCAAAGGGCATGACTAAACATTCATAGAGACCTTCTTTAGACTTGAAGGCTTTCTTCCAGACATTAGTTGGTTCGATGGGAACCTGGTGGTAGCCAAACTTCAGGTCAATATTGCTTAATAATTTTTCCCTCTTGAGTTGGTCAAGAAGGTCATCAATCCTGGGAATGGGGTAGCAGTTCCTGACTATGATTTTGTTTAAGGCTCTATAATCAATGCAGAGTCGCCAAGTCCCATCCTTCTTCTGCACCAATACAATCGGGCTTTCGCAAGGGGAGGAGTTGGGTCTGATATGCCCCTTTTGAAGAAGCTCTTGGATCTAACTCCTTATTTCATCATTCTCCGTCAGCAAGCACTGACAAACTAATCTATTAGTTAGAGGTGCGTCAGGGGTTAGATCAATTGGAGGCATGACTTGGCAGTGTGTTGGTACCCCTGTTGGTGAGACGAAGATGTCTTTGTATTCTTCCACGATCTCGTCCACTTTATTCTGCTGAAAAGAGAGGCGTTCTGTAGAGGCCACGAATGTGGCGGCGACCTTCTACTTACTATGAGCATGGATCACAAATAATATGAACTTCCTGGTCTATGAAATGACCTTACTGCATTGCTTAGTAGATATTAAAAAAATAACAGTAGGCAGTGCCACCTCTGGGATACTATATAATTGTCTACCCAAAGTAATAATAACACTGTGGGGTCTAGACTTATAAACAACATGACGCTTCCACAAATATGGTTGTCCTAAAATAACATCACAAAATTCAAGGGGAGAAATATCACACAGTACCTCATCTTTGAAAGGCTTGACGTCGTAGGGAAGATGACATGGTTGGCTGACACATAGATCTCTTCCTTGGCGAAGCCAACTGATCATGTAGGGTTGTGGGTGCGGTTTCGTTGGCAGGTTTAGTCGCTTGATGAACTCTGCTAAAATCAAGTTCTTCTGACTACCACTGTCGACAATGAACTGAATTGGATCCCCCTTGACCCACATCTGCGAGTTAAAGAGGCGTTCTCCTTCCTCTGGTTCTTCTGGTTTTCTTGGCCAGACTTTGGTGGTAGTGACCGTGGAACTGGGTTCAACATCGATAATCCGCTTCCCTCCTTTAGGATTTGAATCAGAATTAGAATCATCCTCTGACTCGGAAGCCTTCATCTCGGCCATGAGGGACTGCTTGGAGCGATATTCGTCGGTGTTGTGCCAAGGACGTTTATGGTACTCACACCATTTTCCCGTGTCCTTCTTCATCTTCTCATTGCCCTTCTTGTGTTGCAGCTTGGGAGGATTGTCTTGAGGGTGGCCATCTCGACTCAGTCCCCTGTTGTGTGGGTTGGGGTTGCCTTTGCCTTGCTTCGGCTATGAGGGGTTTGCAGATCAAAACTCTATCAGTTTCTATTTAAATTTCTTCTTGATTTTGACAGCGTATCTATAAGATGTGCCCAATGAGGTGATGTCCATAAACTCCATTTCTGTTTGAATGTATCTATGAAAAAAACTACGGTATTTGAGCACCAGATGATGCTTATAATATTTGATACCCAATTTGGTGCGCAGGGTATGGAAAATATTGGTGAAGTATGGTACTGTCTGGTCCCTTTCTTGACATAGGGTGGTCCATCTAGTGTACTGGTCCTCGTAGCTTCTGATAGGGTAGTACTGTTCTTTAATGGCATCCCAGAAGGAATCCCATGTAGGGGACACCACAAAAATTGCAGATTCCTCCACAACCCTTTGCTCAGAGTAAGTATCCAACCAATATTTAACATGGGGAACGACCTTGAGGAGTGCAAACATGATATTTTCTTGATTGGAAAAATTGTGGACCGAAAAATATCCTTTGAGCAGATTCAACCATTTATCTACATCATCCGCATCTATCAGTCCTTCAAATAATGGAATATCAAAATTTACCTGTACCTTGAAGGGGGTTGCATGGCCACCTAATGAAGATGCTTCTCCCATGGGAAACCATCGAAGGATCTGCGCAAAGTTGTCCATAATTTCATTCCTTTGTCGCACGAGGGATTTCTCGAGCAACATTTTAATAGGATCTCCTACTCCATCATATTTATTTTCATCTCCCATGGGTTTTTGTCGAGCTCAGTGCGACCGATCTGGTAATGGCTCGATTGGTTTGAGTCCTAACTTCTTGTACCCAACCCTTGTCGGGGACATGCATGAAGAAAAATAAATTAGAGCAGACCGCTCTGATACCACTGATCCGGATTTAGGAGAGGAATGAACTGATTAACATACAGAATACAATAAACACAGAGTTAGGAAGAATAACACAAATATCCAGTGAACAATATCTTCTATTAAATAATGAAATAAGATGAAACTATAAAATTGCAGAACTGAAACTTACTTGAATGGTGGTAGCTATATCTGAGAAGAGATGTGTCTGCTACGCGCATTCGTCTGAGAAGAATGGATTACAATGAAGCTCCAGAGGGCCTTTACATATTACTCATGAATGCCAAAACCCTAGACATCCAAAAACCTAAACATAGAAGGTGAAATGCCAAAAGTCATGTGGGCCCTATGGGTAAGTTGTTGTAATTTGGTAGCTCAACTTCCTAAGGTCATAAATTTTGCATACGACCTTTGTTTTAGGCACATGATATCCCGTTGGAAAGTTCTTTCAGATAACTACACATTCCATCATCATAATTTGACTTCATCTACTTTCTGACTATGGCGAGTCAAGACAACAACGTTTAGGGCCCCAAAACAACCCTAGAAGTACAACAAGATGTGATGACATGAAAACATACAAAATAGGTCGGTTGGATTAGGAGAGAGGCCACCTGTATCCACTTGGAGAATGTGTGAGGCTTCAAACATCCCCAGAAGTGTATAACTCACAATTATAAAGCAGTATAGAAAGATGTGTTGAATAAAAAATGGACACAAGGAGCCAGTTGGAATAGGTGGGTGGCCACCAATATCCACCTGGATCAAGTTTCGTCAGAGAGGTCCGATCCTTTCCACACTTCCTATTTTAACGATCCATGGACCCTACCTTCATTGACTTCATATTGTGAGCATCAGTCGCATGCTAGAATGGCCATGCCACTATCAGCAGTGGAGATTGCGTATCAAGTTGTTCTTGACTCTTTCGTTGACCCCGATCCTATTACCTCGCCGACAGACGAGGAGGATCCTATTCTTAAGCCCATGTGGGCCACTTCGTTGTCTTTCTCACATGACTACCTTGATCAGAATTTTCCCTCAGATGAAGCTATCATTGAATCCATGAATGGTTCTGACCAACCTTGGGATGATATGCATCATCGCTCTTATTTTCTCCCAGAGCTTGCTAGAATCGAACAAGATGACTTTCAATCTACTTTGAGCATGATAGTCAGTCACACCATAGTTCCACTTGATGCAAACAACATTTATACTGAAGGAAATATGGAAAGTATCTCTCCTATCGTCACAATCAATATCTCTCGCACCCCTGGAAAGATTGAAAATGTACACATCGGTGCAGTTTGTTCGCCAAAAGAAATCTTGATCTACACCGAACTCTTGAAGGAATTCCGAGATGTATTTTCTTGGTCATATAAAGAGATGACAGGAATTGACCCTCATATTGTTGAGCATGATATTAGAATTTATCCAGATGCTAAACCTGTTCGACAACGTCTTATAGCTGTCAATCCCCAGAAGGCCCCTCCTATTAAGGCAGAGGTAGAGAAACTGCTCAATGATGGTTTTATCTACCAGGTACCCTTGACTGAATGGGTATCCAATCCCGTTCCTGTGAATAAGAAGCAAGGAACCATCCATGTATGCATGGAATTTCGTGACCTGAACAAATCCTGTCCTAAAGACAACTTCCCGACACCTTTCATCGATCAAATTCTCGACGAGTGTGTGGGAAGCAAAGTGTTTCCTTTCATGGACGGATTTTCAAGGTATCACCAAATTCAAATTAAACCCGAGGATCAACACAAGATGACATTTATTTGTCCTTGGGGTACTTTTACATACCGAAATATGCCTTTCAGCCTTAAAAACATCGGAGCAACCTTCCAACGTGCTATGACCTTCACATTCCACGTTCTTAAGCATATAGTCGACGCTTATCTTGACGATCTTGTTGCTCACTCTCGTAAGAGAGTGGATCACTCTAAGCACCTTTGGCTAGTTTTTGAAATATGTCTTCATTATAGAATCTGGTTGAACCCTCATAAATGCATCTTTTGCATTAGGTTTGGTTCTCTTTTGGGATTTTTAGTTTCTGAGACCGGGATCATGGTAGATCCGTTAAAGGTTGAAGCAATACTTCGATTGCCTACCCCATGCACTATTCAACAACTTCAAGGTTTACAGGGGAAAGCTAACATTTTACATCAGTTTATAGTAAACTATGCCAATATTACTAAGGGTTTCATGCATCTTTTGAAGAAGGACACCCCTTTTATCTGGGATGAGCGAGCCCAGGAGTCCTTCGATTCTTTGAAGAAATCCTTGGTATCGACGCCTCTACTGAAGTATGTTGGCTACAGTAGGGATTACTTGATTTATGTCACTGTGTCTGAAGAGATGATTGGTATGGTTTTGGTTCAGGAGGATGATGAGCTCCGCAAGCACTTCATCTACTATCTTAGACGAAACTTAGTCGGTCCTGAGCTCAATTATTCTCACGTCGAAAATCTAGCTTTGGCTACCGTACTCGTAGTTCAAAATTTACGACATTATATATTTCTTTGCAAGACTACTATGGTTGTCAATGTCAATCCATTTCAATACATCCTTACTAAATGTATCATAGGGGGAAAATGTAATAAATGGATTGTCATTTTACAAGAATTTGATCTCTATTTTGCTTCTGCGAAATCTAAGAAATCACTAGTCTTTGTGGAGTTAATATTCGACTTCCCACGATTGGATGAGGATGTTATCCATGTTGATTTTTTTGCGGACGAACACATTTTCTTTGTCTCATCGTCCAACCCTTGGTATGGAGACATTGTTCTCTATCTTCAAACTTTGAAGTTCCTTCAGCATCTCTTGTGAGATGACCGACGACGTGTATGATACCAAGATAATAATTACATTATCGTCGATGACACTTTGTATCATCGAGGAATAGACAATATCCTGCATCGTTGTTTAAATCATGAAGAAGCCAAGTTATTTCTAAATGATTTCCATAGTGGGGCTTGTGGTGGTCATCTATCCATTCTTGCGACAACCCAAAAAATTTTGCGAACCGGTTATTTCTAGCCATCTATATTTAAAGATTGCATTGAAGCAGTTAAGAAGTGTCACCGTGCTAGGTGTTCACTCAGAAAATGCACTCGCATCTAGCCCCTCTTCACCCAGTCATTACCGTCGGTCCCTTCACCAAGTGGGGGGTGGACTTTGTGGATTGAAACTCAACTTCGGCTGGGGGGCATATGCACATTATCGTGGTCATAGACTACTTTAATAAGTGGGTTGAGTCCATGCCTACAGTTAAATCCGACGGGAATACTGTCGCCTTCTTCGTATTCAATCAAATTATTGCCCGGTTCGGTATCCCGAGTGAGATTGTCACTGATCATGGCAGTCAATTTTAGAACGAAATAATGGAAGAGATAGCATCTAAGCTGGAGTTTAAGCATGGTCATTATTCCCCTTACTACCCCTAGGAAAATGGACAGGTAGAGGCTTTCAACAAGTCTCTCAAGACCATTTTGCAGAAATTTGACAGCCATAGTAAATATGACTGGCATATTATGCTATATCCCACACTCTGGGCATACCGAACCTCGATCAAGACTGCCACCGAATTTTCTCCTTTCCAGTTAGTACACGATGTGGAGTCGATATTACTTATTGAATGTGAAATCCCTTCTCTTAAATTGGTAGTCGCGCTCCTCCTTGACACTTCCGATCTTGAGCGATGCCTTGTACACCTAGAGAGTCTCAACGAGCAGCGTCGAGACACCTCTATGGCTATCTATGTGAATAAGAGACGTGTCAAGGTCCAGTACAATAAGTCTGTCTATCCTCGGTTGTACACTGAGGGTGACTTGGTCCTTTTATATGATAAAGACAAAGAACCAATGGGGGCAGGAAAGTTCAAACCCATGTGGCACGGTCCCTATATCGTGTGACATGTCTTAGAAAAAGGAGCCTATGAGTTAGAAGATTATGAAGCGAATATGTTGGCCGAGCCCAGGAATGGGCTCTATTAGAAAATATATTACGCTTGAGCCCCAAGCTTGGCCATAACTCTTTGTATACTAATGTAATTTAGTGTATATATCTTTTCCCTTTACTTTTTGTCTTCAACTTGCTTATCGAGTTTTCCCTTGGTTGGTAGATGTCAATGGAGTCTTCGGTCTACTTAGGATTCACAACAGAGCCAGTTGTCATACACAGAACTTGGGTTCCGCCGCTTGGGTGGTTTACTCACCCGAGGGTCTACTGGTGTCTTCAGGTGGCGTATTCCTAGGGCCATCTATGAATAATGTGGCCGAATATAGCGTCATTATAGAACTTTTGCGCGATGCTATTTCACATGGTATTCACTCTTTAGAGGTTCGCCTAGATTCCCAGTTAGTAGTATGTCAGTTGAACGACAGTTACCGCATGCGCTATCCTACTTTACTCTGACGATTCTTACAGGTACTTATTTTAGAGAGGCAGTTTGATTTTATTACTTATCATCACATACCTAGGAGTTCTAATTATGTATCCGATGCTTATGCTAATTTCATTTTATATTGGCATTTGTCACATAACTAAAGCAAAGAAAACAATCTCATGAAGTACAAATTGTTATATAAGTAAAGCCGAAGAACCTTGTTTTATATATATTTCAAAAAATATGGTGTTTATAGTACAAAATTGGGGCCAACACCCTCAATACACATATACAGCTGATAATACAAAATCCATGACATCTAGGTATGTGGTGTCGGATGTGTGTCATGATAACAAACTACGACGTTTTCAAGACGCTGAAAGAGTCACACCCAAGCTCTGGGAAGACCAACCACTTGCCGTTGCATGGCCTTCGACAGATCCTCTACCTGAACCATCGGAATCCTATGTGTCAAACAATACAGGTTTCCCTGCACATTTTGAAGGACTCTCTCTGCTTCTCCTCCCACCGCCTCATCTCCCTGGTGCCTCTGACGATGTTGTTGAAGCCCATCCGGCCATCACAGACCTACGTCTTCATCACACAAGTGTCTAGTTAGTACTTAAGAATCATCCAAAAATATTTTTTTTACTATAAAAAAATGAAATATTTAAAAACTTGGTTCATGTTCGGAAGTCAACAGGTTAGATCAGATTATGCGTTGATTTTCGCACATTGAATCAGGCCAGCGTTAAAGATTATTTTCCCCTCCCTAATATGGAAATGATTTTGCAGCAAGTTGCAGGGTCACAAATGATGTCCTTACTTGACAATTTTTCTAGTTACAATCAAATCAAGGTAAAAAGGGAAGATGGATTTAAAACCACTTTTATCACTCGTCGGGGCACTTTTTCTTATGAACGTATGCTTTTTGGCTTATCTAATGCAGGTGCTACTTTTCAAAGAGCTATGAAAATAGATTTTGACGATTTGATCGGTAAAATTATTCAGATTTATCTTGATGACTTAAATGTGTATTCTAAAAACCGATCGGATCATTTCAGTCATCTTAGAAAAAATCTCATGCGATGCAGGAAATTTAGCATTTCTCTTAATCCTTCTAAGTCTATTTTTTGCGTTACCAAGGGAAAGATCCTTAGACATGTTGTCTCAGATTCAGGAATAAACATTGATCCCGAAAGGATTACTGCTATCCTAAATCTTCCTGATCCTACTTCCAAGAAGGAGGTTCAAGCTTTCATGGGTGTTATTAACTTTGTCCATAGGTTTGTTCCTGATTTTGCTGTGATGGTCAAGGAAATTCACAATCTCCTTAAGTGATATCATTCTTTTTCTTGGACATATGATGTCGAAAATTCTTTTGCAGGGATCAAGAAAGCAATCAGTTCTGCACCGATTTGGCGAAGCCGGATTTTGAGAAAGAATTTATTATATATACTAATGCCACAGAGGAAGCAATTTCTGCTATCCTCATGCAATGTGATGACCAAGGTAATGGAAAACCAGTGGCTTACAACTTGTCTGAGGATGATTTTAAATATCATTTTATTGAAAAGAATGCTTTTGCTCTTGTTAAAGATGTTGAAAAGTTTCGCCACTTCATCTTAGGTAAGCACACGTTCGTAAAATTCCCTTTACTCGTTGTCAAGTTTTTTCTCTCACGGACTTATCTTTCAAGAAAGCTTGCACGTTGGCTTGCCAAGATCCAGAAGCATGATTTAACTATCGTGAATTCTAACACCATCAAGTGATGTGAATTAGCCCTTCACTTAGCTCAACATGCTAAAACTAGTGAAGAAATTGATGAACAAGATAACTCTCTATCAACATTGTTCTACATTGATAATCAAATCCTTCCTATGTCTGAACATCCTTGGTATAAAAATTTAGTTTACTATTTTCAAAATAAATATGTCCAAATAACTTAGACACTCATCAAAGAAGAAGGCTCTGCCTCGAATCTGCTAGATACGTCATTATATGAGACTTCTTGTTTAGAAGATTTACCGATGGTATGCTGCTTCATTATGTAAACAATGAGGAAGCACATAAAATGTTGCATGAAACTCATGGTTCTTCAAATTGTGTTATTCATGTAGGGGGTCATTTTTCTGCTAAAACCATTGCTTTTAATATTATCAGAAAAGGATACTACTGGCCTTCAATCTTCTGTGATTCTTATGTTTTTTCGAGATCTTATGACAAGTCCCAGAAATTTGTTGGGAAAGAACGCTTTTCATCCATGCATTTACAACCTATCCTCCCGAACTTTACTTTTTCAAAATGGGGTTTGGACTTTATTAGTCCTATTAATCCTTCATCTTCAGCAAGACAAGTCTTTATCTTGAAAACCACAGACTATTTTACAAAATAGACTGAAGTTGTCCCACTTAAACATTCGCAGGATGAGCAGGTGATTTCTTTCCTTGAAAATAATATTTTTTCCATATTTGGTCTTCCTTTGGAAGTTATTACAGACAATGGTCCTGCATTTATTTCTGCTAAGCTAACCCAATTTTTACCTAAGTTGGGGGTTAAACATTTTACCTCATCATATTAATATCCCCAAGGAAACGGGCAAGTTGAGTCTACCAATAAGAATATGGTAAGATGACGCAGGCACGAGCTCACCCTGCCCGCTCCTCACAGGATCGTTCAAAAATCCTCTTCAGAGCCGAAACGACCCCTTGGATTACCTCGGGAATCACTGTGAAAATCCGATCCACATGTCCTTTCTTCACCTGTCGCAACCCTCTGCACCTGACCGCGTCTTTCCCCACGGGAAATATAATATAATATCTGGCTTCGGGGAATCGTGATCCCCGCTATCGAGAGTCTCTGTCCTTGTGAATCCCCGATCCCCGATACGCGCCCTTTCTTTATCTCTCGCCCCATCCTGGCTGCGCTCTAGCCCACATGACCACCTGTCATATGACCGCAGTCATACCTTCATCAGCATTTCAGACCTTTCAGTGCTGAAATGCACATGTCCTTTGGACTCACGATTCTCCAAATCCCGATGCGCACTAATTCCTGTTAGCCCTCTAGGCCAAACTCATGTCCACGCGACCTCCTTTCATATGACCGCAGTCAATTTCTTCTCATCGGGGTTTCGATCTTTGCAATGCCGAAATGCGCATGTCCCCGAGACTCGCAATATGCCGATCCCCGATGCGCTCCCTCTTTGTCTTAGCCCTTCCTGGCTATACCATGGTCCATACGACCATCTCCCACATATGACCACAGTAAAATGTCTCTAATCGGGGTCGGGATTTCCAATGCCATGATACATATGTCATCAGGATTCCCGATTCTCCGATCCCGATGCGCTCCCTTTCTTTGGCCTTAGCTCCTCCTAGCTATGCCTTGGTCAACGTGACCACCTCTCATATGACCGCAGCCATATATTCCCTTCAGGGTTTCGAACTTTCTTATGTCGAAATGCAATTGTCCCTTGGACTCGCGATATGCCAATCCCCGACAAAATCTGACACCTGTCCTCCGTCGACTCCTGTGGCCCCCACACGTTTCTCTGCCCATCGGAGTATAGTGTTTCACGATTTCGAAGTGAAAGGACTTCGTGTCCATGGGATTCCCGATTCCTCGAATCCCGACTCTCCGATATGCTGACAGTTGGCCCCTTAAATGACACTTTTCTCCCTGTCAGGGTTTCGGACTTCGCGATTCTGAAATGCCCAAACTTCTTGTCATCGGGATCCCCAATATCTCGATGACCAAAATGCCGATAGACGGCCTCCTGTCAGCCCCTTCCCCGATGGCGCTCGATTGCTGCCCCGCACCCCAAGAACACACCGCCCAGATCTTCCCGGGACTTTTCCTATGGAAATTCTCGATCTCTTGTCCTCGTGACTCCCGATTTCACGAACGTCGATATCCCGATGGTTGTCAGGACTTCTGCTTGGCGTGAGAAGGGTTAAACCCTGTGCACCTCCTGTCTGATCTGACGGCTGACGGGATTTCTAAATGATATCCAACGACTGTCGATCTCCCCCTTCTATGGGCTTCTCCTGAGCTCCTCCTGGACGTAGAAATCAACGGTCCGGATCTCTTTTCTCTGTCGATCCGACGGATGTTGTTGCTCCCTCCTGAGCTTGCGCAATTTCTTCCCATGCTTGGAATAATTTTCAAATTTCCAAAGGCCTCGGCCTTTGTCTTTCTTCTTCTGCGAGCTCCTCAGCTTTGAGCCTCGCCTGCGTTCTCCACGACATTGTTCCTCCTGAGCTTTCACTCCCCGAACTTGCTCCTTTCGAATCCTGAAAGGATTCTGATGTCTGTGCTCCTGCAAAATCTCCACGCACATAAAGTGCTATTTCTCCTGAGCCTGTCTTTCTCTTTAGCTCTTCGAAGGCTTCTATCCTATCTATCTTGAAGCCTAAGATTTTTCCAGTACTCAGACCCCTAAGGGATTTTCTCCTTCTTCTTCTCTCCTGAACTCACAGCAGAGATCTTTCCTCAACGCACCTCGTGCTTATGCTCAATGCCCACCTGGCAGAGCTTCCCTTCATGTGTGCTCCTGTCACCTGCTCGATGCCCACCTAGCAGAGCTCTACAGAATCCTCAGTGATTCTGATCCTCCACGAACTCACAATAGAGTTCTTCCTCATCACCCCTGTGTGTACGCTCGATGCTCACTTGGCAGAGCTTTACAGAAATTCATAGCAGAATTTTTGTCTGCAACTGTGTCTCAGCTACACAGCTTGCCTCCTGAAGTGTTAAGCAACCTCAAAGGTCTTCTTCATCTAAATTGATGATTCCAGCTCTTGTGCTGCAACACGTCTTTTTCTGACTCCGCAGAGTTCAGAAGTGCTTCAATGCACTAGCATTCAGAGTCCACAACACTCTGTCACACCCTCCCGGTGTGAAGCCACAAAGAACCTCTCAAGCCTGAAACCAAACAAACTCCCTGCAAATGCTTAAACATACATACATTCACAGCATATAAAAGAACACTCACAGGCATCCATTTAACACACAGTAATGCAGGAAAAATTGCTCTTTGTATTAAATATGGCAAATGCCTATATTTACAATGTGTTCCTGAGCACGGCCTGTAACAAGGGCTCGACTCTTCTCTCTTCTGCTCTCTACTCGCAGACTATCACACACTAACTCCAAAATGAGATCTTGAAATCTCTTTTACATGAGGGGGCTCTTTGAGCGCTTCCCTCCAGGTCTACCTACTCTATTCAATTACAATAAATGGATGTCTAGTCCAACATTTGGATCTAGATCTCAGTGGATCTAGCATTAAAGCCAATCTACCTAACGCCTGCATAAATCACGACTTCCCATCTCAACAGCTTAAAAGCATTAAATTACATTCAATTTCAAATTTAAATGAGGCTGCTCCTCTTCTTCATCCTTGAATGCATGCGCGCTGACGTGGCTGGCTGGTTGGATGGATGATGTGGAGCGATGCTCCTGCATCATAAGAATTATCAAAAGGCTCATTGAAGATAAGCCTCGTCAATGGCACACTCTCCTCACTTACGCCCTTTGGGCAGATCGAACTTCCACCAAGGTGAGTACTGGCTGCACTCCTTTCCAGCGTATTTATGGTCAAGAATCCATTCTGCCTACTGAGCTAGAACTTTCCTCCTTAAGGTTAATGCTACAGGTCAAAGAATTAAATTCTTTTGATGTTTCTCAAATAATTAATGCACTTTTGGCTTTAGAGGAGCAAAGGACGTTTTCCTTGGATAATATAAAGAGAAGACAACAGACTGTTAGAAAATATTTCAACAAGATTGTCAAAACGGTCAAATTTAAAGTCAATGAGAAGGTACTATTGTGGGATTCAACCCATGTTTATAGAGGAAGGAATTCAAAGTTTCAAAATTTATGGTTGGGTCCTTTTAAGATCGCTTTTGTCCTGGGAGAAAATTCTTACATTCTAAAGGACTTACAAGAGCGATTGTTTTCCTACAACACTAACGGTTCCCACTTAAAACATTACATGGAACCAACTTGAAGAGTTTAATGTTGTTTGGAATGTTTCTGTATTATAGTAGTTTTCATTTCTCATTTTACATTAGTAGTTTTTCATTTCTCCTTATTTTAATTTTGTTGTTTCATTTCTGGTATGATATTTCTTGCTTTTTTTTTTTCTTTTGACTTCATTTCTTGTCAAAATAAAATGTTGGATCAGGTTTTACACAACGACGCTTATGCAAAGTATTGTTAATAAATAACAATCAAGATTACATAGCTGTCATGATGTTCCTCTTGAAAGCATCATTGAAATTGTTATTTGCTTCCACTACTGTTTTATGATATAGTTGGTTGTATCCCTCTTCTGCTTTCCTTTTCTTCATCCATTTCAAGATACAAAAGAGCAAGTTCAGAAAATTTTTCTCCTTGAAGTCAAGAACATTTTTTAGTTGAATGATTATGCTTAAAGGGATAAACCCCCTCATACTTAACACTTTCCATGAGTTATTCCCAAATTCCCAATCATTTTTCCATTAAATCTGCTCACTTCCCCTTGTTGCATAATCATTATGATTTATATCTTCTTGATCTAATGTTACTTGGTCTGCGAAACCAGCCATTCTGAGTTCTTAATCTTTTGAAAACAAATTTCCCCGTGGAGTCGCCAGTTTGTTGACGATTAAAATCGTAACAATGAATTCCGCCCACAAAGTATTGCTAAAGCGCTATTATTTAACTATGCTAATAATATAATAATAGTAGGTGGGACCCCCTTGTAGACTAGCGGTGCAAGGATTAACATAATACACATGTTTTGCTGATGGTTTTGATGTTGCCTAAACAATCCTACATGTTTGACGATGCAATATTAATTTCATATTGGCATGATAATGAGTGGATAATGCATTATTGTGGAACACTTTTGGTAATCACTTGTGGCATTAAACAAGTTCTATGGATATGAGGATGATGTCGTTACAACTGCTATGTTACAACTTTGTTACTAATTATTATGTTGATTACCTAGCCTCATATATGCGAGAGATATTTTAATGGTAGCATGGTCAAAACAAAGAGAAAACTATGAAAATATCCTAAAGTGTAACAAAAGGAAAGAAACTATGTATTTGGGATTTAATGAAACACTAAATGCAAGTTTTAATGAAGTTAAGGGATACTAGTGTCACTCCTAACTATTATGCTATTTTTTGGCTAATGGACTATGTAAATTTCATTAGATTTCAAAGGAGGCGCATATAGCATTGTTAATATGTATTATTGCTTGGAGTTATGGAAAGTGTTAACGTGTAAACTATATTGGGTGGCACACTATGCAATGGATATTGTCTCAGATCTCATAATCGTTTGGCATTGAATATGCATTAGTTATTTGGTTTGATTATTGGTGAATGTGATGCTTATTTAGTTGTCTCATACTTCGAATTGAATGGGACCAGATGATGGAAGCGACGTTCATTTACTACACGTCACTCCATACTTTCCCTATCACCCGTCACCCTAGCATTGCTCCATTGTTGCAATTTCTCTATGTTGGTTATGAAGCTCTGCGTTTTCAGGTTTTTGGAAGGGAGGCTCGACCAACTCGCCATTTAAGCATTTTTCTCACATATATGATTCTTTTTCTCTCCATCCATGATGTATTCTCATTTGTATGAACCAAATGATGTCTCAATGATGATTTGATTGTGTGTGTTCTTGATATTTTTGACTGTGTGTAGATGTGTTGGCTCTGTTATGACTATAAAATGTTTGGAATTGCAAGCAAAGGAATGGGTATTTTTAAGTTGTGCATTGGTTGTTTGCTTGGTCAGTGTAATTTTATGATGAGTCTCTGTGAAATAATAAGTAAGTAGTGGTGCAATATGGCTATGTGTTGATGATTCAGGGTTTTTGCTCTGTGTATCACTGTCGGTTAAATCATTTCCTCTCAGTCGTTGTGGTAACTCTTACCCAGTCGTAGAGAAATTTCCAACAGTTGTTATGCTCTTTTCTTCAAACCTCGAGTCATGGTTGGTGACCCATTCTTACTGTCTTTTCACTGGAAGCATCCCAAAGTTCCAGTATTTCTTGGTCACCCAAATATTAACACAGACCTGTGTGGGTATTGGATTGATACAGGGTGTATCTTTGCATTCTGTCAAAAGGATGTGTGTGTCCTCACTGTCGTTGTTGTCAAGTTGTTCGGATATTAAGGGTTGGAAATGGATGTTATATCTCTGCATTTTTTTTTAATAACCGCCACTATTAATTTAACCCTCATATCTTCCCTACAAGTTTAGATGCACCTGTGTGCACTCGGTTATTTTAATCTGACTTGTCTTTTCTCTCCTCATGTGTTAATTATTGATTCCATTGCCAGGACTTGGAGTGATAAGTGAATACTGTATGGCTCACTGTCGTGTCTTGTTCGAAATATATTTTTTCCTGTGGTTGATATAAGCCCGAAAGACCCTCAACTCTCTGTGTTTTTGTATAAAAGATGAACGAGCTCTTATTACCTCCCCGCACTTGATTTTGACAGAGTCCGAGTTAGACTCTGACTTGTCTTTTCTCTCCTCGAGCACCTTCTTGGGTTGTCAAGTATTGGTTATTAGTTAAGTAAATGATCATGGAAATATTTAAGACACATGCTCTCTTGTTGAGTCTTTGTCTCGTCCTTGTATGATAAAATTGTTTGAATAAGAATGAAATGATAAGTGCATATAGTCGAGGGTTGTCTTCCTATTCATTATGGTTTCACTCATTTTGTTTTATCCAGCATGGTCTTGATTGCATATGAAAACACAAGTTTAAAATGATGCCTATGTGTCAATCGACTTATGTTCACTCATATATGATTGGTTATATTGGAACATCGCGCATACTACCAATTGTTTTAAAGGAAGTTATATCCACAGAGATAAGGCTCGGGGTTTATGTTTTGGTTGACTGTGGTTTCATTGCAAGATTTTGGTCGATTGATATGATGAATATTGTGTGTAATCGGGCATACTTTGAATTCTGTTCACGTTTTGAAAAGAGACCTGTGTATATTTTAATTGGGCTCGATTGTTGATTGGTAAACAGTGGATGTTTATTGTTATCGTGGTGCATTATGGATTATCAGGAATAGATGTCAAGCATATTGTTGTGCATGTTTTGATTATTATTTAAAAAAAAAAAGGAAAGAAGGGATCAACATTTTGTTAAACAAGACTGTTGAATGGAAAGGTTTTTTATAATTTATGATGGCATAGATTGTTATGAATTAAAGAATTCTGGGAAGTTTAATTATTGAAACAACAAGCAGTTTTGTATACAATTGAGAAACAATGAATGTTGGTGCTTTTTGGATTGATTTTAATACATAGTTATGATTGTTGATTATTTAATTTGTTTTATGAACAATATTAATTAAATCCCCTGTCATTTTCTCATTTTTTCGCTCATTACGAATCCCCTCACAATCCCAGATTCATTTTGCACACCCTGTTCTTAAAATCAAATTAAAAAACTTTGTATTACAACGATTAAGAAATAACTCTAAGATCGATCACAGTTGATATGATTTTGTTATTGTTTCACAGTCAATTGTATAATGAATTGTTGACCAGTAATCATGTTCTTACTCCCTTTCATTTTATCACTTTTCCGCTCAATACAACCCCCTCAGATATCCCAGAACCCTTATTCATTCCATGCTCATTGACAATTATTAAATGAATTTTATGGATTGGATTGCATGGGTCTGATGTGATTGTTGAGCCAAACTTTGTTTCATATTAAGAGATGTCATGTATGGTTTCTTTAAGAAGCTAGTTGCTAATAAACGTTGCATACAGGATGAGCTTCTTCAGCAGAGGAAGCCATGGCTGAAATAACAGGGGCAAAGGGAATTGGAACAGAGGGCCTAGAAGGCCAATATTCTCGATACATTTTGATGCAGATCCACAAGAGTTAAACCAGCTCTTCCAAGATGGATTTTTCAATTGGATTGGACAAGGGGTAGTCCAAACTAGGCCAGAAATGCCTCCCTTCCAACCCCAACTTGTCCCTAGTATCCCTGTCCCCCCTCATGTTTCATTGCAACCCGAAGTTCCTGATAATGACGGATAGTAGGAGATTTTTCAATCAGTAGTCTCCCAACATTGTGGCTGGCCCAATTTGTCTCTACCTACTCCTCCTCCACCTGCTGACCCAAATGTCCAAATTTCCCTTGCAAGCAAGAAACTCAAAACTGGAGCCCACCACATGCACGACAAAGGAAAATATGATGTTTCCCCCTCCTCCCCCTCAAGTGATTCAACCAAATCTGTTTCATCATAGATGCACTTGAGAGATGATTTTTCTCATGTCATCAGTGAGATCAAGCCTCAAGGCTCCACACAACCTAAGGCTAATTCAGGAAAATCAAAGGGAAAATTGTCTCCCAAAGTGGAAAATATGTTTTTTGTGTATATTATATTGATTTGTTGAGAACAATTGACCGCTGAAGTTTTTGGACAACATATTTTTGGATATTATATGTTTGGATATGATTTAAAATAATATTGATATTTAATTTTCAAATTATGAGAATGATTATGGGATCCACAAGGAGGGATGTGTTTGATTGATTGACTAGTTATGTTTATTTGGTTAAGAAACTAAAGGGAGTCACAAGGGGTGCTACCTACTAGTTATTATTTATTGAAAGACCCATATTATTATTATTATTATTATATTAATTCTTCCCCTAACTAAAGGTTAGTTGAGTTTTAACTAACTTAACTAAAATAAGTAGTTGAACTACTTTAACTAATTTGGTATGCATAAAAGCAAAATGAGAAGGAAGAACAAGGGGATAATAGAAGGAGAAACCATACTAAGGTTTGCTCTTGATTTTTATAGAGATAACTTAGCTTTCATTCATTCTTCAATTCATTAAAATCCTAATTCTCTTTTATGACAACATGGTCCTATTGTAGACATCAAGATTCAAAGCTCAATTACATCATTCATACACTTGTTTTCAGAGGTGTTGATCTATCTTTGATAGTCTGTGTAGACTTGTTTATTTATGAATTAAATTTCATGACTAATAAAGGATATTGTTCAGAGTCGAGTGGGAAGCAATCTGTGGCAAGTTGATCTAGATTTTAAATTTCAGTTTTTACTTCCTGTCAAAGTCCTTTTGTATGGTTTTCATCGGGGATATCTAAGTTTGACTTTGGTCCAAAATCCCTCAGGGATTTTTGTAAAGAGAACGACTCTTTTGATTTCTTGGAATGAAATAAGCGATTGTTTTTTCTTTCTCAACTGTGTTGATATGTGACTTGGCATTTTTGCTTTTGTCTCCACATTTACCTTTTGCATTTGTATTATTCAGAAAATGGTATAAAAATGTTATACTTTTTTGTAACAATCTTTTATTAAAGAATCAGCCTAACCCCTTGTAATTAATACTTGTGGATTGGGAAACATTTTTTGAGGCTATAAACATAGGGTAACATTCCTAACTATCTTGCATTAGCCAAGTAAGATCCGAAAATGCTTGAGTAAGATAGTTTCACATATTTCCCTCAACAAGCAATGCCACGTGAAAGTTCCCAAAACAATATTTTCTCCCCTTTTCCTCCTCCTCTTCCTCCTCTTGCAAAATTTTCCCCAAAACAAAAAAATGAGACCTCTTCCAAGTCCTCTCCTCTCTTCCTTATCCTCCCCTCTCCTTCAATTCCCCAACTACCTTATCCCCCTAATTAATTACCCAACAACCTTATCCTTTCATTAATTACTTCACCTACCTTTTAATAATAAAATAATAAAAAGACTCATTTAATTTATTTTAATAATTAATTAAATTTAAATTAAAAAATATGAAAATTAAATAATCAATTTGGGTTGTTACATACCCCACCCTTCAAGAAACTTCATCTGGGAGTTAGATTAATTTACAATACAAGGGTAACGACACACGATTCATACATCCACAACAAATAATCAACATTATCAATTTAAAAAACTTATACATACTAGTGTACATGTGCAAGGAATGCATGTATAGCTAGCACATACAGGAATCACACATGCACTAATGACAATAATTATCACTGCTAAAGTAATTCTTGCATGTGTCCAATCCAATCAACAAGACCATTCATTTCATAAAAGATACTAGACCAATTAAATGTTTGTGAAATCCCTTAATTATAATAATTTAGCACAAACAACATTCACTTAGATAATTATAGTTCAATTAAGCAAATATAACACACACACACACACACACACACACACACACACACACACACACACACACAAACACACACATATATATATTTTAAAATGAGGAAATCAATAAATTCTACCATAAGGCAAAATCCCCACACACTCTCAACTACTTCTAGTCATCCTTCCTCTCTATCCTACTTCCATCTTCCATCCCTATCCTTCCTCTGCTGGACTATCTTGGAGAGTCAAATATATTGACCTAACTTCAAATAGAACCCATAAGCGGAAGTGTCAACTCTCTTGACCAAGCTTCCCCAATAGACAACTGACAATCATCATCACACATCTAGGGGAGTGTGAGCTAACACCGTCCTCCCATGACTCTAGGTTTCAGAGGATACAGGGTGGGAAATGACTCCACCCCTCCTAATAGGACTAGGGTCCAAACCCTAGCATGGAACATATAGTGGCACTGTGTTGCTGGGAATGTTTTCATCGTATATTTAGTTTTAGGCAGTCTCGCCACCTGAAAAACTTGCACTTGTCCACATATCATAGCAATGCATTTGAACCAATATAATTTCACATACAAAATTTATACCATATTGTTTCCTGGTCGATGTTTATGACATCAACCTTTTTATCATCATTATTATTTGGATTTTCATAGTCTATTGACCTGTAGATTAGTATATAACACAAACCCATACATATCCATGCATTATCATCATGTAAATTCATTTAATCATAATCTCAATCTGGTATCCACGTACCAACAAATTTAAATGTAAAAATTTTCAAGTTAGAAATAGATTGCATAATATCCAACATAATTCAAATAAAGTTAAACATTCATAAAATTGACATTCACATAGGTTCATATGTCTTAAAATTTCAAGTGTATCATTAATAGTTTCATAGTGAATAGAAAATAAAGATGATTAGGCCTTAAGTAATTCTAGCTGTCTAAGTCAAAAGGTGGCATTACATACACCCAACTTTTGGGAAAACATATTCCCGAGGTGGTCAAAAAAGGTGAGGGATGATCTTGTCATAAGGTCTTGACATCCTCCCAAGTAGCAGATCATGGGCTATACTTGTCCCACTGGACCTTAACTTGGTCTACCAGACAGTTCCTAAGTTGTCAGACCCTATGGTCCAATATGCGTAACGGTTCGACCATGAAGGTTCCTGCGTCTGATACCTGCAATTCCTTCCAATTCAGTTTATGAGATTTTTCACCACATAATGACGTAGAACAAATACATGAAAAACATTATGAGTTTTATGAAAGTGGGGTGGCAGTACGAGACGATAGGAAACAGGTCAAATTCTCTCTTGGATTTTGAATGGTCCTATAAATCGAGGCGACAACCTTGTCCCCTTCTTGAACTGAATGGTACTCTTATTAGGCCTAATACAAATGAAAACTTGATCTCCCACTTTATAACTTCGGTCAGTCCTATGTGCATCAACATAACTTTTCTGTCTATCTTGTACTTCCTTTAGTCGCTGCCTAATCTAAATCACTTGTTCCTCCATCTCTTGAATCAATTATGGCCCAACTGTCACTCAGTCTTCTAACCTTTCCCAACTCATCGGTGCCCTCCATGGCCTTCCATACAGAGCTTCATAGGGTGGCATTCCAATGGAGCTATGAAAACTGTTATTGTAGGCAAACTTTACCGAGGGTAGGTACTTCTGCCAATGGGTTTGATTATCCATAACATACATCCTAAGAATGTCTTCCATAGCCTGATTTACTCTCTCATTTTTCCCATCTATTTCGGGATGATATGTTGTGCTTAAGTTCAACTGAGTTCCCAACCCTGATTGCAAACTTGTCCAAAACCTAGATGTGAATCAGGATTCCCTATCTGAAATGATCTTCTTGGGTAACCCGTGCAAATGGATGACCTCACTTATAAACATGCGTTCCACATCAGTGACATCATAAGTGTCTCTAACCAGAATAAAATGAGAACTCTTGGTCAACTTATCAACTATCACAAGAATGACATTGTGTCTATGAGATGTGAGCAGCAATCCCACAACAAAATCCATAGGAATGACTTCCCACTTGGACATAGGAACATCATGTAGTTGTAGGCGACCTGTCAAGTGGTGGTCATGGTCAGCCTTCACTTGTTGACACTCTAGGCACTTGACGATGAAATGGACTATATCACATTTCATGCCTACCCAGAAGAAAAGCTTCTTCATGTCCGCGTACATTTTCTTCACACTCGAATGTGCACAATAAAGTTCTCTATGGGATTCCTTCAGTATGATGCTTCGAATATTCCCACCTACGGGGATGTACATCCTTCCCCGATATCTCAACAATCCATCTGCTTCCAAGCTATATCCTTCATACTTTGTATCTAATTGCCTCCCACTTTGGAGGGTTGAAGTAACCTTTAAATACCAACTATCTCCAAGAAGTTTCCCCAATACACACTCCCTCAGATTAACTTTTAAGGGTACCAAGGAGAAGACACATGGTCTCCTGCTCAAGGCATCCGTGACCACGTTCTCCTTTCCTTTAATGTATGAAATTCCAAAATCGTACTCACTCATAAACTCACTCCATCGCCTATGCCTGACATTGAGATCCCTTTGAGTGAAGAGATGCTTTAAGCTTTCATGCTCTGTTTTTAGCTCAAAGCTTCGCCCCACTAGAGAATGCCTCCAAAGATTCAGACCTAGCATTACAGTTATCAACTCTAAATCATGAGTACTTAAGTTTCCATAGTTTCTCTTTATGTCTCTCAATTCACCCACAAAGGGAATTAATAGTCATTTTAGGCTAAAATGACCAAATTTCACTTTTGACTTAAATCTCCTAAGTCAAAGTGAAGTTAGACATAAATTCATGGTACATGGTACAAAGTATTTCCCACTTGTGTTTAGAGGCTCACAAACACAAGGGGACCACTTTCCAAGGTACCCAAATCTCAACATATGGATCGATCCCATCTAGGTCAATTTTCATTGGAACTTGTTGTCAGTTGGTTATTGGGATGGAACTTCTTGTCTTGTGTTTCCAAGTAGGGTGTTGATTTCATCCCCACTCTATTTCAGAATTGTGATTCTTCTGAATGTATGAAGAATGTCGTTTATATTCATATTGATTTTTCATTAGTTAGTGCACTGAGCAATACAATGACTTTTGTGATTTTTTGTGATTTGGATAACAATAATGAATCTTTTAATCTTGCATCTTGATTTTAATGTTGGAACATTTGTAGTTTGCCACATCTAGTGATTTATTGGTTGATAACATTCCAACATAAGTGTCGTTCTGATTTATGATATCAATTGGATCTGTATTGGTTTCCTTCTCCATGTTTTGGATTTTAATCTCATCAAATTGTTTCTTGATATCACTTCATGGACACCATTCACTTGATAAAACTTCATTAGAAGCAACATTTGTTTCTCCACATATGTTAATAAGTTTTTTTTTGTTGTTGTTGTGTATTTTCTCATATGTAACTTCATAATTTGTGCAAGTAGGCTTTAACTATGATTCCTTACGCAAGAATTTTCTTCATCTTTCTTTGATA
Source organism: Picea glauca (assembly GCA_000966675.3). Taxonomy (NCBI): domain Eukaryota; kingdom Viridiplantae; phylum Streptophyta; class Pinopsida; order Pinales; family Pinaceae; genus Picea; species Picea glauca. The sequence goes on from JZKD02S1673281.1 coordinate 292,237, forward strand.
ACTTCTTATTGAATTTCTCCTTGAGATATTAAATTTGTTGTTGTGATACTTGATCATTTTGCTTATATTTTCTCACCTCTGGTTTTAAAAAATAGATTTTATCATTAAGACACTTGATTTCTCCTCTACATTTTTGTAACTTGTTTCACATCAATTTCAATTTTTTTTTACAAATTATGAAAAAGTGTCCTTAGTTGCTTCTATCATTAATGCCATATTTAACAGATGATATTGTCCTTGGCTAATAATAACCCTTTCTAAGTGACTCTTCAAACCACTCAAAATAGGAGGCATTTATATATATCCCTTTTTATTTTCCTTTATAAATAAAATTTTCACCTTAAATGATATTTTTTTGTCAATAAATTATAAAAATTAAATTTCTATTTCTTTTTCACCCTTGGTGCTTATTTTTGTCAATGATTAATATAAATGGATTAAGGATTTTTTTTTCACCCTTATGCTTATGTTATCCCATTTTAACTTATCTCTTGGATGACCTTTATTCAACTTGGAAAAACTTTGACCTTTAATCTTCTTCCATGAGTTACCACCCTTATGGAGAGTCGTGTCGGGCAACGTATTAACCTAGTATAGCTACATAATCCCAAGCACGTTACTTAGAATTTAACTAAGAATTACAACAATTCCTCCTTGCGATGAGATTAATTTATGCCTCACCTCAAACTTAATATGATTTTAAACCTTGAATGTTTGCAATGTTTCTTTTTGCCATCTATGCATTCTCATCAAGGAAAATACATATTACATTTGACATCAATCATCAATCAATCAATCCTTCGGCATCAATCAATCACTTGAAATCAATCAAACCATTTGTATCAATGACAACCTGATCCAACAATCTCCCCCCTTTGGCATTGATGGCAATACCAACATTGATGTCAACACCAATTACCAATTATTGATGTCAACATGTAGATAAGGCATGCTTTACATCAATAGTCAATGTGACTATCTCTCCCCATCAATAATCGTCAATCACATCAATGGATCATCTATATCATCTCTCCCCCTTTGACATCAATGGCAAAGGGCCATTCTCCCCTTCCCCTTGCTTGAACTCTCCTTGGGGCTGCTCCCCCTGTCTGAATGCTTTTGATCTTCCTCTGAATAATCTCTCCCCTTTTTAACAAGGGATATCACTCTGATGTAATGTTGAAGATACATCGCTCATACTCCCCCTGTGACCATTGCTCCCCCTGAAATTGTGCCTTTTTTCTCTTTCTTCAAATATAGGGCTCTTTCTCAAGTATTTATCTTTGCATCTGATAAATATCTCCTCCTGGAATCATGGGAAAGAGAATGACTCCCCCTATGGTTATGGCTCCCCCTATATTTATTGCAAAATGAACAATATGCTACCATATGACGATCCTTGGACCTGTCCATGCATCAAACTCATGCCCCACCAACCATTATGAAACAAAAGGTATGTCAAAAATAAAATAGAGAATCATGAGTAGAACATCACCCAAGTACATCATGTACAAATTGTGTGCCCATAATGCATAACACCCATGTACATCAACCATGTACATCAATACCATACAATATGCCATAAGATCTCACCAATGGAATGTATCAACCCTATGCCAACATGTGCATCTGCCAATATGCCAACCATGTGCATCTACCAATATGACAACCAATGAGCATCTATCAATATGCCAAACAAGTGTCATATCACTCATGATATGTCTCCATCATGAACCAACTACCATAACCATGTATCTCAAACAAATGCTAATTGTTGTGCTAATTAAGTAATACAAATGGTGTAGTATCATCAAGCATATGCCATATATGAATGTATCAAATATGTACATCACCATGCACCAATACCACAAAATGATGAATCCCATACATGTATGCCAAATCCTCCATAAAACATGTGCCAATCAAACTGCTAGTAGGTTCCTCTACCAATGTACTAGAAATGTACCAATCATGCATCAACTATAGATCATCAATGATGTACAACATGATCACCTCATCAACTCACCAACCACATGTCCCAATGTGTAGCCCATCCATATGCCAAATGCATGCATCAAGTTTTCTTACACGTAAGCTTCCAATAATACATCATCAAGATATATCAATGAAGCTCAAAATGTGTACCAGCCATGTACACCAACAGATCAACATCAATCCTCCATTCACTACAACAAATACTAAGCATCCAACAACACATGTACTAGTAGTATGATTCAATAGATCAATGACATCTCTAGCTAGCATCATCAAGATATATCACATAACCAAGGTGCCATAACTTCACTGTCATAACCAACATTGTTCTTCAACAGTAAATGCCTCAATACATACTCATGGGTTAGTGCCATGCATCCAAGCTTACCTTTCATTTTTTTTATCGTCACATTACATAATCAAATATAGAATCATGAAAACCTGCAACAAACAGTGTCAGAACCTGCAACAAACCATGTCAGACCCTGCAACACAGTGTTATACCATCACATCAAGATGCAGCCCATGTTCATTCCCTTTTTCCCAAGGCTTTACCACATATACGCGGCCTGCTACACAACAGATCGTGTATGTACGCGACTTATTCAAGGTCATCCTGCGTATGTACATGACTGATACCACTGTCACCTGCATATTCTTCAATAGATGACTTACTAGAGCTTCCCTTAAGGCTTCCATTCTACTATGATTGCTCAGTCTTCTTCATCCACTTCTGAAGGTGTCCCTGCTTCTCAGAACTTGAGCTCTGAGAATCCATATTCTCAAAGATGTCTCCCTTCCTTACTTCATTCCTTCTTCTAGCCATGCTATGTGAAGTCCTCATCATGGACTTTCTTCTTGTGTTCTAGCAATCCTGGGATTTGTGGCCAAATCCACTACAGCTGTAGCATCTCATGGTGTTACACTGAACAACAATGTGTCCTACTTGATCACATCTCCAACACCTTATGGTGTTATAAAATCTTCCATTATATCTCCTTTCATAATATCTACATTCAAAAGCTTTGTGACCATATTTATTACATGAATAACAATGCCCATGAAAAATACTTTCATACCTTTGCTTTGGTGTCCCAAAGATAGCTTCTTGATGTCTTCCTTGCTTTGTTCTTTTGAAATTTTCTTTGCCTTGTGTATATGGTTGTTTTGAAACATTGTCTTCCTTCTTTGATGGACTTACCTCATGCTTCTTTGAGGTGCTTGCTTCAGCATGTGTAGCTTATTCTTTGTATCCAAGACCTGATTTATCATATGGTGATCTTTTACTTTCCAAGATCTCATCCAAGATTTGTGAGCTATTCAAGAATTTGTTTGAATTCTCTACCTTCTTTCTAAGGTCAACAACTTCAGCTTCTAACTTATGACATGACTCTTCCTTTTCATTTATTTGATCCTTCAATAGTTCC
>JZKD02S1673281.1:313130-331311 GCA_000966675.3 Picea glauca
GCGGTATTTATATTTTATTAATTGACCTGCATACATACAAGTACATCAACAAGCTCCTGGCCTTCAACACTTAGGCTCCCTGGCCTAACAAAATTCATAAGCCTACAGCTTATACAAAACTTGGTTCACCAGCCTATAGAACATATTTACAATTCTTTGCATGTAACATGATCTGTAACGGGGCTCGGCCTTGGGGACACTACAATGCATATCACATGTTACAAGTTCTATAGTAGATGGAGGTTGCAACTTGCAAGTTGCATGCACAACACTTGCACGCTCACAACTTACAAGTCACGGGGATTCTTTGGAAATTGGATCATATCACATCCTGCAGGTTGAAAAGTGAAGGTTGAGAGGGAAGAAAAGATCAAGGATTCAGAAACACTACCCAAAACCTTCATGCATCTATCCAGAGAGGTGAGGCTCATTAATATTAAATTGCAATTGCAATGATGGAAATTATCTTCGTTTGACTGAAGCTAGAAAACAGGGCTTGATTAATCAATGGTGGAATGGAATAGAGTATATGAAATTTGGAAATATGCTAAGCAAAGAAGAATCTTAAATATTTAAGGATTTTTCTTTTCTATTTATCTTTTAATGGTGTTGTATTCCATATGATGTAGGAAACATCAAATATTTTATATAAAATTTTGTATTTTGATGATGTTACGCCAAATATAATTTCATAATAATTTTATGTTATGCACAAGTTGTCTTTGTGTTCACAACAAAAGTTTCTCTTGTATTCATGAAAAAAGTTTTAAAAATACATATAATACATATTATTTAAATGACTAGCAAAAATAAATATAAGGCGTCATAGGAAAGACAATTTTAAAAACAAACTTGTCATAAATATTTTACTTGAGAGGTAGGAGTTGTTAGCACTGAGAGTCACCCTTAGATTGCAGGAGGATAAGCCCAGTACCCATCAAAATTTTGTGGAGGTAGGTTTTATGAATGGAGGTCAAATGGAAAAAGCTCAATAAAAGAATGTTTTAACAAAGAAGCTGGACAAGCAATGCATAAGGAAATGAGGTCCTAATTAACTTCAGTCAGTGGTTTAAGGTTAAAGGTGAGAAGAAGGAAGACTTAGTGAGAAAGGTGGACATGTATTCCATGAACATCCTGCCTTCAAGCAGCTTGGTGAAGAAAAACTCAGGCACAAGAGCACTCTTGAACTTAAGTTTCAGACACTGAAATATATCACAGTAGCGTAATAATAAAACCTCCATTATCATGCGACTACGAAAACTCGTCTGGATCCTCCATGCACGAGAATTTCATCATAAGGGGAAATAAAACAAAAAAAAGAAAGTACTGGAACAGGTCACAACAACGTTATAATCAAACCTACATTACAATACAACAACAACCCTCGTCTGGATCCTCCATGCACGAGTGTTTCAGCACAGTTTAAACAAGAAGATGAAATAAGTTGACTTCTATTAATGTGAAAGTCTCAATTTTTATACATAACCAGAGAACAACTTTGGTATAAAAATAATAAAAAATAGGGAGCTTTGCTCAACAAGTTGACGACCTTAACAAAATCTTAAAATGACCTATTTATAATTAGATCAGTTCACAACTGCCAGGAGTGTGATATGACCATTCCATTCAAAGCCTTCGTCTGAGCGTTCTTCTTTCAAACTGTGATTGTTTCCTCCTATCAGACGCAAGCTCAGATCAGTATGGGCCTCCAAGAAGAAACCATCACTGTTGTACCTCAGGCTGACACTTCTGTCTCTTCGGCCATGGGTTTCACTTTTCCTATTTATGGACTGAGCTAAGGTTTCAACTACCGGTCCTTTTTTTCATTAACTGGATCTTCATCGGGATTGGAGTGTGGTTGGACGACTAGAGGAAGACCACCTGTCGCAGCTGGATATGATATCATATGCACACGTGAGTTCGGGGTTGCGGGAAGCAGTTTATGACCACACCACTTTTGGGCCCGAAATACACTGCCTCTTGCCACGTAGCCACCCCGCAAAACTGTGGTTAGGATTTCGGCCCGCCCTCGAATTTTAACGCCTGTGTAGCTTGTGGCACCAAAATGGTCTATGGCCGTCGATCTGATCGCGATTTGCAAACTGGGTGTGCCTGTTATTTTAGCGCCTCCGCCAAAGTTTTATCCTCTTGCTAACTGTGGGAACCTTCCAACTGTGTTTAGAGATGGCCTTGAATTGAAATGTGCATTAAGAGATTTCTTCCACTGTAGCTGCATTTTCCTTCTTGTCTGCGCTCACGGATGTCACCTGTGAACCTAAACAACTTTATGTGATAACATTGGCTCCACAGGGGATGGCATGCTCCCCGCGAGCTGCCAAGAACGCGTAGTTCACATGTCTTAGCCTTTGTGTCATGGAGTCTCTTATTCAAACAGAAAATAAAAGGAAGTGGTAATTACAATGGTGGAAAGCCAATCATGGCTTAAGCAAAATATGTCTTCAGAAAGTGACCATTAATAGGTCCACCAAAAACTTTGGAATCCTCCAAGCTCTGCAACTTATAGGTGTTATTTGAAAACACTTCAAAAATCTTGAAAGGACCAATCCATAAGGCTTCAAATTTACCATGTTTTCCTTTGTCTTGCTTGGGGGCATCCCACTTGAGCACGAGATCTCCCAGCTGGAAATATTCATTGATTTCCCTCTTGTCAAAGGCTTGTTTCGTTTTCTGCTAGTGATCCTGAGCTTTATCAAGCAATTGCTTTGTAGCTTGATGTACTTCTAGCAGTTGTTGTATCCTCCTGACCATATCATCAAGTTCTCCTTGGTAGTCGTGGAGAAATTTTTCCACAAGCAAGGAAAGATGAGTAGGGAAAATAGCCTGAACCCCATATACAAGATGAAAAGGGGAAACACCCAATGACCTCTTTGTTGTAACTCTGTCAGCCCATAATGCAAATTTCATCTTTGAGTCCCAGGATTTCTTGTTGTCTTCTAACAATTTTTTGATGATATTTATGAGGCTCTTGTTAGAGGATGTTGCTAAACCATTTCCCTGAGGGTAGTAAGGAGTAGAATTGATTAATGTAATCCCATACAGTTCACAAAAATTGATCAATGGTTCAACTTTGAAGGAGGCAACATTGTCTGTAAAAATCTTGCTTGGACAACCAAATCTAGACATGATATCCTCAAGAAAGCTAATGATTACCTTGTGGAAGGAGCTTCTTGTAGGAATGGATTCTATCCACTTGGTGAAATAATCAATGGCAGTCAAAATCCATCTGTGCTGACCACTTGAGGCTAGGTGGATTTCTCCAATGAAGTCAAGACCCCACTATTGAAAAGGTCCAGAAACCACCACAGGTTTCAAAAACAAATATTTGAGTTGTTGCTTTCCAGAAAACCTTTGGCATTTGACACAAGCTCTAATCTTTGAAAAAACATCAGTAAAAGGGCTGGTCCAGAAATACCCATCTCTGAGGATCTTATAATTTGTGGTCCTCCAGAAATGATGCCCCCCACATAAGCTGTCATGAAAATCAGTCATAGCTTTTTGGGCCTCCTATGGGTCTAGACATCTCAACAAAAATCCTAGAGGATCCTTCCAGTACAAAACCTAATCAATGAGACAATATTTAATTTCTTTGAGTTTCAAATCTCTTACCTTGTTCTTGTCTAGACCATCAGGAGGCCACAACTTTTGCAGAAAATATATGATGCCTTTATACCAGGTGCATTCTGCCAAGTTGAGGTTGACATGAGAGTTTTTATCAGCAATATCAGCTTGCTGATTTTCTGAGTTTATGTTCATGAAGTAAACCCCTAAATCCTTGCAGTTTGATTCAACCAACAGTCTGGCTAAACCTTGGCCTTTTACCAATTTAGTGGGATTCATTTCAAGGTCAAATACCAGAATTTTAGCAATACATTTGTTTCTCTTCTCCTGAAGGGACATATACAACAATCTTTGAATGCATAACATATATTCTGAAAACCTTGAGGGATTTGATCAAAGCATATGCCTGTTTTTCCATGATATCATACTTCATTTTTGCATCCCTCAATGCTCTACTGAATAAGGAAATAGGTTGCTCTAACCCCTCTATATTTTTCTATAGAAAAACAATAGCCAATGTATCAAATGAGGAAAAAGAAAATATAAAAAATTCCTTAGAATATTCAGGGCTAATGAGAACAGGTGCTTCAGTCAAAGCCCTTTTGATGTGGCCAAAAGAATTTCTGGACTCAGCAGTCCATTTCACCTCGCTTCCTTTTCTAAGCATGGTTGTAATGTGCTTAAACAACTCAACAAAATTAGAGATGAACCTTCTTAGAAAATTGATTTTACCAAAGAAAGACTTAACCTCTTTCTTGGATCTGGGAAAAGATAAGGACTGGATGGCCTCTACTCTTCTTGGATCAATTCTTACCCCTTCTACTAACACAATATGTCTCAATAATTTTCCCTCCTTCATAGCAAACAAATATTTCTTAGGATTGAGGGAGAGACCAAAACTTCTGCATTTCAGGAAGACCTTCTTCAAATGATGAAAATGCTCTTTGTCGGACTTTGAGAACAATTTAGTGTCATCTAGATAGATGACTACAAATTTGTCTTTCTCCCCAATGAAGGTGATGTCCATGGCTCGTTGTAAGGTTGCTCCATCATTCATCAATCCAAAGGGAATTTTAGCATACATGAATGTGCCCCAAGGAGTAGTGAAGGCTATCGTCTCTCTGTCTTCAGGCAGGACAAAGATCTAATTGTAGCCAGAGAAGCCATCAGTCATAGACATCCTAGATGAACCAGTCATTTTCTGCAAAATGTGCTCCATCTTTGGCAAGGGGTAGTTATCGTTTTTGGATCTTCTGTTCAAATTCCTGAAATCAACACATAACCTAATTTCCCCATTTTTCTTCTTCACAGGCGCCAAGTTTTCCACTCATTCTGAATATCTCAAAGGAATGATGATCTGGGCATCCAACAACTTCTTCACTTTTTTTTCTATAATAGGCAACAACATGGGGTTTATTTTTCTGAGTTTCTGCCTGAAAGGTTTGGCCTCTTCTTTCAAAGGGATCTTATTCTCAATAATGTTTGTGTCATATATCCTTAGATCTTCATATTTCTAGGAAAACACATCAACAAACTCCTTCAAAAGCTTGACATACTCAGCCCTTTGCTCCTTTGATAAACTATTAGACAATTTGACATATTTGGGATCTTATTTTGTTCCTAAATTGCATTCAGTCACATCAACATCTTCAGTTGAACTTTTAATATTTACAACAACATAATTTCTATCAAACAATCTCTCCAAGGGGACAAGTCCTTTTGGAATATGGTTACCGGGTAATTGAACAATATGATGGTCAACAATTTTACTCAAAAAAACATCAGCATGAGGGCTTTCTTCAGTATCTTGATCTTGATCAATCTGTAAAGTAGAGAATTCCTCCATAGTCTCAAGAAATTTTTGTATCTCAAGATCATCCTCAAAGACCTTCCAATGTTTGACATTGTCAGGAATAGAGGGTCTATATTTTACTTCCACCTCATACTTGAGTTTGGGGGGCAAAGGAACTCTGAACTTACTTGCTAAAACAACCAAGGAATCTACCACATAGTTCTCCTCTCTTGGAACGAATGAGATATTAAAAGCCAAGAAGAAGCTATCAACAAGATCCCAAACTTCATTTCTGTATGCCCTTAACCTGGGGTTCTTAGCCTGATACCGATTTCTGACTTGATGAAAAATCAACTCAACATCTCCAAATACTGCTAGCTCCTCAATCTTCATGTCTTTGGCAGCTCTCAAACCCAAAACAAGAGCCTCATATTCTACCACATTGTTTGTTGCTTCAAATTCAAGCTTGTAATACAGAGATATTGTCTCATGGGCAGGGGAAATGAATACTACCCTAGTGCTAGCACTCTCCCTAGAAGAGGCTCCATAAAAAAACATCTTCCAAACAGAGGTATTGGGAGGAGGATTTTCACAGGAGGCAATAGGATGTTTTCTTATTTCAATAAGTGTTTGAGGAGCATCATTGAGTTGTAGCATACTGGTTCCTAAATTAGTATCAACTGTAAAAATGGGGTGGTTGGTAGGATTTTCTTCATCACTGATTATATAAGAAAGTTGTGCTTCCCTATAAAGCCTTCTATGTTCCCCCAAAAAAACAGGAATAATGGCATATGAAAGATCCATCTGCAAAGTTCCCCTGAGTCTTTTGATCCAAGATCTAAACAAGAGCATCCCAAAATTAGGGGGAACATCAGCCACCACAATATCCATGACCACACTTTTAATTGGAAATTGGAACAAGGAAACAACAAGGTCTTTAATAACCCCGAGGCACTTCACCTTTCTGGAATCAAATGAGTACAGGTCATGGTAGGTTTTTGTAACCTCCAACCCAAGCTCATCCATGATAGTCTTAGGCATGAGATTGGGAGATGCCCCTGAATCCATCAAGCAGTTGTGCAACACTTTATCATGAGTGTTTAATGAGGTATAGAAAGGAGGGGAGGAGTCATCCCTATCCTCTACCAAAGGCCCTAATATGACAGCTGGTTTTTCATTTTGGAGGTTGACTGAGTCTGTGGGATGAGATGAAGGTTTAGGCTGCAACATTTTGGAAAGGTAGCTTTTGAAATCCTCATTCTTAACTAGCTCTAAAAAAGGTACAGGGATTTTAATCTTTTGAATCTCATTCTCAAAGATAAAATAGGAGGGAGGCTTCATAATCTCCTTCACTTATGGGAAAGGGCACTTAACCACTGCCTAGGGGTTTTGTGCCTCTTTTTCTTTGCTGCTAGCTTCCACCTCCTTAACAGGATGCTCTGTTCTAGTAGGATGATCAGGAACGTCAGGCTTTCCCACTTTCTTCTTGGATATGAGGTTGTATCTATTTGGATTGCCACTGGTCCTTTCTCCTTTGCTCAACTCATTTAGTTGGATATCCATTAGAGACTCTTCATATGCAGATTGAGTTAAATGAGGGGACGAGGAGGTATCACCAAGATAGTGGATTTCAGGATCAACAACTTCTTCCTCTCCTTCTTCATCAGTAACAAGGTTATTTTGGAGAGGGGCTTGGATTTTTTTATGATCCATATCTCTATTTCTTTGATCTCTTTGGATGATTTGAGGGGAATTATTGGGTCTTTTGAAATTACCCCTATTATCAACATTCTAAGGGTTCCTATAGGTTTTCCTTCAAATTTCAATTTCTCCATTTCTGCAGAAAGTGATTTTACCAGTTTCGTCAACTCATCTACTTGAGGGGAGGCAGCAGAGGAATCAACGGTTGAAGCTTTAGACCTACATCTTCTTTTGTCTTTATCAGATTTACTCCTAAGCTTGTCAGATACCAATATATTAGACTCTACTTCAAGGGTTGCATCTTGCATATGAGCTAAAGAGGTAGCTCTTCTTTCTCTCAATAGGAGGCAAAACTCAAGGTCAAAAGCGCTGGCATAAGTAATCTTGGCAGAGGTTTCTATAGGATTTATTTCAGTGGGAATATTGTTGTACATCGTATTAAACCTCTTTGAGAAGTCTGAAACAGATTCCCCCTCTTCTCTCTTAAGTGACCCAAACTCTATAATATAATAAAGGAAATCTTTTTTATCCCCCCAATGTCTCAAGAATAAATCATCCAGAGCTTCAATCCCATCAATAGATCCAGGATTCAAGCCCCTAAACCATTTTCTAGCCTCACCATCAAGGCTCTATACGAAAACTCTCATCCAGACATCTTCATTTTTAATATTAAGATTATCTTCATAATTGTAAAAAGCTAAAAGGTGTTCTTCTGCAGTTATGTCTTCCTTCCATGTGAACTTGAGCATGTACTTGAGGTAATCTCCAACTGGTAGGGAATTCATAGGCTGAGGTAAAACAAGAGGGGCATACCTAGAATCCACTATGGCATCCATTATGTTTCTAGGAGGATTAACACCTGCCATTGGGATGTGAACTATAAGAGAACAAGGGGGAGATGGATTTTGGACAAGTGCGACTGTAGCTGTATTTCTAGGGGAAAAGGGAAACAACTGAGTGTTGGAGGAGAATGGTATAAGGTTCAAGGGAAGAGAAGTTTCCCCCTATTTAGCTACAATAAATTTAATAGGAGGAGGAGTAGGAAAACCCCAAGTGGGACAATCGTCTAAGATTCTAGGTCTAAACCACTTTACGATCTCAGGGGAAACATAGGTGTCAAAAATTTCTTCTAAATGAGGCCTATAAGGGGAGAATTCAATAGAGAAGCTTCCAAAATTTAAACTTCTGGAAATTCCAGCAGATGGTAGAGAAGGAGAATTTGATACAGCTACTAGAGTTTTAAAAGAAGAAGTTTGTAAATTACCAGAATCACCTGGTGCAACAGTTGAAAGTCCTTCTTGAGAGGTATTTCCCTTTTTGATAATATTTTCTGGGTTAGATTCAGGTGTTGCCAAAGGAACCTGTGGAGTAGACCTCGTGTGTCTGTTTTTGGGAGCCACAACTGAAACAATGGAGTCACCAGGTGCAAGTTGCAATCTTCAAGGTACTAATTTTTTATGCACCTTCAGAATCATAATTTCTTTGTCATTCAATCCCAGAGAAATGTCTTCAATTCGTTCACCGGAAACGACGCCAAGAATGTTAAAACTGAGAGTCACCATCAGATTGTAGGAGGATAAGCCCAGTACCCATCAAAATATTTGTGGAGGTAGGTTTTATGAATGGAGGTCAAATGGACAAAGCTCAATAAAAGAATGTTTTAACACAGAAACTTGACAAACAATGCATAAGGAAATGAGGTCCTCATTAACTTCAGTCAGTGACTTAAGGTTAAAGGTGAGCAAAAGGAAGACTTAGTCATAAAGGTGAACAAGTATGACATGAGCATCCGGCCTTCACGCAGCTTGGTGAAGAAAAACTCAAGCACAAGATCACTCTTGAACTTAAGTTTCAGACACTGAAATATATCACAATAGCATAATAATCAAACCTCCATTATCATGCGACTATGACAAATCGTCTAGATCCTCCATGCACGAGCATTTCAACGTAAGGGGAAATAAGACAACAAAAGGAAAGAACTGGAACAAGTGACAACAACATTATAATCAAACCTACATTACAATACAATTACAAACCTCGTCTGGATCCTCCATGCATGATTGTTTCAACATAGTTTAAACACGAAGATGAAAGAAGTCGACTTCTATTAATGCGGAAGTCTCAAGTTTTATACATAACCAGAGAACAACTCTGGTATCAAAATATTATAAAATAGGGAGCTTTGCTCAACCAGTTGACGACCTTAACAAAATATTAAAATGACCTATTTATAATCGGATCAGTTCACAACTTCCAGGAGTGTGATCTGGCCATTCCATTCAAAGCCTTCATCTGAGCGTTCTTCTGTCAGAATGTGTGTGTTTCCTCCTGTCAGACTCAAGCTCAGATCAGTATAGGCCTGCAAGAAGAAACCATCCATGTTGTACCTCGGGCTGACAATTCTATCTCTTCGGCCATGGCTTTCATGTTTCCTATTTATGGACTGAGTTGAGGTTTCAACTACCGGTCCTTTTTTTCATTAACTGGATCTTCATCGGGATTGGAGTGTGGCTAGACGACTAGTGGAAGACCACCTGTCGCAGCTGGATACACCATCATATGTGCACGTGATTTCGGGGCCACGAGAAGCGGTTTAGGACCACACCTATTTTGGACCTGAAATACACCACCTCTTGCCACGTAGCCACCCTTCAAAACCGTGGTTAGGATTTCGGCCCACCCTCGTATTTTAACGCCCGTGCAACTTGTGGTGCCAAAATGGTCTGTGGCCGTCGATCTGATCGCGATCTGTGAACTGGGTGCGCCTGATATTTTAGTGCCTTCGCCAAAGTTTTATCCTCTTGCTAACCATGGGAACCTTCCAACTGTGTTTAGAGATGGCCCCAAATTTAAATGTGCAAGGGATTTCTACCACTGTAACTACATTTGCTTGCTTGTCTGCGCTCATGGATGTCACCTGCAAACCTGAACAACTTTATGTGATAACATGAGTGCTCGCCAAATTTATACTATGTAAGTATTTGTACTCTCTATATCATTGGAAGTAGGTTTCTATAAACAAGATAACCATTAAATAAATTACTAAAAATATATATATTTCAAATTCATATTGTGTTGTCTCCACCCATTACATTTAATATAAAATAAATAAATAAGTTGAATTAAACTTTGTATACTTTTCCCAAACCAATTTCCATCATGTTCAAATTTATAAATTTTATCCCAGATTACACCCGTTGTGTGAAAAAAAGGTTGCTATCTTGAGCAAACTACCCCAGGTTCATGCACAAGTTTGGATGGCTAGGTTCATGCACAAGTTTGGATGGTTAGATGCAACAGGGACACGAAAGAGTTTATGTCGAGTTTTTGTGAACAGATCTTCCAAATTTTTATTCGCTGATCTGACTATAGATTGACATTAATAACAATTGATGTGTTTAGTCGTCACCTCCTTGGCTTCCACTCCCGAGTGGTCTAACTAGTCTAAAATTTGTTAACAATATCCAGCATGCTACAGAGTCATTAAGACTATGTCAATGGATGGATATACTCATATGCTATGAAGTCCATAGATCGCATGGCATCATGTGCAGATTCTCATCATAGCGCACCTTCCACGTCCCATCATATTCCCTTCGTCCATTTTCCGTCCATCCCCTCAACCTGACGCAATTTCCGTTAGCACCATATTTGCACAAAGTTTCCATGATATGGACGGATTGCTCAGTTGGCAACTTGGCAGTGCGAATTTAAATGCGATGGGATGTTTGATTTTAATTTCGAATTCAAAATTCAAATGGTTGCATCTACCACTTCAAGCTTTCCCTCATTCTTATTTTAAAAACACCATGTTCAATTCATTTATAAGCAGGGCGATGGCAGAAGATAAAACAAGAGCCGACTGGGGGTTATGGCGACGATTACCCAGGGCGACGGTGCAGCAAATGAAAATGTTGGTAGAGATTTAAGGAAGGGGAGAGTGATACGCCATCAGATTCACTCCGGATGTGGACAGAACGCATATCCTTCCCTGGACTTTGGCATCCAAGATCGATCTAAACCAGGGAGAGAGGCGGGTGTTTCTGGATCTGGGCACCAACCGATTCAACAACAACCTCACATGGTTCATGCTGTGACTTCAACGATATTCATGCCTTTGAGTTGAAACCCCAGTGGCTGCAGAAGCCCTCCCAAGGCTTCGATGAAGAGGCAAACTTATCATGCAATAAGCCATTTTTATATGGAACACGGTTTCCACGCTTTTTATTCTTGTTGCTCTAAATTCCCCACGGGGCGCGGTTTCCACGCTTTTTATCTTTCGTTTAACCTCCAACATCGCCTACATAAACAACCCCTATGTATCTCATTGCTCACATCTCATCTGGATTCTGCTTTGTTAAGCCATTTCTGTTTTTTTTTCTAAAAATTGTAAGGGTCTCTCTACTCTTTGGTCTGTGATTAAAGAAAATGTCTCGGGAAAACAACACCACCATCTGTTCCACCGCAAGGAATATGGTGATGAGAAGGTGCCCCAGAGCACAGATATGTATGGTGCGGGGAATGTTGAAATGGTTGATCACGAGACGACGTTGAAGGAGGAGAAACATCACAAGCATATGGAGGAATTGGATCGACTGGGAACAATGGGTACATGAGCCTTTGCATTGGTACTGACATCTCTCTTTTTATTTTCATTAATATGTTATGATCATAGGTAATAACACCCCTAAGATCGGGTTAACTGAATTCTTATTGGAAAAGTGTATCAATAGAGTAGCGAAATCTGATTGATTGTTGTTGTCATGTACGTGTAATGATGTGCAGCACGAGAAGCACTCGGTAAAGAAGGATCCAGAGAACGCCTGTAGGCACAAGCTCGAGGAGGATGTTAAATTAGAAG
Organism: Picea glauca; assembly: GCA_000966675.3. Lineage (NCBI taxonomy): Eukaryota > Viridiplantae > Streptophyta > Pinopsida > Pinales > Pinaceae > Picea > Picea glauca. The sequence goes on from JZKD02S1673281.1 coordinate 325,067, forward strand.
TTGCAGTGGGAGAAGGGGGTTACATCTTCCATGAGCATCACGAGAAGGAGGATTCCAAAGAAAAGGAAAAAGAATCTGACGGAAAAAAGCATCACCACCTCTTCTAGCTCTACCCACTGCCACTCTTGCATTTCAAATAATGTTTTTCTTTTACCTTTGTTTGTTGGATCTAGTGTGTTGTTGTTATGAGATCCAGGTAAAGTTGCAGCTAGTTGATATGTCTTTCCCCTTCCCATGATTCCCTATTTTGCTCTGATCGGCTCATTCTGTAATGATTCTAATATATGGATATAAATATACAGATTGTATTCTGAATAATGAACCGTGAAAACTACAGTGATTAATCTATGTATGGAGCTTTTGATTCCTACAACACCGTTTACTGTATAATGGATGTTATGTGTATAACTTACTTACATTGTTTAATCGACATATCTCTCTATACAATATAAGTAATCGTATGACGAGGAATTTGATAAAAGAGGATTCCTCAAATTTTGACTCTCTCTAAACAACGCCTTGAAGGAAGCACTTTAATTACTAAAATTACTCTATTAAAACAATTAATATACGTAGTAAATTCATTGTTAGGCAACGCCTTCGCTGAAAGAAAAATCAATAAACCCGGAGAAGAGGAATAGTAGTGGCAATTAGTGGGATAATTGATGAAAAAGAGGTCGAATTTTTGGAAATGGTTTTGGGATGAACTTTTAAATCCAGAAAATAGTTTTTTAATGGACTATGAGTTTGGCTTTCCTTTTAGAATTCAACAACGGAATCATGTAATAAATCTACTTAGACGATTAAAACCTTCACGTTAAATCTTATAATCATGTAAGTAAATTTTTTTATAATAACAAAATCTTTTACTAAATCTAACAATAAGAAGGTAATGTACCATGTCTAAGTTTCTGTTGTTATATTAAATATATTTAAAAATCAAATTCACTTATGAAAGTTGTTTGGTAATCACAACCATAGTTGTTAAGAATATGGTTATTTATTTAAAAAGTAATATAATGTGCTTTTTATAATGATTTGATATTTCACTTAAATTTTGGAAATATGAATTTTAATTTACTATTAGTTTTAGTTTTTATTGTATAATTTTTTCTAAGAAGTAGATAAAAGTTAAAAGGAAASTAGGAAAAAACRATAAAGATAAATAAGATTATTTTTTTCATTAATACTTAGACAAGTCTTTTTTGGTTTACTTGGTTAGGAGTACTTGCATGTTTATTGTGTTTTTTGGTTTACTTGGTTAGGAGTACTTGCATGTTTATTTTGATTTTAGTAGTTTTGTTTATATATATATATAATAAAAATTGTATTACTTTAGAATGTCATYATAATAGTATATATGTCTGGAGAAGAAAAAAAARCYTGTCACCTGTTCTTTTGAACATATKGAAACYAGAWTAGGTGGCCAAGAGTCTTGATGTTTGGAAAGTCTGAATGTTCCACACGTCCATCAACAAAACGATATCAAAATTCCTATAATGGTTTTGATATTGGAATGCATAATAAAAGAAAAAAAAAACACAATAGAATTAGACACTTGGTGAACCTGGATTTCCTTTGTCACCGTGATTTTGTCAGGTAGGAGCGAAGATGAACGGCTGGGCACAGGTCGGGCATCTTATTTTATATGGCGTTCCTGAGAGAGCATCAAACAACAAGTCCAAGAGGCTGTTGGGAATGGTGTGTTGGTCCAAAGTGATCATGTAAAAGGCGGCAGGTATAACTTGGTTCCTGTTCCGGAGCAATGATAAGAGGAGGTACTTGAACTTCAGGAGGGAAAATCCCCTCATGGTGCCCCTCAAGTGGGACTTCATCTTCAATTATGCAGGTATCCAAATCCAAAGAAGCGTCATCTACAAGGGTGGATCGACCAAGAAGGGTAGGTGGGTCTTGCGGGTCAAGGATAGTGTAAAGGAGGGAAGGTACTGGAATTTGAATTGGGACTTCAGGTATTTCTTCTTCAACAATATCCATGAGAGGATATTCCACCATTCTATTTTGGGTTGAGGAAGGAGGCGACGTCAAAAAGGAATTGCCAAGGTGGACCGGAGAAGTCGAGGGTGAAGGAGAAGAGAGGCTTAGCCTTCATCGCCGGGTGATTAAGCTATAGTAAGAAATCCATTTCTTGGGCTTGCCTCTTTCCTGGGGCATGACTAGGTGGTTAACTAGGATGTCGAGCAGGAGAAAAGCATGAGAATAGGGGATGAATAATGATGGACGAGCTCGAGTGACTTGTTCGACAACACAGGTATTCCAACAAAGGACGAACACCTTCAGTAATCACTCACACAACTAGATCGAATATCAACACACTGATGTTTTCATATTGTAAAACCCCTACTGGGAAACATCCACGGCCCCAGCCAACGCGACCACTTGGAGCAGTTTATTAATGCAAAATAAAAAGATTACAGAGAGATTTTACAAGAGATTTTCTCACAATATATCATCGACAAATGACCCTCCATGATCTTTAAATAGAGATCATAGACCAATCAAGTGTTAATCCATGGATCAATGGTTGTTAAGATCGAGGAGAATATGAACCATCAGATCAGTCTATGTTGGGAGCATATCGTGACCGTCATATTTCCTAACTACAAATGCACACTAATGCATACTAAAGAAACACACTTTTACCTAATGATACATTAGAGCAAGTAGATCTTAACTAACTCCTAAGTGTCTAAATATCCTAACACCCCTCCTTAAGAACAACTTGGGATAAGATTGAAGAATTTACAATAGTGAAACAATAGGAGAAGGAAGGAGGCATTAGAGCCTATCCCCCCTTAATGACAACTTCCTAAACTCCTAACATAGATCGAAGTTTGGAAAACTTTGCTTATGTAAGAGATTTTGTGAAAATGTCTGCAACTTGATCTTTTGTAGGGAAAAAGAGCACTTCAATAACTTGATTATGAATGAGATTTTTGATGAAGTTCATGTGTAGCTCGATGTACTTGTTGCGTTGATTTATAACTGGGTCTTTGGCGAGCTTGATGGAACTGCGATTTTCGTACCAAAGGATGGTCGAATGCTGCTGTTGAAATCCAAACTTTGAAAGGAGTTGTCGAAGCCACAAGGCTTCCTGACTTACATTTACCGTTGCTTGGTACTCTACTTCTACTGAAGAAATTTCACTAGCCTATTGTTTCTTACAGGCCCAAGTGACAAGTCCCGAACCAAGGCTGAAAACATAACCTGCAGTATACTTCCGATCATCAGGGTCGCCGGCCCAATCTGAATCAGTGAAACCAACCAATAAAGGAGTCCCCCCTGAATTGTAATGTATCCTGAACTGAATTGTACCACAGACATAGAGAAATATCATTTTAGTTTCTTTCTAATGGCTTTCATGGGGTGTTTTCATATACTGGGCAACAAGACCAACATCAAAGGAAAGATCAGGATGGGTGTGAGTCAAGTATAAGAGGCTACCAACTAACTGACGGTAGAGGGTGGCATCAAGTTTGGGAGAAGTACAAGTGGAAGTAAGCTTGACTCCAAACTGGAAGGGAGAAGGGGATGGTTTACAATCATCCATGTGAAAGCGACAAAGAAGTTCACACACATACTTAGACTGGGAAAGAAAAATTCCTTCATTGGTTTGCAAAACTTGGAGGCCAAGGAAATAGTGCAAAAAACTTAAGTCTGTCATTTCAAATTTCTTCTAAAGACTGGTTTTCACATGGTTTAAAAGTTTTGAGTCGCTACCAGTAAGGATAAGATCATCAACATAAAGGATGAGGATTATGAGATGGCTTCCTACTTTATTGGTATAGACATTAGGATCAGAATGACATCTAGAGAATCCGGTGTCAATAAGAAAGTTTTTTCCATTTTGGCATACCAAGCTTGGGGAGCTTGCTTAAGACCATAAAGAGATTTCTTAAGGTGAAAAACAAGGCTAGAATCATTATGTACATAGCGAGGAGGTTTTTCCATGTAGATTTATTCTTGCAAATCTTCGTGCAAGAAGGCAGATTTAACATCTATTTGATGGACCTCCCATTTATGTGAGGCAACAGGGGAAAGAACAAGGCGTATGGAATTCATTTTGGTTACATCAGAAAAGGTTTCATTATAGTCAATTAATTCAACTTGGGAAATTTCTTTGGCAACTAACCGAGATTTGTGTCTTTCAACACTTCCATCTGATGCATACTTACTTATGTAGAACCATTTACATATGACAATTTTTCTTACTTTTGGAAGAGGTACAAGATCCCAAGTATCGTTGGCCATTAAAGAACAATACTCTTCATTCATTGTTGTATCCCAATCTGGATGACCTGAAGATTCTGCAAATGTCTTTGGATCATGAGTCTTTGAAACTTGAGCCAAAAGAGAAGAGGCTCGTTGGAACTGTGAATGTGTCCAACGTTGATATGAAGGATCACCGACAAGATCGCCAGCTGCTTCTCGTGTTGAACGAACCATCTAGGAAGTTGTGGAGCTGGTGATAGTTCAGGTTCAAAGGACTCATCTAGAGGAAGGTGAGTAGGCGGAGGTGGATTTTCATCCTCGCTGTCATCATCTGAAGAAGAAACCAAAATAGGAACAAAAGAAGGCACAAACGCCAAATTAGGCTTGCAGGCCAAGAGATTTTCATAAAATTTAACATCTCTTCTAATAATAATTTTATTACAATGTGGTTGAAGAAGTCTATAACATTTGACATCTTCAGAATAACCAAAAAATATACAATTCTCACTTTTAGGATACAATTCTTTCCTTTTCTCATCGGGAATGTGAGCCCATGCTATATTTCCAAATACATAGAAGTGACTTACATTTGGTTTAATTTTATTCCAATCTTCTTCCGATGTTATATTTTTAAGAGCCTTTGTGGGAGTACGATTTACTATGTAATTTTCACAGTTTATTGCTTCCACCCAATACTTTAAATGTAATCTTAGATTGGATCACACAATGTTAGGGTCCTAACCCACACATAGTTAGAACAATATATTCGGATGTAATAAAGGTCAATATTAATAAGGCCTTTCAATAAAATAGAATAAGGAAGATGTAAGAAGACCTAATAGAAGCTTTTGCTTCTAGACAGATCTTCCTCTAGATGCTTCTTTTTAGCATAAATAGGAGTCGAGGGTATGAGAACCCTGGCTTGGATATTATTGTAATAGAGCTCTACTCAACTGGAGGTTGCCCCCTCGAAGAGGCCCGTGAACATTGCTTTAAACTTCAAAGTGTTATTTCTATTGTTATTCTTATATCATTTCAGTGTCATTGTGATGAATGTTCTGGTTATATTGTTGTTATTCTGCCATTACTAGCATTTTACTTCTGTTCTGCATACATTTTATATATGGTGTCTTACAAGTGGTATCAGAGAACTTTCCTTGGCAGAAAGTGTGAGTTAATTTTTTTTTCAGGGTAGAGACGTATTCTGGTATCTTTAATCCATAGAGATCTGTCGTTATGCGCATAAACCCGCGGTTGAGGGATTCATACACGCAAGAAATACAAGTGGTACTTAAGCACACATCTGTTGGCCACCCTTGTAACCCCTGTTGGTACTCCTTCGAGTGGTAGCACATTAGACAACACTTGTGCATAGATCAACCTAGATTACATGAAGCCCTCTTTAAATAAACCGATTGGTTGCCTGACTGTTATAGTGTCACTGAGAACATCACTCAGGAAGATACTCTCTAGTACCTGGGTAGTTGGGTAGTACAACTAAGGGTACGGTCTATCCTCCTTAGCTAGTGCCCTGAGATATTGGGCCGAGTACTACTGTTGGACCCCGCACGTATATCAAAGAGCTATAGCACAGGGAAAACCCTTGTCTGTAGAACCCTTGAGTACCTAACCCTTGGGGATAGAAACATAAACAAATTAAAACATACAAGATCTATTTCCACGCAACTGTGTTCGGGTTGCCAAGTAAATACACATTTCTTTCTGGTTAAGAATTTGGGCATTTATTCTCTACAGTATTCTTCAGACTGGAGTATAACTCCGTTAAAAAAAAAGGTCTGGAAATTTTTTCACCATTATTTCAAACCTATTCCATTGGATTCATCTCTTCTCCCTTATCACATTCAACCATATCATTTTTTCGGCAAAATGTTTTTACCCCGCCCGCCCCTTTTCAGTTCCCCCATCCTCATGGCCCATACTCGTAGCCAAGACTTGGAAGCTTGCTTCAACACCTTGCAATCTGGTCTCATTGAGACCCAACAAGAAGTGAAACA
>JZKD02S1673281.1:390172-401196 GCA_000966675.3 Picea glauca
TGCAATATGAATCGAACTGATAACATGGTGGAGTAAACCAACGCGAATCAACCGACTGGGTATAACTGTTATGATTCATATCTATTCACGATTTGGGTGCATATAAAACATAATCCAAGTTGTATTCGAGCTTGGTCGAAAGTCATATGTACATAAAACCATAACAGTTAACCATATCACAATTGTCGCCAAACATAGCATATACATTATAACGAAATCAAAACGACATGCGATTGTGTTCAGAATCGAATATGAGAAACAACTTGTGTTTATAATAGATACCAACAACTTCAATCGACAACAAAGCATCCAATTTAAGCTAAATCAAACCAATCCAATCCATACCACGATCAATCAAATCGAAGGAAATCCAATCAAAGCTAAACTGGGAAAATGAAATTCGATTTATCAAAACAAAACTATGTACATAATGCATATAATGTGATAGAGCAAATCAACGCTGTAGATGGAAATATTCAAAGAATTTGAATTCATTATATAAACAAATTATAGAACATACCAGTGAGGCTGCTCAAACTATGCCAACTTTGAATTCACAACCGCTGTAGCTGACTCCACATTTTTAAACAAAACAGAGCATGTCGTCCTCTGTTTCTTATCAGTGGCTTGCAACTTAGCCTTTTGACTGGCAAGTCGTGCAACTTGGTCCTCCAAAGAGTGAATTCTCGACTACAACATCGGCACATCAAGATAATACCTCTCTAACCACGAGCTACATTGATCACAGGATGGCACTGTAGGTTGAGGCAGAGCAGGAGAGGGTTTTGATGAGTGACTGGGGGTTTCACAGGGCAGCTTAATGCCTGGGTAGTTAGGGTCATTTTGCAAGCAAGGTGGTAGGTTTGACACGAAGTCACACGAGGGTTTAGCACACAAACCTTCCGAATAGGGATATTCACTAGCCAGGAAATGCTCCACTTCCGAGTCAGAGTCTTCACTTAATATGATAGGGTCAGGGTTGATAGGAGGTTTTGGCTTGTTCCTTGCCATTCGAGAGATTAGACGGGCATTATTTTTGCCTTTGGTGTTTGCAATGGGTTTGGCTTTAGGCTTTTTGCCCACAGGCTTAACAGTCTCAACATCCTTGGTCACAGAGTGGGGTAGGTCGATAAGTGAGTCGGGTAAGGGTTTAGGTAACAGAATACTGTAGGGTACCAGGGGTACAGACTTGCCCTCGCTCACCACAGGTTTGTCAACCTGTGGAGGGTTTGAATCTTCAAAATTATTGCGTCCAAGGAAATCGTTCCAACAGTCTCCGTGTAACCCCAAATGACAGACAACAATCATTTTAACCGGCCCATTGTGAAAGAGGCTGCTATCAGCTTGGTTCCTTTTGTATTTCTTAGACATTTTAAACAGGCTTCTAAGAAGATAGTAAGGCATATTGAGCTCATAGCCCATGAAAACCATAAGCAAACGAAGGTGGTGTAAGAAAACAAACCCGTACTGACCCTCGCCGGTGATAAATTGTTTGATTATCATCAGCAAATCGTGCCAACGTTGCTTGAGCATGTTCACGGGCAAACCTTTATCACAGGAGCTAACCTTATGCAACTGGAAGAGCAGTGTCCAAGGGACCTCTTCCACTTTGCAATTCTTGGACCATCGTTGTCCAATGATAGGCAAACTCATAGTAAGACTTACAAATTTCTCGTCAATTTGCAATTGAACATCGCCGACCTTGGCTCGACAACCATCAAAGGTTAAAGCGAATTGCCAGGCAACGTAGAGGTTAAAACCATCAAACTTTTGTATGAACGGGATCCACCCATTGTCCTCGAGGTCGCTGCAGGCATTGTCGAACATCAACATAACCTAGCTACCATTGGGTTCAGCCCTCACGACTGGAGCCATGGTACGAGCACATGATAAGGGTTTGGTTCGAAAACACCAGCACACAGGAGCAGAGTCATTCGGTCTAACCACTATGAACGATCAACGGGGAAGCATTAATGTGCGCATGCGAGGGTGGTGGGATTATTCATCGCCATGCATAATAGTAATGAAGAAGTACAACCGCCAATTAATCCTCTGTTCAATCAATCATAACATAGCTCAAAACCTTATCATTCGGCCAACCAAAGAATTAAATGGTGGATGGTATACCAATGCGCTATTATAATATATCAAACCATGAATATTCAATGTGAAATCAAACCAAATGTTAACCACGCGCTTGTTGCATAAATGTGTAATCAAACGTTTTAAAACCATTGTGACAATTGATTTCATAAAATTGACAAGCCAAGAGCTATAAAAAATCACATCATATATATAAAAATAAAATAAAACATGACCTTCATGCAATTTGATGACTAATCAAGTCCCAAACAATATAAACCTATATGCTCAATGCCTTACCAGTTTAATAAAATCAAGTTGTGCAATCAAAGTAAGAACGTCCAAATAGGCATAGTTTGAAAATTCCTTTTAGCCACATAATGATAAACCAAAGGTAAGTGCCATTCAGAATATCAATGAAAAAATCATGATAGTTCAAATAACGATGGAGGATTTTTCACGCTTACAGTCATGAAAACTAAATTGAGACCAATTTGCAAGTGTCGCAAGAAATGAAAATATCGTCTATTTGCAAAATGCGACGACAATTTGAAGTTCAGAAGACATAAGTGTAGGCAGCTTATAGGACAATAGAAAAAATTGAATTGGCTGCCAACACACTTGCAGTCACCTCGACTGACTCACCTCCTACTCCAATTGAAGCTGACAAATCCACCTGTTTCATTGAGTGGATCCAACACATACGCCAATAGGTTCAAGATATCCTACAAAATTCCAATGACAAGTACAAGCAGCACCATGATCAACATCGGGTGCCACATAAGTTTTAGGTGGGAGACAAAGTTTGGTTTCACTTGCAGAAAAAAATCCTTACATGAACCCATCAGAAGTTTCGCCCACTCCATTATGGGCCGTAAACCATCACCAAGGGTGTGGGGGATAATGGTTTTGAGTGCAACATTCCTCCTTTCATTGGCCTGCACCCAGTGTTCAACATGGATCTCCTTCGACCTTAGTTCCCACCATTATTGGACACCTAGAAGTAGCAGAACAACTGACACCAAAAGAGCTCAAACCCGATTACATACAATAGGAATCTAGTGATCAGATTGTGGACACACAGATCAAGGGCACTTGACAGCAAAGGATCCAACTTTATCGAGTCGTCAAAGCAGGGCAACTCCTGCACCAAGGCAAGTGGCTCACATGGGGCCAAATTCAACATAAATTTCCCCATTTGATGGGGGAAATAAATGCAATGGAGACCATTTCTTTCTAAGGAGGGATGATTGATTCCGGTGGATATCGGTGGCCACACACCTATTCCTATGGCTCGAAAAACAGCTTTCCACTTTGGCAATTTTTCGGTAGTTTTTCAGGTTCCAAACTTTTGGGGTCATTTTGAGGCCATAAACGATGTATTTTTGGATTTGGGGCTATTACACATCAAAATTACTCACTTCGATAGTGTCATAAGTGTCATCATTACAAGTGTCGCAAGTGTCAAGGAAAGCATACTTCCATGATGCCTATGTCGTTCCTATAACGACATAAGGAGGACACTTGACACATGTCAAATACTTGATTTGGAAGAGGAGGAATGGTCAACTAGACTCATGAACTTCTTGCCATCTAAAAGAACCAAAAACTGAATTTTTTAAAGGAGAGCGCCCCCCTATACCTCCTTTAGGAGCATTGGCGCCCCCCTTACAATGCCTGGAAGCATTATAGCGCTCTGAAAGCCCCTCTAAGGGAGCACTGATGAGTTCAAGAGCGTTGGCACCCCCCTAAAGCCTACTGGGGAGCGTTATAGCACCCTGATGCCCCTTTTGAGGGAGCGCTGCCTATTCTGGGCAGTAGTTAGTTTGTTGAGATGAATGGGGGAAGGATCCCTTCAATCCCTGAAGGCAGTTGGATGTGAATCCCTAGTCAAGCCATGATCTAAGGGATGATCCCTAACTGAAGGAGGAAAATCCTCAACTTACCCCAAGGATATCTCAAGTGGTTAAGCCTCTCCAAGGCTATATAAGCAAGCTTTCTCATGGTGAACAGGGGATGGAAATGGAGAATTACACCAAACTTATGAACTCATAAGTGGTGCTAGAACAGAGATGGAGAATTACACCAAACTTATGATCTCATAAGTGGTGCTAGAACAGAGATGGAGAATCATACCAAAATTATGATCTCATAAGTGGTAGGAGAAGGATTGGAAGAAAGAAACCTATGATCTCATTGAAAATACACGTCAGAGTGAAGAACAATCGGCAAAGCCATCATCATTCTGATCGTGGATCTTTCGAGCAAGGGTTAGACAAGGAGGACTTGACGAAACTACTGCAACTCATCCATGGCTGTAAGTAATGTTTTTCCTCATTAATATGATTTGCTTGGCCTATTTCTTTCTAATTCATGTTGGATATCACTTGAATTTGTCTCTAAGTAGATAGGTCTATTTTGGACTAATCTTGATAGAGTAGGAAAGTGGTTGTACTTTTGTTTGTCTACAGGATTCATTGAAGAGCGAAAGATTGGAGCTCAACTCGAGTCGTGCAGGGACAAACGTCAATTAAAGGTACATATTTCCTCTTTACTCCTCATGCATTAGTTTGTGTAGACCTAAAAGGAAGTCAGTGACCATGATAATCACTTTCTGTCTTGAGAGTTAAGAGTCTAGCTCTCAAGAGGAGATCTACCTGTCCATAGGGGGATTTTTCTTACTGATCCCGATGTAGTACGAATCTAACCATGTGAATAGATGTACTGATGTCAAACATGGCAGAAACCACTTGATTACCGGTCAATGATGTAAACCGTTAACAAGCACGAGGGAAATCACCATTGATGTCAATGATTCCCAAGGTACCCTAGTACATTCCAACGAATGTGAATGGATGAGATGAAGTTGAACATCCATGAAATCATCCAATAAGAGGTCAATGATGTAAACCCACTGTCGAACATGAGGAGGATTGTCATTGAGGCATGTAGGTCCCAAAGTACTAACTGGTTTCTAAATCTAGTTCCTGGATAATGTGTTGAAATCGACAGGAATAGACTCGTCGAAGGAGGGCCTTGATGTATCTCCCATCAACGACACAAAACAAACACAGAGATGTAATTGGTAGATCAAATGAACATGGACTGACATGGGTATTGAGGCAAGATATTTGTGATGGCTGACTCTCGAGGCAGATACTTCCCTTGAACACTGAGGCACAACAGTAGAAACTTGACATGGACCAAAACTTGATGATGCAGTGGATGTTGTGACTTACGTCGGGTGACCCAAAGGAGTAAAAGAAACTCAAAGGATTGGCTCAGTGAAAAGGTTCAATGGATTAATATGTGCACAAAGACAAAGTGCCATGTTCAAGGGCGACTCTAAGAGTTACTTGGTAATGTTCCCAAAAACTGCTTGGCTTGCTTCTTTCAATTTTTCCCCCATCCAGATAGATGAGTACCTCTTTTTAATTTAACGAGATCGAGGAAGGTAACACATTCTCAATATAACTCACCTTCGATAAGTTCCTCTTCCTTTTGTTTAATGAATTGGAAGAAGTAAGGGTTCGATCCCGTATGGGCCTGTCGATGTTTGCTTTAACGAGTCCAAAAATAGAAAACTTGAAGTTTTTTCATGATTATAGAGTCTGGAAAAACACTTAAAAGAGAACTCTCCCAGTTCCTTTTTCGTAAAGTAGCCAGATGAGACCGAAAAAGAGATAAACTATCACTCAACAGACGTTTTCTTCAAATACTTTAACAAGTGTGAAGAGAACAAGGTCGCTCGGCAATATTTTCATGTTTAGAGAGTCTGAAAAGAACTTAAAGGTAACTCCAATGTTGTCCTTTTTCGTAATGTTAGTCTCGCGAGGCCGAAAAAGAGATAAATTATCACTCGAAAGACGCCCTTTCAAACCTTTTAATGAGTGGGAAAGGAAGCAATATCACTCAACAATCTTTTCATGTTTAGAGAGTCTGAAAAGAGCTTAAAGGAGACTCCAGGGGGTTCCTTTTTCGTGTATCCATACAGGTTCGAAAAAGAGATAAAAGTTTACCCGGATGCATTCTCATGTATTTAGGAGCATAAGAAAGAACAAAGACTAAGCTTGGTATGCCCCCAGCTTGAAAGCTAGTGGGTTAGCTCCAGAATGATCATCAAAGGATAGAGACATGCCCTCCAAGCTTCAATTCATGCACCGACTTTGAGGTTATCACCAATTTCTCTAGTAGATGAGAAAAAGGAGACGGGTGGATGAAAAGAAGGTTCAAGAGAGATGACTATTTCATTTTTTAACGAGCTTGACACAGGAAAAGAACTATGCTCAGGGCCTCTGTTTCATTTTTTAACGAGCTTTCTACAGAGAGAAAAACTATTCTCAAAGCCTCTGTTTCATTTTTTAACAAGCTTTCTACAGAGAAGAGAAACTATGCTCGTAGCTCTGTCTTGATCATGGATTCCAAGAGGAGAATGCTCTGGAAGGACACCATGTCAAGGGACAAAACTCGGTCATGGCTTCCAAGAGATCTTCACTGGATGGAAGATAATCACTCTGGAAGGAACACATGTCGAGGGTCGCGACAGGGGTAAGGATATTAGGCTCCAATAGCCCTACCGATGAAATCACCATGTCAACTATCGGATCTAAATCATCGAAAGTTGAAATCATGGGAGACAACACCACATAATTGACATGCGACGAGGGTGATACTTTCTGCATATAAGAACCATTTATGGAGGTAATCCAGTCAGGGTCGATGAATGAAAGTTGATCAATAGTCACAATTCTTCCATCGTGAGGGAAAGATATCATGCGGAAAAGAGTGGATTCAAGAGCTTTCATAGCATAGACATAATCCCACCCAAAGAGTAAAGAAAAATCCAAGGGGTCTCGGACTACCATGACATCAATAAAGACAGTTTTCCCTCCCAAAGTTACAGGAAACTAAGGAAGGGTCCCTAAAGGTTGACTAGTTCTTCTGTTAAAAGCTAACAGATTATGTGTAACCGGCGCAAGTTGAGGACAACCCAAAGCATGCCAAGAAACAGAGGACAAAATACTAATGGCTGCACCTTCATCTATCAATGTTTGAGGAACGTCCCGACCACAAACCTATACTATAATATGGAAAGGAATGTGAGAGGGAAGATGAGGTCCAGTTAGTGCACCCCAATCAAAAAGGATGGCCTCATTACTTGGAGGGGGTTTCGCAGGAGAATGAGGAATGCTCCCCAGCACGGTAGAGTCTGTATCAATGAGAAAAATGTGGGCAGTATCAAGTTTACTCTCTAGAGGGAGAGTAGGATGGACCGATGATTGGATCGGATCGACCAAAGGTGGACTTGGATTGACCACTTCGGCATTCTTCAGAGGAAGGGTGGGACTAACCGAGGAAGGGACTGGATCAGTTGCTTTGGCACTCCTTAAAGGAGGAGTGTGATCGACTGATTATAGAATCGGATCGACCACTTGAGTGTCATTCTCCAAGGGAAGAATGGGGTCGATGAGTGGAAACAGATCGACTTCTTTGGTGTCACTTTCTAACAGGAGAGTGGGATCGACCGAGGAAAGGACTGGATCGACCACTTGGGTTACACTCTTTTGATGAAGAGCGGGGCTGATCGATGACGGAACTGGATTAGCTACTTGGGTTTGTGGTTCAGTCGAGGAGGAAATTAGATTAACCACCTGATCAACCGGACTGACCGAGGATGGAACTGGATTGACCAGACCATCAACTAACGATGGGTCGGGGGAAAGCTTATGATAACCTTTTGGAAGTTGAATTTTTTCCAAAAGAGAAGAAGCCTCGTCCATACGAGGACAAAGGTGAGAGTAATGATCACCTTTAAACAACATGCAAGGGAACTTGACAGTTTTCTTCTTCTTACCAACCTTAACATCACTAGTTGACGGGGTATCATCGACATGACCGATAGAGGCCCATGATGCGGAGGACCACATTTCTAAGACCTTGATAAGACTAGGGAAATCCCTCAGAAAATGGTCACCCTTACAAAGGATGCAAGGGAATTTGGGTTTTGGATTCTTCATTTTAATCTTGTTGATTTCATCAACACTCCCGGTACTATTAACAGTAACTGGTTGCTTAGAGCCAACATCTGATGTTGTTGGGGCCTTGGTCCTTTTCAGGCTCTTCTTTTTCTTCTCTTTCTATTTCTTCTTCTGCTGATCAACCTGGCTACTTGCTTTAGAGCTTTCACTAGGCGAAGAAGGAGAAATGGAAGGAGACTTAATGGGTGAAGAAGGCGAAAAGTCGACATGAGGTTGATGCATGGGTGGTGTATTGACATCTAAAATATTAGGTGCAGCTGAAACATTGGGAGGATTCGGGATCACCGGAGTGGGGAACAACCAAACTGGTAATTTGATGGTGAGTCCTGGAAGACTCAGTGTGGCAACATATGGAGGACCAAAGTTTCCAAACGAAGGAAAGGTATAAGGTTCCCTAGAAGAAGGGGTTCCTCCATTGGTAATCTTGGGATTCGATGCCATTAACACTGACTCGACCTAAGGTCCACTAAGTAAAAAAAAAACACACGCTATGAATATAAGAAGCAATCAATCAAACAAACCTTCCTACGATGAAACCACTAGTTGGTGATGAAATCCAACATCGTGAGATCAAAATAGGAAGGGGCGGGGATAGAGCGAGTGGATCCGTTACATTGGCGACTTGCTTAACGGACTTATGCCTTGGTGCAAGCTTCCACGCAGTAGTTGTGGATTTACCCTCCAAGGAGCCCGAGTGAGTTTGACCAACGTTTGTTCCAGGTACAGTGAGATTTCCCTTAACCGTCACCTTGTGTGAGACCCTAAAGAGTATGGATACTAAGGTCACCAACTCATAGTCAGCCTCTAGGCGGGAACAGTCGACAGTCCAATCGGAATGTATGGGCAGGATAACAAGTCAGAAATCAACTTGAAAGGCTCCCACACATAATCATGGGTATACCTTCCAGTGACCCCCAATATACGATCCAACCACTACAAACAGTTGGGCCACGGAGGGATAATCTCTGTAACTCACTCGAATGCGACCTCATGCATAACCCCTGTGTGAGAGGGGGATCCCAACGAGCCAATACGACAATTGGATTTGAATCTCCCTACCGAAAGATACTAATTTTGTTTGATATCTTTGGAAAGTTATCCTTTCAACCTATTCCAAAGCCCTACACCTTAAACTAATGTAGGTTTGCTAACTAAGATGTAAAAATTCTGATAAATTTTAGTTAAGCGTTGATTTTAGTGGTTGTTGTTTACTCAGAGGGTGTATGAAAGTGAAACTGATGGAATGACGACTCAACTCCCAAAAAAATGCATAAAAGATGATAAGCAATCGTTTCTTTTCAATGAATGCCTATTTAAGGGAGAGAGAAAGAGTCGTTTTCACTATCAAACACTTAATAAGGAATGCCCTCAATCAATTTTGTCCTCAATCAAATCCAATATAATGCTACAACATTTCAGAAATGCCTTCTAATATGCAAACTAATCACTAAGATGTATCTTTTATCGTTTGTATGCAAATGATGATTCTCCTGTCAACTACCCTGTGACAAGCACAAACAGATTTCACACAAACAACACACCCTATTTGCGATCAAACAAGAGAAAGAAAAAAAAATGCAAAAGGAAGGAGAAAGACATTGGACAAGATGACCTCAAAGAACCAAATGAGAAGAGTCACAGACTTCTAATGTCCTTCACTAGAGTTCCCGCTCAGTCGGATAGGAGAGAAGAAAGCAGGGGATTGATTTCAAGCTCTCAACAACAAAAACTCAAAAATAAGGAAGAAGGAATAAAATCTGAACAACAAGGTGTTTACTTCTCAAGAGGAAGCATGTCAAAGGTCAAAGGAAGAAGCATTGAGTCACAAAGAAGCTTAGCAAGTGAAAAAACAGGGTTTGGATCTCAAAAAATACAAATTTTGAAAAGATTTTGTGCAAAAAGGGGTTGGCGCTCTGCTGTAAGGGACACCAGGGCGTTATAAAGCTCTTTCTAGCACCTTAAGGGAGCATTGGCACCCTGCTAACAAGGCAGGGGAGCGATGGAGTCCTAAAACTCAGAAAAAAGTCCAAAAAAAAACCCTAAAACTCTGCTAAACTTTGTCATTCAGAGTATGTATGATGGGATAAAGATTAAATCAACATATGAAATCAAACATATGGGGTGAACAAGGTCTAAACACAACAAAACCTAAGACAAGTTCTATGAGAAAAAATCAAAACCAAAAGTTTCGATTCGATCCCCAGTGGAGTCACCAATTTCTGTTGAAGGAAAATCCCCCTGCGGACAGATAGATCTCCTCTTGAGAGCTAGACTCTTAACTCTCAAGACAGAAAGTGCTTATCATGGTCACTGACTTCCTTTTAGGTCTACACAAACTAATGCATGAGGAGGAAAGAGAAAAGATGTACCTTTAATCGAAGTTTGTCCCTGCACGACTCAAGTTGAGCTCCAATCTTTCGCTCTTCGATGAATCTTGTAGAAAAACAAAAGTACAACCACTTTCCTACTCTATCAAGATTAGTCCAAAATAGACCTATCTACTTAGAGACAAATTCATGTGATATCCAACACGAATTAGAAATAAACAGGCCAAGCAAATCATATTAATGAGGACAAAACATTACTTATAGCCATGGATGAGTTGCAGCAGTTTCGTCAAGTCCTCCTTGTCTAATCCTTGCTCGAAAGATCCATGATCAGAATGATGATGGCTTCGCCGATTTTTCTTCAATCTGTTGTGTCTTTCCTATGAGATAATAGGTTTCTTGCTTCCAATCCTTCTCCTACCACTTATGAGATCATAAGTTTGGTATGATTCTCCATCTCTATTCTAGCACCACTTATGAGATCATAAGTTTGGTGTAATTCTCCATCTCTATTCTAGCACCACTTATGAGATCATAAGTTTGGTGTAATTCTCCATTTCCATCCCCTGTTCACCAT
>JZKD02S1673281.1:402251-416272 GCA_000966675.3 Picea glauca
GAGAGGGGAAGGGCTATATAGAGGGAAGGAAATAGGAAGTAGGAGAGAGAGAGCGGGGAGGGGGGGATTTATAGACGATATCTTCTGTATACATGTGCATATATGGAAGTGGTCGACATCCATATATATGAATATACAAAAATGGTCGACTTTCTTATATGTGCATATACAGAAGCTTTCCACTTTCGTATATGCGCATATATGGAAGTGTTCGGATTCCATATATGCACATATACGGAAGTGGTCCACTTCCATATATGTGCATATATATAAGCCAACCACCTTCATATATGTGCATATACGAAAATGATTGGCTTCTTCATATGCGCATATACGAAAGTTGACCACTTCCGTATATGCACATATATGAAAATGGTCGGCTTTCGTATATTCACATAAACAGAAACCGACCACATTCATATATGCGCATATAAAAAAGTGGTCGGATTCTATATATGCCCATATACGCAAGTGGTCAGCTTCTATATATGCACATAAACAGAAGTCGGCCATATACCGAAGCCAACATACAAATACATAAGTGGTAAACTTTCATATATGTGCATATACATAAGTGGCATGCTTCTATATATGTGCATATACAAAAGTGAGACACTTCCATATATCCGCATATATGGAAGCTGGCCACTTTCGTATATGTGCATTGTGCATATACAGAAGCAACCTACTTCGATATATGCGCATATACTGAAGTCGACCACTTCCGTATATACGCATATATGGAAGTGATCGGATTCTGTATATGTGCATATATGAAATTCGACCACTTTCGTATATGGATTTCGTATATGTGCATATAGGGAAGTCGACCAATTTTGTATATGCACATATACGGAAGTGGTCAGCTTCCACATATGAGCATATATGGAAGTGGTCGGTTTTTTTATATGCAGATATAAAAAAATTGACCACTTCCATATATAAGCTTATACAAAAGCCGACCAATTTTGTATATGTGTATTTGCGGAAGTGGCCAACTTTCGTATATGCGCATATACGAAAGTCGACCTCTTCCCTATATGCACATATACAAAATAAGACCACTTGTGTATATGCGCATATATGAATGTGGTCAGCTTCCGTATATGCGCATATACGAAAGTCGACCATTTTTGTATATGTGCAAAAACAAAAGTGGTCAGGTTTCGTATATGCACATATACAGAAGTGGTCCAACTTCACCAAGTAAATTGATTTCTAAAGAAATATCTTGTTCATGAGATTTTGACTATGAAGATGTAGATCCTATAGATATCTCCCCTACAAAAATAGAAGAACTATTACACTTAATAGTGCATGCATCAAGATGAAACAAAGTGCCCACATGAACACCCTTAATGAGTACCATATCTCCCCATACCAACTTGAACACTAGTATCATTAAGTTTACTTACTAATCGTAGGCTTTGTGTTAAACCCATAATATAAAAAACTCCACTAATCCCCTTTACTCTCCCATCAGGGAATCAAATAAATACACCACCATGGCCAATTATGTTGAGAGGAGAGTCATCAACAAGTTATACCATCCCACCATCGTATTTATCATACATTAAAAACAAGTGTTGATGAGAATTCATATGGAAGGAAGCTCCAGAGTGTGACATCCCCCAAAAATTAAATATTTTTATTTTTTGAAAATAGGCTGGAAATTTATTTCCGTTTTTGGCGAATTCAAATCTAGAAAATTTTTGCCATTTATGGAAATTCCAAATTTCGAAATTAATAATTGTAACTAATTATTGTGACTGTTGGACAGAGATCTGATCTAACTCAGCTAACTATTTGACTATGACACTTGTATAAAAACAAAACATTTAGATATTAAATGCAGGAGGACAAATGGAACAACCATGTTAAAAATCAGCTGACCATGACTCCATGAGTGGGGAGCAAGTTAGAAATACCTCTGGGATGATTATTACAAGTGGAAAATCAGAGATTTGGCCACTGGAAGCCCTTGAGAATCAGGGATTAAGAAATCTACGAAAATCCCTAAAGGAGGGAAAAAAGACCTGGGCAAAATTCATAAATAGCATATGTGAGGAGGCAGGACGCTGCTAAGTATGCTGGGGAAAGGATTCTGACTCCTCTTGTTGTTATGAAAACTGATGAGAAAGTGTGAGGCAAGGGGATAATTGTTGAAAAATCTAGAATATTGCTGAGGAGTCTCCAAGTTCGTCTTCATGGATTCATGGTCAGGCTAGGGGGTGAATCAGGCAAGTAGTTGTGGCTGCCTGGTTCTACGATTGGGAGGAACGTGGTTGTTCGCTTTGTATTTTTGCAGATTGGATTCATATATGTTCATCTATCCCCCTCTGTTATGAATGACTATGCTTGATTGATACCCTGTATCTGTTGAATGAATTATATCTAATTTGCGTTGATGTAAACCTTTCCGAATAATCGTATCTATTTGTTGTGATGTAACTGTGGGAATGATTATTTCTATTAGCTGTAATGTAAATGTGTGAATGATTATTTATAATTGTGGTAATGGCCTACATAGATGGTATCTGTTCATTATATGAAGTTTTATAATCAAGTAATTAAATTCAAGGATCGCCCCTCTTGAATTAAAAACCCGAGATAGAGTTATTTATGTGCAAATACATTGATAGTATAAAATTCATCTATAGGCAAAGGTTATAAATTTGTAATCGTAAAATCAGACAGATCTGGATTGAATAGGATTTATTATGATATATCTAGTGTATGTCCATCCTTTATCTAGCATTGAAAATAGGGCCTATCTTCAAGGCAATAACCGTAGTATTTGATATAGGGAATAAATAGTAGAGGATAAAATGTTGTGAAAAAATTGAGATCAATTGGATTACAAGGACACTCTTATATTTATCTTTATTTACGTATTTCCTGTCGTGTATGAATTTTGTTGCATGCACTAATAACTTGCAAACGAAATACTAGATGTGTATAGATTGACCGAATTTTTGGAAGGTCAAAGAAATCTAGGAAAACCCCTTTGGTTTATTGGATGTTGAACAATCTTGAGAATTGATGCCTACCATAAGTTTTTATGCTTTCATTTTTTGTTTAAAAACAATTTACGCTTCTCACAGTTAAAGTCTTTGACGAATTTAGAAAAAATTGTGAAACCCCGAAGTGATGGTCACTTTTTGAAATTTCAAGAGTTTTTGTGTGTTGTTGTTTGGGATTTTGTACTCGTGGAATCCTGAACTCCGAAATCCCGATGTGTGGGTCCCACCTTTCCTCTTTTTCACTTTTCGCGATTCGGGAGTTCTGGTGTGTAGAGGTTTGGCTTTTGAAAACACGGGATCCCGAACCCCAAAAACCCAAAGTACTGGATTTACAAGTCTTAATGTTTTTTCATGTTTGGTGTTCAGTATTTATAATTGCCAAGACCAAGAGCGCCAGTAAAGGATAAAGATCAGGGAGTGACGAAAATAATGTGAAAATTCACAGTAGAAGTAGAATATTCTTTTCCTTTGCGTATGAATTCCTTTTCTTTTCAATAGAAAGACTTCATTCCACCTTGCATTTTCGCCTTTCGGAGGTTCGCACTTATTGATGTATGGATTCTGAACTCATGAAATCCCAAACCCCAAAATCCCGAAGGGCGGGTCCCACCTTTCCTCTATTTCCATTTTTTCGGAATTCAGAAGTTCTCGTGTGCTAATGTTTGACCTTTGAAGTCGTGAAATCCTGAAACCTGAAATCCTAAAGTGCGGGTCCCACCTTTTACCTTTCACTTTTTGGGAGTTGTTGTGTATTGATGTTTTGGGCGCTTGTGATCACAAAGTATCGAACCTCGAAGTGCGGGTCCCACTTTCTTTGCTTTTCAAAGGTTTGTTTGTGTTGGTGTTTGGGTGCTTGTAATCGCGAAGGCCCAAGCTTTAAAATCCCAAAGTGCTAGTCCCTTTTTCACCTTTCCGGGAGTTGTTGTGTGTTAGTACTTGGCAATTATAATCGCCGAAATTCGTTTGATCGTTGTTCCTCACAAAACTATAAGAGAGTGGTAGGAATTATTATTATAAGAACAACTCTAATTCTGTAGTAAATGGAATTGGTGGAAAATGTTGGAATATATTCACCCGGGATAGAGGTTTAGAATATATAATCGTTTTACAAGTCATTGTGTACAGGGTATGAAAAATACAGAGAATTATTGTGTGAAAGTATTAAACTTATTAAGCCAGAATCGAGATGAAACTATACCTGTGACAGTGAATCGTTCTATATGTATTTAAGGAAATCCATAGCTATATACATACTTATAGGTGGGATTATGTACAAATGTAAATGAAGATTTGTTCGAAGGAAACTAGACTGGAATAATAATGCCATTGTGAACATAAATGAATCTTACCTGCTCTTAAACCTAAGCTTAAACGAAATTGATTTATGTTCAAGAATTTATTTTTTTTATGATGAAATTGAGGTTCATTACATATGGTATCAGAGAAAAATTTACAACACTGGGCCTGAACAGGGCCACATTAATTGCTTAGTATATATTCTGATTTATGGAAAAACTAATAAATCTTGTGGATTACAAATATAAATCTTTTTTGTTTTTTGTTGAATCATGGCAGCTCAAGAAGATGCAAAAATCAGAATGGAAGAGAATCCGCAGCAAGGACCTCTTGGAGATCCAAGACAGAACAATGATAAAAGTTCACCCACGGAGGTGTTGGAAACAATGAGAAACCTTATTGTTGAACTACAGGTTTTTAAGGCTGACAATGAAAAATTGAAGAAAGCTCAATAGGAACAACAAGAGATAAATGAATTCCTGCTGCATAGTATAGTAACCAAGAAAACCCCAAAAGATGATAACCCTGAGGAGGAGGTCAACAAAAGGGCCTCCAATAATTCTGGTGTGAAAACAGAAAAAGAAGATAGTTTGTCTGAAGGGACACCTTTAGCTGAAGACAAAACCATACCAGAAAGGAAAAGAAAACAAACAGACCACCTTGAAGGAGAATTTAAAAAGATTAAACCATCTACTTTTGATGGAGAATCTAGGACCAGAGAAGAAGTTGAAGCATTGTTGTTGGACATCAAAAAATACTTCCATATCTACAATTATTCTAGCAACATGAAAGTCAGAATGGCCATTTACAATTTGAAGGGGAAGGCCAACATTTGGTGGCAGGACCTGAAATTGGCCAAGGGCCTACAGGAGAAATAGTTAGAATGGACTGACTTTAAGAAGTATTTCAAGAAACAATACCTTTCAAAGAGCTATTATGAAAGGAAGACAAAAGAATTTTATGAGCTATGACTCGGACAAATGACGATGGAGGATCTTATAAATAAATTTCTGGAACTACTAAGATTTGTACCGTATATTAGGGAAGATAAGGTGAAAATAAAACGATTCTTAAGCTGTTTACCATAGGCCTACTGGGACAGAATTGAGTTTGATAGCCCCAAATCCTTGATTGAGGCATTTAGGAAAGCACGAATGTGCTATGACCAATATAAATAGCGGGTAGAGTTTCCCAAGATCTGGAAGGATAAGAAGCAAGATGGAATAAACCAGCAGAAGAAGGGATACCAGCCAGCTCCTTATTGGAATGCAACAAAAAGTTTCCCAAGGAAGGATTTTCACTCCAACACACAAGGTAGTGGTAAACTAGTAAACCTTGGAATGAAGAAGTTTTGGGACAACTCTCATGAGCCATTAAAGTGTTGGGAGTGTGGAGAGCCTCATCTAAGGAGGAACTGTCCACGTTTAATTACAACAAACATAACTGTTTTTCACAATTTACAGGAAGCCTCGACAGTGGGAGACATGGGTAGAAGTTTGCATTAGATAAATGCAGCCATATATGGTCGACAAGCTGACCACCAATCCTCTATGGTAGAGATTGAAGGTAAAATCAATGACACTCAATTTTTTGTTTTAATTGACCCTACAACTACGTTAAGTTATATTATTCCCGATATAGTAGAGTCGAATAAACTTAAGAAACAAAGGCACGCAAATTATTGGCTTGTACAACTAGCAATGGGTGCTAAAAGAAAAGTAGTCAACTTTATTTCTGATCTGGAGTTCAGCTCAGATGGTCAAAAGATAAGGGCCAATCTGAACATCCTACCACTAGGATCTTATGATATGATTATAGGGATGGATTGGTTGGAACAACACAAAGCAGTACTAGACTGTTATACAAAGATACTTAGCTATACAGATAATTTTTGCACTGTTAGGACATCTCAAGGCATACCAAAACTTGTGTCAGTGAGACAAGTTTCAGCGATGCAACTCAAGAAATGTATTTGAAAGGGATGTCAAGTCTACGCCATCCAAGTGACGAATCTACCAGAAAAAGAAGATAGGCCCAAGTTAGAAGACTTTGTTGTACTACGTGAATTCAGAGACATGTTTGTTGATGAAATACCAGAACTACCTCCTAGAAGAGAAATAGATTTCTCCATAGACTTACTAACCGGATCAACCCCTATCTCAAAAGAACCCTATCAAATGTGTCTACCAGAACTGACGGAATTAGAAATACAATTACAAGAATTGTTGGACAAAGAGTATATCAGACCGAGTGTCTCGCCTTGGGGAGCACCAATTCTCTTTGTGAAAAAGAAAGAAGGTAATCTAAGACTATGCATCGATTATAGGCAACTGAACAAAGTGACCATTAAGAACAAATATCCCTTACCAAGGATAAATGATCTGTTCGATCAAGTTGGTGGGGCCAAGATCTTCTCAAAATTGGATTTACGATCTAGTTATCATCAAGTTAGGATAAGGGACCAAGACATAAACAAAACAACTTTTCGAACAAGATACAGACACTATGAGTTTGTAGTCATACCTTTCGGACTCACTAATGCACAAGCCACATTTATGTGCTTGATGAACAACATTTTCAGCCAGTACTTGGACAAGTTCATAGTAGTATTTATCGATGATATTCTAGTGTATTCTAAAATGGAGGAGGAACATGATGAACACTTAATAATAGTTCTGCAAACATTGAGGAAACACAAACTATACGCAAAATTCGACAAGTGTGACTTTTATCAAAGAGAAATACAATATTTAGGACATGTCATTTCTGCGGAAGGTATTATCGTAGACTCGGAAAAGATAAAAGCCATTATGGAATGACCAGTACCTGAGGATGTGGTAGATATCCGGTCATTCATGGGAATCACCGGATATTATCGCAGATTTATAGAAGGGTTTTCTAAGATAGCCTGCCCTATCACATCATTACAAAAGAAAGGAACCAAGTTTAACTAGTCGCAAAAATGTCAAGACAGTTTTAACAAGCTAAAAGAATTATTGACATCAACACCCATTTTGAAGGTAGCAGACCCAGAAAAAGACTTCACAGTATGCATTGATGCAAGTAAAGAGGGACTAGGTGGTGTTCTAACTCAGGAAGGGCACGTGATTTGTTATGAGTCCCAAAAATTAAAAGAACATGAGGGGAATTATGTCACTCATGACTTAGAACTGGCAACAATAATACATGCCTTAAAAATGTGGCGACACTATATAATGGGAATAAAATTCTTACTATTGACGGATAATAGCGAAGTGAAATATTTGTTTAACCAACCAGACCTTAATGCAAGATAGGCAAGGTGGTTAGCCTTCTTGAGCGAATTCGATTTCGAGGTCAGACATATCAAGGGTAAGGAAAATAAAGTAGCAGATGCTTTAAGCAAAAGAATACATGGGTTATTTGAGATAAATGTCAGTAGGGAAGAAAGTGATATGGAACAAAGAATACGAACGACAGGTGTTAACGACAGAAATTACACTAAGATGATGGCATAATTTCAATATAGTATCGCAAACTCAGATAAACCAGATATAAGTATAGACAAGAAGGGACTTTTAAGATTTAAAAACAGACTTTACATACCAGATTCAATAGAGATAAAATTAACTATTTTAGACGAAGTGCATAAGAAACCGTATTCTGGCCATCCAGGTTACCAAAAAACAATAACAACGCTCAGAAAACTATTTTACTGGCCTAATATGAAGGGAGAAACAACATAGTATCTGGCTAAGTGCCAAGATTGTCAGCAGGTTAAGGTCAAACACCAGCATCCAGCCGGCCTATTACAGCCCTTACCAGTACCAGAATGGAAATGGGAGACCATATCACTGGACTTCATAACAGGTTTGCCTAAAACCCAGAAATTGAACGATTCAATCAGGGTCGTAATCGATAAACTCAGTAAGTCTGCACACTTTGTATCTGTAAAGTCTAATTTTAAAGCTATTAATATTGCTGAAATATTCATGAAAGAAATTTTTAGACTGCATGGTATTCCTAAAATGGTGATTTCAGATAGAAATGTAAAATTCACATCCGCTTTTTGGAAGGAATTGTTTGCAGGACTAAATACTAATTTGAATTTCAGTACAAGTTATCATCCACAAACGGATGGACAGACTGAAAGGACAAACCAAATCATAGAGGACACTTGTATAAAAACATAACATTTAGAGATTAAATGCAGGAGGACAAATGGAACAACCATGTTAAAAATCAGCTGACCATGACTCCATGAGTGGGGAACAAGTTGGAACTGCCTCTAGGATGATTAGTACAAGTGGAAAATCATAGATTTGGCCACTGGTATCCCCTGAGAATCAGGGATTAAGAAAGCTGCGAAAATCCCCAAAGGAGGGAAAAAATACTTGGGAAAAATTTATAAATAGCATATGTGAGGAGGCAGGACGCTGCCATGTATGTTGGGGAAAGGATTGTGACTCCTCTTGTTGTTATGAGCATTGACAAGCAAGTGTGAGGCAAGGGGATAGCTGTTGAAAAATCTGGAATATTGTTGAGGAGTCTCCAAGTTCGCCCTCATGGATTCATGGTCAGGCTAGGGGGTGAATCAGGCAAGTAATTGTGGTTGCCTGGTTCTACGGTTGGGAGGAACGTGGTAGTTCCCTTTGTATTTCCACGGATTGGATTCAGATATGTTCATCTATCCCCCTCTATTATGAATGACTATTCTTGATTGATATCATGTATCTGTTGAATGAATTATATCTAATTTGCGTTGATGTAAACGTTTCTGAATAATAATATCTATTTGTTGTGATGTAATTGTGGGAATGATTATTTCTATTAGCTGTAATGTAAATGTGCGAATGATTATTTCTAATTGTGGTAATGGCCTACATAGATGGTATCTGTTCATTATATGAAGTTTTATAATCAAGTAATTAAATTCGGGGATCGCCCCTCCCGAATTAAAAACCGGAGACAGAGTTATTTATGTGCAAATACATTGATAGTATAAAATGCATCTATAGGCAAAGGTTAAAAATTTGTAATCGTAAACTCAGACAGATCTGGATTGAATAGGATTTATTATGATAGATCTAGTGTATGTCCATCCTTTATCTAGCATTGAAAACAGGGCCTGTCTTCAAGGAAATAACCCTAGTATTTGATTTAGGGCATAAATAGTAGAGGATAAAATGTTGTGAAAAAATTGAGATCAATTGGATTACAAGGACACTCTTATATTTATCTTTATTTACGTCTTTCTTGCCGTGTATGAATTTTGTTGCATGCACTAATAACTTGGAAACGAAATACTAGATGTGTATAGACTAGCCGAATTTTTGGAAGGTCAAAGAAATCTAGGAAAACCCCTTTGGTTTATCAGATGCTGAGCAATCTTGAGAATTGACGCCTACTAGAAGTTTTTATGCTTTCATTGTTTGTTTAAAAACAATTTACCCTTCTCACAGTTAAAGTCTTTGATGAATTTAGAAAAAATTGCGAAACCCCGAAGTGATGGTCACTTTTCGCAATTTCGGGAGTTGTTGTGTGTTGTTGTTTGGGCTTCTATACTCACGGAATCCCGAACTCTGAAATCTTGATGTGTGGGTCCCACCTTTCCTCTTTTTCACTTTTCGCGATTCGAGAGTTCTGGTGTGTAAAGGTTTGGCTTTTGAAAACATGGGATCCCGAACCTCGAAAACCTAAAGTACTGGATTTACAAGTCTTCACGTTTTTTCATGTTTGGTGTTCGGTATTTATATTTTCCAAGACCAAGAGCGCCAGTAAAGGATAAAGATCAAGGAGTGATGAAAATAATGTGAAAATTCATAGTAGAAGTAGAATATTCTTTTCCTTTGCATATGAATTCCTTTTCTTTTCAATAGAAAGACTTCAGTCCACCTTACCTTTTCTCCTTTCGGAGGTTCACACTTATTGATGTATGGATTATGAACTCGCGAAATCCCAAACCCCGAAATCCCGAAGGGTGGGTCCCACCTTTCCTCTATTTCCATTTATTCGGAATTCAGAAGTTCCTGTGTGTTGATATTTGACCTTTGAAGTCGTGAAATCCCGAAACCCGAAATCTCGAAGTGCGGGTCCCACCTTTTCCCTTTCGCTTTTTGGGAGTTGTTGTGTATTGATGTTTTGGGCGCTTGTGATCACGAAGTCCTGAACCCCGAAACCCCGAAGTGCGGGTCCCACTTTCTTTTCTTTTCAGAGATTTGTTTGTGTTGGTTTTTGGGCACTTGTAATCGCGGAGGCCCAAGCCCCGAAATCCTGAAGTGCTAGTCCCTTTTTCACCTTTTCGGGAGTTGTCATGTGTTAGTACTCGACAATTGTAATCGTCGAAACTTGTTTGACCGTTGTTCCTCACAAAACTATAAGAGCATTGTAGGAATTATTATTATAAGAACAACTCTAATTCTGTAGTAAATGGAATTGGTGGAAAACGTTGGAATATCTTCACCCGGGATAGAGGTTTAGAATATATAATCGTTTTACAAGTCAGTGTGTATAGGGTATGAAAAATATAGAGAATTATTGTGTGAAAGTATTAAACTTATTAAGCCAGAATCGAGATGAAACTATACCTGAGACAATGAATCGTTCTATATGTATTTAAGGAAATCCATAGCTATATACATACTTATAGGTGGGATTATGTACAGATGTAAATGAATATTTGTTCGAAGGAAACTAGACTGGAATAATAATGTCATTGTGAACATAAATAAATCTTACCTGCTCTTAAACCTAAGCTTAAACGAAATTGATTTATGTTCATGATTTTTTTTTTTATGATGAAATTGAGGTTCATTACACAAATTTTATCAACCATGCACTCTGGCATGCATGGGTTTCTAAACCTACAAAAAAGGAATCTCCATCATCCTCTTGAGAATATTTTTTAGACTCATCATCATAATGCCTCTTATTCTTATTATTCTCTTCCTTACAATCCTTTCTGATATGCCCAACCTTGCCATAGTTCCAACATTTTTCCTTGAAATTTCTAGGAGACTTGTGTCCCCCATGGGATTTGGATCTACCCTTTTCTCTCTTCTCTCCTTTCTCCTTCAATCTTCCACAAACAACCAAGACCTCATTGGTGTATTCATAAGCTTTCTGCCTCATCTCTTGTGGGAGTAAATAACCACAACCTCATTAAGAACCAATGTCTTCAGAGTGCTTCCAATGGTCATTATCGTGTTATCCCATGAATCTGACAAAGAACAAAAAACGGTCATACAACAATCCTCCTCATCCATCTTCACTCCAACTGAGATCAACTAGGTCGCAATAGTATTAAATGCATTCAGGTGCTCCTCTACAAAATCACCATCACCCCATTATCAAGGAAATAAACTTTTTCCGTAGAATTATTTTATTAACCATGGATTTACCCTAATACATATCCCCCAACTTATTTCAAAGAGTTGTTGTAGTTTTTTCTTAAAAAATGTTCAATAATACTTTATCGAAAAAGCAAATCTTGACAAGGCTTGTTTCTTTTCTCTCTAACACCACTCACTCTTCATCTATCATACCAATGGGTTTAGTTCCAGATACTATAACCCATATATCTCAATCTAGGAGAAGATATTCCATCTTCGGCTTCCACAACTCAAAGTTAGTGGAATTAAACTCCTCCATTTATAATATGAATGTGCTCGCCATTTCCATACAACGATATTTCCTTATGCACAAGATCCCACTCAAAACAAATTAGATTAAAAAACATTGTCCCTAACACCATGAATACAAGGTGATCATGTCCTGATACCAAATGAAATCAAGTAGAGGTGTGGAATATGCTTCCTACACTAATATATGAGAGAAGAATGTGCAGAAATTAAAAACATAACAATTGAAAACAAATGAAATGAACAACAAACCATTAACAACATGATATCCCAGGGAAAACCATTCAGGGATAAAAAAAAAATGACACTCTAAAGATTGCCCAATGTATTATTCAACAACTAAATGGTTACAATATTGAATCTCTATGCTCTCAACAAGAGTGTTCAGAAGTAGAATTATTCTAGAGAAAATCCGACAGCATAAAAGTAATTTAAAACTTACTCTCGCTTTTCTCTAGCCCTAGCACACAAATAAATATGCATAAATAAAACCATAAACCGTTTATGGTTTTTCATTTTTACTTGTTGGAAACCACCAAAAAGTTGTTTCCTGCCACTGCACTCTGCCACTACAACACTGCAATATTCTTTGTTGCACTACAACAATACATTATTCTCTGCTCCACTATAACACTATAATATTATTTGCTCAACTACAACACTGCGATATTCTCTACTCTACTATAGCATTGCAAACTCTGCTCCACTGCAACAATACAATGTTCTCTATTATTGTAGCAGTGCAAGGTGTATGACACATTTGTGCCAACAAAAAAAAATGGTCTAGTAAGTTTTGTTTGAACATAAATATCACAATTCATGATGTTGATATAAGATCGATTATCAAATGATAAAAAAAAACGATATTTCATACACATGATATGCTTGTTTGTTTATTAATGTGTGAAATGGCAGAGGCCGACAGACTGTCTACTACTACTCATCTACTACAACATACGTTGAAAAACGTATTGCTATAGGTTCAAATAAATCACATTAAATAATTATTTGAATTTGGTAGATTAATGGTGATTTGAATTTGGTAGATTAATGGGGAAGCTTTAAGCCAAGACTATTAGTTAAATTCAATTTTGTTAGAATACTTGGGATGCCACTCATAGGAATATCCATACATATTACTTATGTACGCTCCTTACTAACTCAAATTTGAATGTTGATGAAATCAATGAAGTTAATGTAATCTAGTATATAATGGTGCATTATTATATTCTTTTGAAATTTGTATTGATGTTCATTATTATATTGTTTTGTTATTTCTATGAAAAACAAGAAATAAAAAAATATTTAAGTATTAATAAAAAACTTATATTTATTAATATTGTTATTATTATAATTTTATTTATTTATAATAAAATAAATTAAAAATATGATTTAAAAAAATTTATTTAAATATTTAAAAAAAGTCTTTATATTAATGCTTATAATCTTTCATTAATATGATCTTTTTGTTATGTATTAATAATTGATAAAAAAAATTATTATATATATATATAATGGAATTATACATCAGTGCTATAATAATTTTGTAGGTTGGTGACTATTATTGTGATAATTATTTAGATTTCATTATTAAAAATTTTAACTTGACATGATGAATTAATTTTTTCCCAAAAAAAAATTGGTCATTTCTATGTATAGATTGAATAGAAGTTACATTAATCATAAGCATAGTGACATTTGTCATGAACATTTGATTTATATTTTATTGAAAAATCAACATGTTTAACTAGTGTAATATATAGATTATATATCCCCTAGATGGCGTGACAGGTGGACAACATGCACAATAGGAAGTTAAATGCTCATGATGCCACCCTCTCCTCACTACCTCACAGGATGAGAGACATTCATTGTTCATGTGAGCTGGTGCGACGTCACAC
This sequence comes from Picea glauca, assembly GCA_000966675.3. NCBI lineage: Eukaryota > Viridiplantae > Streptophyta > Pinopsida > Pinales > Pinaceae > Picea > Picea glauca. The sequence goes on from JZKD02S1673281.1 coordinate 416,091, forward strand.
ATGTTTTGGTTTAATGACATTTTCCGCACAACATCGATGGCAGGTTGAGATGGGTACGAGTCACACAAGCCCTGTCCACTCAAACACTCTGACGCCTCACCATTTATAGAAGGTATGCAATGGTTTTTGTTGTTTTTTTTTGGAACAGTCTCTGGCTATAGTCACTCAAGCTCGTCCAACCT
>JZKD02S1673281.1:419082-429879 GCA_000966675.3 Picea glauca
GTTCCCTCGTCATCATGGCCCATACCCATAGCCAAGACTTGGAAGCTCGCTTCAATACCTTGCAATCTAATTTCACAGAGACCCAACAAGAAGTGAAACAACTCAGTGCCAATGTTGCTGCCATCACTACCACCAAGTAGTCCTCAATCGAGGAACTCAAACAAGACATGACTACCCAACTTGAATCTATCATTTCGATGATATGCACCAAGCTGCATATCCCTATAGATAACCCTTTATCTGGCCCATCTCCACATACTGAAGCTGAAACTTTCTCTCATTCCCATAATTTTCAGCACCATCACTTTCAACGTGACATACGCCTTCTGCAGGTGGATGTGACCAAATTTGATGGCTCAGATCCCACTGGTTGGGTAACCCAAATGGAACATTATTTCTCTTTATATGACATTAGAGATGACTTGGCCAAACTCTGATATGGTGTTCTCCATCTAGATCAAGAACGTTGGCAATGGTGTCAATGGAGAAAAATTTCTCGTCAAGGGTATATTGCTTGGACACACTTTGTGGAAGAGATTTATGAACTCTTTGACACTGACACCAACCATTTAGGTCGTTTGACAAAGTTGAAACAATCCAGAACAGTGGAAGACTTTATAGCTGCTTTCGAGCACCTGACTTTTCGGACAGAGGGCATGTCTGATGCCTTTTTCCAAGAATGTTTTATCAATGGCCTCAAGGATGAGATTCGGGCCCATGTCCTCATGGCTCGGCCTCAAAGTTGGGTGGAGGCTACTAAAAGAGATAAAGAAGCACAACAGGTTGTGTCGTCTCAAAATAAAAAACCCTCCTTTATCCCTCGCACTAAACCAGTAAATCCCACTACTCCCTCTACTCCACTAAAGATCCAAAAATTGACCAGGGCTGAAATGGTTGAATGCCAACTCAAAGGCCTTTGTTATAATTGTGATGACAAATATTTTTCGGGCCACAAGTGTAAGGAACAAAATCTTTTTATGGCCATCTCAGAGGATATTTCAGAAGAGGATGTTGAAACTCCCCTTGTGTCTGAGTCACCTGAAACCATTGAAATAACCCTTCCCTCATACCCTCCAGAATTAGAACCGGTCATTTCCCTAAATGCTCTCACTAGTTTCTCTGCTTCCCAAACCCTCGAGCTAATAGGTTACATAAATCATAGGAAGGTCATCATTCTGGTTGATAGTGGAAGCACCCATAATGTTATTCATCGTTGCATTGCCCAAGAAACTCATTGCTATATCCATGCAGACAATTATTTCCAAATCATGATTGCCAATGGTGGATCCATGAAATGTGGAGGGCATTGTGAAAATGTGCATCTCCAAATTGGTGACTACCACCTGAAATCTCATATGTTTGCTATTGACATGGGCAGTTGTGACATTGTGTTGGGTGCAGACTGGCTAAGGACTTTGGGTCCCATTCTCATGGATTTTAAGGAATTAATCATGCAATTCAACCAGGAGGACCAACAATATAAGTTCCAAGGCATCATTGCCAGTTCACCTGAGATCATTAGTTCCCATCGCATGGAAAAGCTTATAAAAAAAGATCATTCTGGCGTTATTGCACAACTCCATGCCATACAAGCAACAGAGACACCCTTGGTGCCACAAGACCTCCAATCCATCATTTCTAAACATCAAGTGGTCTTTTCCACTCCCCAGGGACTCCCTCCTTTCCATGGTGTTCATGATCATTCCATTCCCCTTGTACCAGGAATCCTTCCTCCCAATATCCGCCCGTAACGTCACCCCTTTTCCCAAAAAAAAGGAAATTGAGAAAATGGTTTAGGAACTCCTTAACGCAGACGTTATCCGTCCTAGTACGAGCCCCTACTCTTCTCCTGTGGTCATGGTCCTGAAGAAATAAGGTTCTTGGAGAATGTGTCCTGACTTCCGTGCCCTCAACAAACTTACAATTAAAGACAAATTTCTCATTCTTGTCATTGATGACCTCTTGGATGAATTGAGTAACATCTAGTTCTTTACTAAACTTGATCTTTGTTCTGGCTACCACCAGATATGAATGAAAGGGGCAAACATTCCTAAGACTTCCTTTAGAACTCATGAGGGCCACTATGAGTTTTTGGTCATGCCCTTTGGATTGTGTAATGCCCCCTCCACCTTCCAAATCCTCATGAATCATGTCTTCCATCCTTTTCTCCATCATTTTGTCTTAATTTTATTTGATGATATCCTCATCTATAGTAAAACCTAGACAGACCATCTTGCTCATGTGGATCGAGTTCTTCGTATACTCTCTCAACACCAACTTTTCCTGAAACAGTCTAAATTTGTTTTTGGTGCCTCAGAAGTCGAGTACTTGGGTCATCTGGTTGGCAAGGATGGCATCAGGGTGGATCCTAAAAAGATTGAAGATATGCAATACTTCCCTCACCCAAAGACTCTCAAAAGCTTGAGTGGATTTATGGGCTTAACATGTTATTATCGCAAGTTTGTTAAGAATTATGGAAAGATTGCAACACCTCTCACTGCACTCCTAAAAAAGAACTCTTTTACTTGGACTCCAGCAGTTGCACAAGATTTTCAAACCTTGAATATGGCCATGTGCACCACTCCAGTCCTGGCCCTTCCTGATTTCACAAAGACCTTTGTCCTGGAATGTGATGCTTCAGGGAAAGGAATTGGTGTTGTCCTTNTTCACAGAGACCCAACAAGAAGTGAAACAACTCAGTGCCAATGTTGCTGCCATCAATACCACCAAGTAGTCCTCAATCGAGGAACTCAAACAAGACATGACTACCCAACTTGAATCTATCATTTTGATGATATGCACCAAGCTGCATATCCCTGCAGATAACCCTTTATCTGACCCATCTCCACATACTGAAGCTGAAACTTTCTCTCATTCCCATAATTTTCAGCACCATCACTTTCAACGTGACATACGCCTTCTGCGGGTGGATGTGACCAAATTTGATGGCTCAGATCCCACTGGTTGGGTAACCCAAATGGAACATTATTTCTCTTTATATGACATTATATATGACTTGGCCAAACTCTGATATGGTGTTCTCCATCTAGATCAAGAACGTTGGCAATGGTGTCAATTTAGAAAAATTTCTCGTCAAGGGTATATTGCTTGGACACACTTTGTGGAAGATATTTATAAACTCTTTGACACTGACACCAACCATTTAGGTCGTTTGACAAAGTTGAAACAATCCAGAACAGTGGAAGACTTTATAGCTACTTTTGAGCACTTGACTTTTCGGACAGAGGGCATGTCTGATGCCTTTTTCCAAGAATGTTTTATCAATGGCCTCAAGGATGAGATTCGGGCCCATGTTCTCATGGCTCGGCCTCAGAGTTGGGTGGAGGATACTAAAAGAGATAAATAAGCACAACAGGTTGTGTCATCTCAAAATAAAAAACCCTCCTTTATCCCTCGCACTAAACTAGTAAATCCCACTACTCCCTCTGCTCCACTAAAGATCCAAAAATTGACTAGGGCTGAAATGGTTGAATGCCAACTCAAAGGCCTTTGTTATAATTGTGATGACAAATATTTTTCGGGCCACAAGTGTAAGGAAAAAAATCTTTTTATGGCCATCTCAGAGGATATTTCGAAAGAGGATGTTGAAACTCCCCTTGTGTCTGAGTCACCTGAAACCATTGACATAACCCTTCCCTCATACCCTCCAGAATTAGAACTGGTCATTTCCCTAAATGCTCTCACTAGTTTCTCTGCTTCCCAAACACTCAAGCTAATAGGTTACATCAAGCATAGAAAGGTCATCATTTTGGTTGATAGTGGAAGCACCCATAATGTTATGCATCGCTGCATTGCCCAAGAAACTCATTGCTATATCCATGCAGTCAATTATTTCCAAATCATGATTTCCAATGGTGGATCCATGAAATGTGGAGGGCATTGTGAAAATGTGCATCTCCAAATTGGTGACTACCACCTGAAATCTCATATGTTTGCTATTGACATGGGCAGTTGTGACATTGTGTTGGGTGCAGACTGGCTAAGGACTTTGGGTCCCATTCTCGTGGATTTTAAGGAATTAACCATGCAATTCGACCAGGAGGAACAACAATATAAATTCCAAGGCATCATTGCCAGTTCACCTGAGATCATTAGTTCCCATTGCATGGAAAAGCTTCTAAAAAAAGATCATTCTGGCGTTATTGCACAACTCCATGCCATAAAAGCAATAGAGACACCCTTGGTGCCATAAGACCTCCAATCCATCATTTCTAAACATCAAGTGGTCTTTTCCACTCCCCAGGGACTCCCTCCTTTCCAAGGTGTTCATGATCATTCCATTACCCTTGTACCAGGAATCCTTCCTCCCAATATCCTCCCATAACGTCACCCCTTTTCCCAAAAAAATGAAATTGAGAAAATGGTTCAGGAACTCCTTAACGCACACATTATCTGCCCTAGTACGAGCCCCTACTCTTCTCCTGTGGTCATGGTCTTGAAGAAATAAGGTTCTTGGAGAATGTGTCCTGACTTCCGTGCCCTCAACAAACTTACCATTAAAGACAAATTTCTCACTCTTGTCATTGATGACCTCTTGGATGAATTGAGTAGCATCTAGTTCTTTACTAAAATTGATCTTTGTTCTGGCTACCACTAGATATGAATGAAAGAGGCATACATTCCTAAGACTTCCTATAGAACTCATGAGGGCCACTATGAGTTTTTGGTCATGCCCTTTGGATTGTGTAATGCCCCCTCCACCTTCCAAAGCCTCATGAATCACGTCTTCCATCCTTTTCTCCATCATTTTGTCTTAATTTTATTTGATGATATCCTCATCTATAGTAAAACCTAGACAGACCATCTTGCTCATGTGGATCGAGTTCTTCATATACTCTCTCAGCACCAACTTTTCCTGAAACAGTCTAAGTGTGTTTTTGGTGCCTCAGAAGTCGAGTACTTGGGTCATCTGGTTGGCAAGGATGGCATCAGGGTGGATCCTAAAAAGATTGAAGATATGCAAGACTGCCCTCACCCAAAGACTCTCAAAAGCTTGTGTAGATTTCTGGCCTTAACATGTTATTATCGCAAGTTTGTTAAGAATTATGGAAAGATTGCAACACCTCTCACTGCACTCCTAAAAAAGAACTCTTTCACTTGGACTCCAGCAGTTGCACAAGATTTTCAAACCTTGAATATGGCCATGTGCACCACTCAAGTCCTGGCCCTTCCTGATTTCACAAAGACCTTTGTCCTGGAATGTGATGCTTCAAGGAAAGGAATTGGTGTTGTCCTTATGCAAGAGGGTTGGCCTTTGGCCTTTACTAGCAAGCAACTGTCTAAACAAAATCTGGGCAAATCAATCTATGAAAAGTAAATGTTGGCTATTCTGCATGTCGTTGATATGTGGTGCCCTTATCTATTGGGGCAATGCTTCCAAATTAAGACAGACCATCAAAGCCTTAAGTATTTTCTGGAACAACACATTTCCTCCCTAGAGAAACAAAAATGGGTGTCTAAGCTCTTTGGATATGATTATGAGATCATTTACAAGAAAGGCAAAGATAATGTGGTTGTGGATGCGCTTTCCCAAAAATATTAAGATGAAGGATCCCTTTTTTCTCTTTCCTTCATTGTACCAGATTGGCTCCAAGCCGTTCACCAGGAATGGCTCCACGATCCCAAAAGTTCTCATCTGATCCAACAATTGTAGTCCAATGCTCCAACTTCCCCAGGGTACTCTTGGCTCCATGATGAGCTTCGACACAAAGACCATTTGTATTTAAGTAAACAATCAAAACTTAAATCCATGGTACTTTCTAAGCTTCATGCTACACCCACAACTGGGCACTCTGGGTTTACCAAAACCTATGATAGGGTCAAACGTTCTTTTTTCTGGGATGGTATGAAACAAGACGTTCATAATTTTGTAGTTGAATGTGGTGTGTGTCAACGCAACAAAGGAAAAACAGTCAAATCTCCTGGAACACTACAATCGCTTCTGATTCCACCTGCTATTTGGAGGGATATCTCTATGGATTTTATTACAGGCTTACCCAAATCGAGAAATAAATCAGTCATCATGGTGGTTGTTGATTGATTGCCTTTCCAAGTATGCTCATTTATGTTCTCTTCAACACCCATTTACAACATCCACGGTGGCTCAAATTTTCATGGATCACGTCTTCAAGCTTCATGGCATGCCACATTATATTGTTTCTGATCGTGACCCCACTTTCACTAGCAATTTTTGGCAAGAATTGTTCAAGCTACAAGGCACCCAATTGCATCTCAGCACAACTTATCATCCCTAGATTGATGGTCAAACCGAAGTTGTCAACAAGTGTTTGGAAACATATATGAGGTGTTTTGCCTCTGAAAATCAAAATCAGTGGGCTTAATGGTTACCCCTAATTGAATGGTGGTACAACACTTCATACCATACAGGCACACACATGACTCCTTTTGAAGCGGTATATGGACAAAAGCCACCTTCAGTTCTCTCATACTTACCTGGTGTCTTGAAGGTCCAGGTGGTTGACCAAATGCTTACAGTTCGAGAGGCTATTCTCCGTACCCTCAAAGAGAATTTGGTCATGGCTCTGAATGTCAATTTGCAGAAGGGGATCATGTGTTTCTTCGACTGCAACCTTACAAGAAAAATTCCCTCAAGGCCGAGCATTGTCTGAAGCTAGCGCCCAAATTTTATGGTCCTTATACCATTCTCAAGTGTGTGGGACAGGTGGCCTATCAATTAGATTTTCCCAATCATTCTAAGCTACATCTTATTTTTCATGTTTCGTGCTTAAAGAAGGTGATTGGAACTAAGTGCCAAATTCAAACCAACCTTCCCGAGTTAGATGAAGAAGGATCCATTTGTCTACAACCACAAGCAGTTTTGGACCAACATCAACGTCGCCTACGTTAGAGAACCATTAAGGAAGTGTTAGTCCACTGGAAAGATACAACTCCAGCAGATGCCACTTGGGAACCAACTACCATTCTGCATCAATTTCCTCATCTCAAGCCTTGAGGACAAGGTTTTTTTTAAGGGGGATGACATGTTAGGGACATAACCCGCACATAGGTAGAACAATATATTCATATGTAATAAAGGTCAATATTAATAAGGCCTTGCAATAAAGTAGAATAAGTCGAATGTAAGAAGACCTAATAGAAGCTTCTGCTTCTAGAAGGATCTTTCTCTAGATGCTTCTTTTGATAGACATATTTAGTATAAATAAGATTCGAGGGTATGAGAACCCTAGTTTGGATATTATTGTAATAGAGCTCTGCTCAACTAGAGGTTTCCCCCTTGAAGAGGCCTATGAACATTGCTCTTAGAATCAAAGTGCTCTTTCTGGTGTTATTTTGATATCATTTCAGTATTATGGTGGTGTTTTTCTAGTTATATTGTTGTTTATCTACCATTTCTAGCATTTTATTTATGTTCTGCATACTTTTTATATCTGGAATATTACATGTAATGCCTTCTTCAAGTTCTCGTCATGCCTCAGACTAACTGTCCGTTAATCCCGCTAAGCCCGCTTTTGCAGATGCAGATATGTGATTTCTCGATCTAGTTGTCTTTTCCTCTATTTATTGGTTTGGAGACATGGAGCACCAATATTTCCCTCCTGAAAAGCATGAATCCCTAACTCTATGGGATAACCCTACCGAATTTAGCGGGGGAAATGCCATATTTTATGCAAAAAGGGAATTTATTTGTTATTCAGGTTTGTGATTCAGGATGGGTAACCTAAAGGCCAAGAAGGTCCATTACAAGGGAATATAGTGAGTGATAATACGAGGAAGGCAATAGCAATAGTACTGCTAATCTAAGCCTAATTTTGTTTTGGCTAATTTGCAGGTGTACAAGTCAAAATTTCCAAAGATGTCAAAATGAACTTGCCTGAAGGAATTCTTACCTTGATTTTTTGTAACAACTCTTGGGCTGCCTCTTAAATTACATCCTTGAGGGAATCTTCGTGGTGATAAAGTACCTCATTCAATATACCCTTGATTTAGAGAACAACACCATCAGTGGATTTTCCCTTCATATGCTACTTCTCTTGAGTTGACATCTAAACCAAAACCTTAAAACACTCTTCCCTTCACTGCTTCCTATCCATATCAGAATTACTATTTTTTGTGCATTATGGGTGGAAGACATAACTACATTTGTGGTCGTTGGTTTTGCGACTGCAATTTAGGTGCACTAGATTCGACCTTAGGCATGTTTTCTTCTTAAAAAGGGAAAGCCTAGCCTAGCCATAAACCACATAACAAGAAACACCTGGCACAACACAATCAACACGTGTCCATTTTAACATTGATTTTTACGCCGAAAGGTGTACACCTATTGACAATGGGCACAATTAATGATCTTTTAACCTTATTTAACCTTAAACCCTAATCTGATGGTTATGCATTGAATATGCTGGCATATTCTTAGTCATCCTCCCAAATCAATGGGTCAGATTTATTGTTCATAACTTTCTTGCATTTATCAAGGCATCCGTTAACATGTTTACTTTTTAACATTTACCTAATCACATTAAAAAATTACTGTGAGGATATGTAATTTCCACGTTTAAATTCCTAAAGCGTTCAATATTTAGCTGGGATTAATTATACTAATAGATGTGAAGCGTTGCCACGTCTATCATGCGTTTCAATTAACCTCAAATTATACGGATAGATTTGAAGTGTTGCCACGTCTATCATGCATTTCAATTAACCTCAAGGAAGCGAACCTGCATGCCTAGCATGAGTTTCAATTAATTAACACAACGATGGTAGCCCGAATGTCTAGCATGTGTTTCAATTAATTAACACAACAGTGGTTGAATATCAATAATGGCACGAATTGGCGCAGGAGGGTAGTATAGTCAACGCAACCTTGGTTGCGATCCCCAAATTCTGATGCGAAGAATAGAAAACACCAATTGGCTACGATCTCCAGGAGGCTCTTGTTACTATAATTTGTAATTTGCCTGATTAATGAAACTACATTTTAAGACCAGTTTGTAATTTTCCCTATCTCTTTACAAACTGGTATTTTCTGAATTCATTTGTAATTTGCTCGATCTCTTTACAAACTGGTCTATTGATACCATGGTGGTATATTGATGTTCTTTCTCACCAGAAGAGTGTAATCTGTTTAGAGATGAGAAAGGCTACAACAACATCCGTGTACCTTATAATTGGGGGGCATCTAGATTAATGAAGCTACGTTTTAATTGTATTAGGTCTTCATCAAACTGGTAAGAATACAGTCACAAAATAGTACCCTGCAACGGTATAGACCCGGGTTCCATTTCCTCTAATGCAAATGTAAAAGTTCATCAGTTTTTTCATTGTGTATACGTCAAAATTTGCATTTTTTACACTGTATATTTGAATTTTTGTAATAAATGAAAACAATACAAAATGTTTCATGTTAAAAGTGGTATGTTGAAGGAAAATTTACATTTTTTCCACTGTATATTTGATTTTTTGTACTCAATGAAAACATTAGAAAATGCATGTATCTTTCAAGACGATTTTGTGGTTGGATGTATGACAGATTGGTGCGAGGTGCGAAGATCTGGAGGTAAAATGGTATTTTGGATTAATCAATCTCCAAAAGTTGGGCATGAAGGTCTCGTCTTCCTACCATTCAAAGACCCTTCCTACCATTCAAAGACCAGCGTCGGTTGTTCAACCTATCTCTTAGCCTTTTTAAGAAATTGATTTTACACTTTAAAGTTTATTTCATTCTCTAACAACATTCCGTGATTTCAACCAATTAATTGGTGAATCCTCCATTTATGACATTTAGTAATTTAAAAAAAAAAACATTAGTGTAAAATGCATACCATGATTATTGAAATAGCTTTAGATTCTCTTTACTTTTGATAAGGAAAAGTTCCATTTTCTATTAGTTTATGAAAATCAAATAATTTGTATAGTTTTAAACTGAACCAAAACCTGAGAAAAAAATCTTCTATCACATTTGCATAAAAACAAAATGATTAGGCTGAGTTAAAGAATACTAAGTTTAAGCAAAATGAAGTTACATTTTCTCTTTACTTTTGCTAAAGAAAAGTTCTATTTTCTATTATTTTATAAAAATCGGATGATTTGCATAGTTTTAAATTGAACCAAAACCTGTGAACAAAATCTTCTATCACATTTCCATAAAATGTTAAGATATGCAAAATGAATGGTAAGAGATGCAAAATGTTAAGACATGCAAAATGGCGTTGGTTTAAAGAATACATATAACTTTTGTTTGTAAAAAGTGTTAAGAGATGCAAAATGAAGCTACCTCAAAGAATACATATAGCTTTATCACTATATTCAAATAATGAATGGTAAAAAATGTTAACAGTTGTTTCAAATAATGAATGGTAAAAAGTGTTAAGAGATGCAAAATGACCCTGCCTCAAAGAATACATATAGTTTTATCACTGTATTCAAATAATGAATGGTAAAAAATGTTAACAGTTGTTTCAAATAATGAATGGTAAAAAGTGTTAAGAGATGCAAAATGACCCTGCCTCAAAGAATACATATAGCTTTATCACTGTATTCAAATAATAAATGGTAAAAAATGTTAAGAAATTTATCACTGTATTTAAATAATGAAAGTCCAATAGAATTGATAAAAATATTGGGCACCATGCATTTATCAAAGAGCATTATGAAAATTGAACATAAAATTTTCATATTTATTAAAGAGTTTTATCAAAATAGTAAAATTGTAGTAAAATAGTAAAATTTTCATATTTATCATAGTAAAATTATATATGTAAAAAGTGTTTTTCACAATATTAGAAATATAAATAAATA
>JZKD02S1673282.1:0-14687 GCA_000966675.3 Picea glauca
CAAGGTTCAAGGATTTCATGAATAAAAAGAAGTTTGGCTCCAGGAAGAAACCAAATCAAGAGAAAGATATGTCAAGAATACAATGCTTCAATTGTCGAAAGTATGGTCACTACAAAATCATTGTCCTTAGTTAAAGAAAAGGAATCAATCACATAGAGCATCAATTGCCGAAGTAAGGGAACCCTCAAAGAAATCCAAGCGGGACAAAACAGACTTCTTCTTCTAAGATAAGGTAACAATACTCTTCATAGTTCTTGTACATACCATGTTTTTTGTATATATCTTTCATATCTATTTCCTAGAAGATAATATGTTCAAAGAGATACTATACCTATGGAAGAACAACAAGATAAGGATCGCTATCACAATGACTATAAGTCAAGATATACACATGAAAGGATGAAGTACATAAGTAACAACCGCAAGATAAGCCAAAATCATAATCAATCTTGAAGAAACCTAGAAGAAGTAAAAGACAGAAAGAAGTCAGCAATCAAGAGGAAATTGGAAAAAGACTTATGACACTTTGCAGAAAGAAATAAGGATGTAGACGAAAGCATGGGCTCTCTTAGTTGGAGGGATTTGATTACAGAATTCCAAAAGATGAACATGCACTCATGCATGAAGCAAGGATTAGGAGGGAGATAATCCTAAATAATATGATACAATGAATATGATGAAGTATCTATCCATGGAAGAAACCATGAAAAAGCATCATGATTTCAGTGTGACCTTAGAAGAAATCTTCTTCGAAAATAAGCCTTAAAGTATCTCGGGTTGTCCATCCACATCCATGATCCTATGATGAAAGGAAGAAGTTGGAATCTTCAGGGCATGGAATTTATAGAAAACTCCATGGACTTAAGAGCTAAAGAAAAAAAAGACATAAGGAAGAACATGAAGATTCCAAAAGCGAAAGAAAAGACAGAACAACCAGTCATTGTATCAAGAATCACAAGACTACCAGCCTGACCTAAACTCACTAAAAACAATCAAGCAAAGGAAATGAAAGTTGTGATGAAGAACAATGTATGGAAGACTTATGAATGTAAGCATTGTGAGATCCAGAACTAGAGGTTTCTCCTAGATGGAGGGAGAAGACTATGATGATTGCTTGTTCTAGTAAACCAGACATACCTCTACATGAGCCATTATATCATCTGCAATATCCATGGGTTGAAGTTTACATCAGATGAATGCAAAGATTGTTCTCCAGAATAATTGAACAAAGAACATATGCAGAACAACCTCAAGGCTTTGAGGTATACCAGGAAAAGACTCTTGTATGTAGATGGAAGAAGGTTTTGTATGGATTCAAAGAACTTGGTGTGGAGCCTCCAATGCACAGCAGAAGCGTGGTGAAAAACCTTCTATAACAAAGATATTGTATCAGAATGGTTACTCAGAACTCAAGCATGATAGATTGTCAATCCATGACAAATCTCTCATGATAAAAGAAGAAGTACCACTTGGATATGTTCCAAGTTTGAACCTTTCCACGATGTTATGAGATAGCAGGAAACAAAAGAGTTGAATTCAACTATGATGATCAGAGCTATATGAAGCCTTCAGAAAACCAGTGTTCCAGAAAGACTGAAGTACATTGAGATCAAGCATTACATTCTCTGTTATGAAGTCTAGAAAGGAGAAGTGGTTCTCCAATATATATCTTCACAGATGATAAAATAAGCAGACAATTTGGTAAAGCCTATGTTCAAGATGAAAGAGTTTGTGTACTCAAGTTGGAGCTCGTGAAGATGACTTCCTTATTGAAAAAGGAAGAGATGACTCCCAGGTTGGGAGGGAGAAATGATGTGTTATTGATTTATGGACAGTCATTTTTCAGTTTGAAAAATGGTCCAGGATGAGCAGTTCCTTTCCAATTCGGAAAGTGGTTTGAAATTTATGACAAACAAGCATTTTCCAGTTCGGAAAATGGTCCAGATCGAATGGTCATTTTCGTAATGAAAAGGGTTCGATTAATTTTTGATGTACCATAGACAATGATTCCCCTTGTGGTTAACATAGGGAATGGTATAGGACAGTCTCTCTTCTTGACAGTCACTCTCAGTAGTGGTCAAGAAGATTGGTCTACCTCACTGGAAAGTCATTCTTTTGAAGCTCACAATTGTGAGCAGTTTCGAAGAATAGTCCATTTTGGAGGTTGGTGTAGGATAGTCATTTCCTTAGGAAATGGTCTGGACAGTCATTCCCTAGGGAAAATTCATTCTCTCCAGGTTTCACTTTGTTTAGTGCCGGAGCAATGGCCCAAATAGGTGAATGGTCCAGGTTCAGCAATCAGGGACAGGTATTCCCTAGGGCAGATTCATTCTCTCCAAGTTCACTTTGTTTAGTGTCGGAGGAATGGCCCAGATAGGTGAATGGTCCAAGCTCAGAAATCGGGACATTTATTCTTCCTTGCTTGAGAATAATAGTCTAGATATCTCATCATTGATGCTTTACCTTATAAGGGAAGATGCTCTTCCAGATCTCACAGATGTGGGTGGAAGAGTGGCCCAGATGATTTATTTTATATCATAACAACATTTTTCTATGCAAGTTGATGATATGATTGTTATGGAGACTGTATGTCTCCAGATAGTAGATGTATACTATTGTGGTGGATGTGTTCCACTGATTGTGACTATATGTCATTGCTCAAGTATCTGTATGCTACTTGGTGTGGCAGTGTACCACTGGATTGTAGTTGTGTACCACTATGGATAGACACAGTTGTGTTCTATTGAGTGACATTGTTTCGATTTCCTTGATGACTATCAGTAGTGTTGGAAATGATTATCATCTAGATGGATGATCAATGGACAGAGATTTTCCGGAAGGAAAAATAGTCCAGGACATTTATTCTTCTAGGACATATGTCTGGATTAGAAGAATGGCTCTTTTGTTACACTGTGGAGTGAGTGACTCATCCAACATCATGTATGATTACTCAGATAGAGTATGGTTTTGAGAGATGATGTAGTTGATGACACTGATAGTGATGATGGTTCTCATGATCTAATCATGAGATAGTCTATACGACTATGTTGATGCTACCGGGTGAATGGTATGCTTGTGCTCAAGACCATTACATTCAATACCTTCCTAGCTAGGATGGAGTGTTGATATTATGGTAGTTGCGGGAGGTATTTACCTCCACGTGTAAACCTGATGAAAATAGAATATTATAGGAAGCAAGAAAAAACCCTAATTAGTTGGCTAATAAACCTAGAAGACAAGTCGGCTCAAGAGGATAACTTGTGTTAGGTTATTAGCCTCCGAGAGAAGAAGTTGGCTAAAGGAAATATTATATACTAAGTAAATAGGCACCCAGAATGAGAAGTTGGCCTAGGAAGTTTGCCAATTTTGGTATAAATACAGGAGGTCAGTCTTCATTCTGGCAGGCATTCTCAGAACTGCAGAAGCAGCACTTGTGCGCACTACAGTTGGCCAGTTTGTGCGCGAGTTTGGAGGAGAGTTGTCATTGCAACTGTTGCAGCTAGCAGATTTTGTTTTTAGCCTGGACTCTCTCTTGGTTATGGTTTGGACTCTCTGATAATCTATTGTTACTCTTGTTTGGTGTGCTAACCTTGGAGAGAGGTGCCTTATCTTGTTTGTCTATCTAGCCTAGGGTTTTCTTCTAAAATGATTCTTTGTCAAGGTTAAGGTGCTCAGGGCTGGCTTCGGCCTATGGTTGGGTGACAATAGTGATATTGTCTATGGTTAAATGAGCACATACATTATATTTTAATAGTGATCCTCTTGGGTTAACAAGATCCCTCGGTTTATCATGCCTTGCAGTTGTATGATCTTTGTCTCCCAAAGCTTTCAGATTGCTTGATTGTTTAGGAGTTTTCATCAACTAGGGTTTCCAAAGGTTGTTTGGTTTTGAGCCTTTTTTGTCTTCATTGAAACATATTGCGTTCTAACGATTAGGAATCTCGTTTTTACCAAAACCCATCCTTGAATGTTGTTTCTTGTTGTTCATGTTTTTAAGATTTTCATGAGTGTATGTCTTCTTTCTCTTTTGCATCTTTGAGTCCTTGATTGAACGAGTTAACTACTACTTGGTTTCTTTCAGTTCTCATCATTTCAAGTGTTCTTTGTTTGATTTCTTTTTTTCCTCATACTTCTTTGTGTCAAACATATATCTCTTTAATTCCATTTGAAGTTAAGAAGCAAAAAAATTTGCATATCTCCTTGCATACATAATCAAACAAAGAATTTTTTGCATTCTTTAGGAAATTTGTTTTGGTATACGTTTGGAAAAGAGTTAGTTTTACATGTGCATTTCGTTTTTCGGGAACATGGCTTGGTAGATTGGCATCATCTTGATCCCAAAAACTGAAAGTAGTATTTTGTTGAGTGTTTTCTTGTGTTAAGAAGAATAGAACTCTTATCCTTCCCATACATAGAATTCATTGAAAATAACAAATTGCATCTCATTCATTTACATTATATTAGATTTGAATCTCTCTTACATCATCAGTTTCATCTCTTTGAACTTATTGAGTAAAAATCCATTAAAATCAACTACGCGCTAATAAAATCAATCAGAATATTTTTTGGTCTTAGCACACCAACAGTAGCATAGGATAAGGGTATTTGGACTAGGAAAAGTGATTAAATTATCCAAGAATATTAAACAGACTGTAGAGCACTAAAGAGTGAACAAATTCAACTTCCGTATAAGCATAGTCTAGAACCCCCTCTCAAACAAGGGCTAAACATGAGATCGTGTGCAGAAGAGCAGTGGATATCACCCCTCCAAATCTTGACCAATCGTAGTGGAAATATCGTATATTGGGGGTCCTTCCAGAAGTGTCACTGACTAATTTGGTCTCAATACTTCATGAACTCCAAATCCATTCGGGGTCCTCTGGAAGAATTTCGGACTTTGATATCTTGCCCATATATTAAGTCCCGACTATTGACTGTACTCGCCTATGAGTTGGTAACCGTAGTGGAATTTCTTAGGTATCTACAGAGGTGATTGTGGGGGGATTCCCACGGTACCTGGGGCAGACATTGTATCACACTCTCAATACCCTTGGAGGGTGATCCCGCGAAAGCGAGGGTTTCATGCACCGAGAAGGGATGTTACATGGAGTTCAGGCTAACTTCTTTTCATTTCTTCATCAGCAGCTTGATATCCCATGTTCGGAAGATCCTTGAATCTATTGTTGCTTGGTTGATTTATTTTAGTTTTCTTAGGAGTGTGTTTCTTTGAATTTTTTAGTCGGCCTTAGGATAGAATATTTCACAATATACAAGGTATGGAAGCTGACATTTAGGAACCTCAACTTTGAATTTTGTAGTCGGCCTTAAGATAGAATATTTCACAGTATACAAGGTATGGAACCTAGCATTCAAGAACCTCAACACAATTTTTCTTATAAAGCAATGATTGATGATAAACCTTCTAAAATTGGGAGCATCGCTCCTAGAAGTGGCCCACACATTGAAGAATCGGTCACAAACTTCGTAGAAAACCTTCCATCTTACGTGAATCCTATTTTTATTGATCCACTTGGCCAACCACTCACTAATCCACCATACACAAGATATGTTGATGCTTATTCTTCTTATAGATTATCGCCTGGTTCCACCACTACACATGATTTTGGTGTAAAACGTCATCTTTTGGTTTTCCTAAAGGACTTAGGAACTTATCTTTTTCCACAACTCCTGTAGTTGATACTATTGGTAATTCATCTTTACCGGAAACATCGATGACCTAGGTAACCCTGACTCAACCACTTGTGCATATATCTCCCTTCGCACATGGGTCAAGTATTATTCATGTTTCACTATTTCCACACATACACACACCAAGTCCTTTACTTGGTCATCCCATCGATCAGATGGTCAGTAGTCAAGTTATTCACACAACCATGGTTACACAAGCTACTCAGCCTCCATCTCATACATTGCAGATTAGTACACCCTACATTTGAGGTCAATCTTTAATGGGAGGCCAACCTTCATCTGGGGTCAACCTTCAGTTGTAGGGAAACTTTTTACTGGGGGGAAACCTACATGGTTGCAACATCAATAAGCTTGGGGTAAAACCACTCATGTAATTCCTTCTATCCCTACTACCACTGGCATGTATCTTGGACAACCATTTCAAGGATTTTCCAACCCTTTGTGAGGTCAAACCAATTCGGCGATCATTCCTCGCAAGGAAATTCTCCCTATCAATCCATAAATCTCATGATTCCAACGCAACAGTCCCTTCGATCACAGTACATGGGAGGCCCATCTGGCCAACCACCATACATGGGGGGACCATCATGTCAATATCGGTATGTAGGAGGTCCTTATGTTCAATCACAGTACATAAGAGGACAACCACCTTACATGGGTGGACAACCCGAGAAGCCACCCTATATGGGAGGACCATCTAGCTTTTCCATCTCACCGCAACCTGGATTCATTCCTACTGGTGTTTCCATGCCATATTGTTATCACCAATATCCACATGCTAACTGATAGCTTCCATTCTTGGCTACATTAGATCTATCAAATCTGTCAGTTTTTACCAATGATCACATTCATCATGCCCCATTTTGGCCCACCATTCATGCCAAATTACCGTCTGAAATCTCAAAATTCGACGAAAAACTTGGGGAAGATCCTAACAATAATTTTATGAATTTCTATTTATGGTGTTCTTCCAACTCTTTGATGGATGATTCCATTCATCTTAGACTTTTTCAAAGAACACTTATAGGTGCAGCAGCGAAATGGTGTATTGAGTTGTCGCATAAATCCTTTGTCAACTTTTAGTCTCTTTCCATGGCTTTCCTGACGCATTTTCAGTTACCTATACGGTATGAGACAGATACAGAAATTTTGACCTCAACCTAGAAATCCTCTTCCACCCACATATCTGATCACGTTCATGAGTGGAGACAACGGAGACGGTTGATTAAAGCTTCAATTCCAGACCAACTCCTCGCGGATTGGTTTACAAAATTGTTCTTGCCTCCTATTTCCTATGATGTTTCTATGGGAAATGTTGTTACTAAGGAGCAGACTATCAATCATGCATAGTATTTGGACTTGGTGTATTCCCAGTCCAGCACACTTTATGATCTGATCCCTAATGCTCCTCGTCCATTGAACGATCCATCAAGACCTACTCTGGAACCAGGTTTTGTTTCAAACACCACAACTACTTCCTCTCCTACACAAACCTCTGAGGTGAATACACTCCAATCCACTTCATCTCAACAACCAGGAGGTAAGAAGAAAAACAAGGGTAAATCCAAGAAATCTTATAACTAGCAGGATAATCGAAAGACTGTTGATACTCAACCAAATAGGAAGGCTATGTTTCCTTGCATGATATATGAGGAATACCACTACACAAAATAATGTCCTCATCGTGAGGCAGTCGCTAAATTTTTGAAGGGTACCTCCCAATTGGTTCAGCAGCAACATTTAGTTGCACAAAATCCTTCCCCTCAAGAAGGGGGCAATGCTGGTCATTCCCAGCATGGGGATGCTTCCTCGAGTGCCTCTGAGGTGTATATGTTTAAGAAAGTTAATGTAATGACTCGAGCAAATACTTATGACACTCCTCCAGGTGATCAAACTAAGGGAAAGGATGTCGATCATCCCTCCACATCCACTCCTCCTCCATCTTCCAATCCTCTTCAGATTGAGAAGCCAATTTCTAATGCGGTGTTGCGCCCTCCCAAGAGCGCAATTCAAAAAGAAACATTTAATACAAATGCACACGCTTCCCAAAACTACAATATCGTTGAAGATTTGGTGCAAGAACCTTGTGCTATGTCAACCCTAGAAGTTCTACAGAACTATCCAATTCAACGTAGAACCCTGTTGTCAGCCATTGGAGCTATGGATCTAGAGGAATCAAATATGATTTCGTTTAATCTGGAATACTCTATGGAGAGACTCTCCCACCACTTGGAATTCCAAATTAAAATTTTGGTTGGTAGAAAGAACATCCATCGCATTGTTTTGGATGAGGGAGCCTCGACCTGTATCATGTCTTTGTCTTGTTGGAAAGCCTTTAGTTCTCCTAAACTTATCCAGTCTCCTACCACCTTGAAATTGTTTGATGGATGTAGTTTCCAACCTCATGTACTCTTGCAATATTTCGTTGTGACATCGAAGGGTAAGATTGTTTCGATCGATATCGAAGTAGTTGACGCGACCCTGGATTACAATTTGTTACTTGGTCGTAGTTGGTTCTATGCGATGACTATTGTCACATCTTCGATGTTTCATATTTTACGATTTCCCCATTAAGGAAAGGTTGTCACTGTTGACCAACTTGATTATACAACTCCAGATCTCCACAATGTTGTAGCGACTAATGTTCATTTTCTAGGACAGTCTAGTCTTGAGAGTGTAGGAGTAGGTCTTCTTAAATATTCCTCGCTTATGGGAGATTTTTCCTTTCATGCTCCTCCCACCCCGCAGGTTGCCACATTAAATATGATTTCGACTCAGATGCGACAATCCTTAGAATTATCTAATCCTTTGGTAGTACCTAGTCTCAAGGAGCATAGTTCTTTTCCTGTGTCAAGCTCATTAAAAAATGAAACAGACACTTACGAGCATAGTTCATTGTCTATGTCAAGCTTGTTAAAAAATGAAATAGACCCCCTCCATTTGAATCGAGTCTCACTCTAGATCGAATACTTGAACCTTCTTTTCCTTTGCCTGGTTAAAATATTCCTATTAGTAACCAAATGCCTAAACAAGGAAAGAAGAAGATTCATCGGAGAAAACAGCGCTTGGGGGGCAGGTCTCCATCCTCTAGACTCATGTTGGAGCGAAGCCACTAGCTTCCACCATGCAAATTGGGGGGAAAAGACCTCTAAAGAGACACACTACTAGAAGTGATCCTCACTTGGGGGTCGTTTTCATCGTAACATAATAGTATTTTCTAGAACGAGCTTAGTCTTTTTTCTCTCTCATGCTCGTAAATACATCAGAATAGGTTACTGAGCTCAGTCATTGTTCTTTATCATGCTCATTAATACATGATAATAGGTTACCAAGTATACGTTTATCTCTTTTTCAGACTCATAAAATGTATACGAAAAAGGAACTCTTTGGAGTTCCCTTTAAGCTCTTTTTAGACTCCCTAAACATGAAAAGATTGTCGAGTGAGATTGTTTCCTTTCACACTCATTGAAAGGTTTGAAAGGGCCTCGCAAGAATAATTATGAAAAAGGAATCCTTTGATCAAGCATGATTATCCCATGTATTGTTTTATAGTTTTTTTGTGCTTGGGAGACTAAATTTATGAAAAATTCATCCATAGAGTCGTCTTTAAGTTCTTTTTAGACTCTCTAAATGTGAAAAACCATTGAGTTTACCTTCTTTGGGCTCGTAAAACTATGCATAGAAGGACCTATGTGAGTCCAATCTCTAGGACCGAACCCCTCCTTCCTCAAGTTCGTTAAACATATGTCAAGGGACTCATCTGAAGGATGAGCTATATCGAGCATCTTTTATCCTCCTCAAGATCGTTAAAAAGGAAATAAGTACTCATCAATCATGATGGGGGGGGGAATTGAAGGATGGAAGTTATTGTCTCCATTGAACATGGCACTTCTTTGTGTCTCGTCTTACATTTGGGTAATCTGCTTGTCTATGAGTCATACCAATTCCATGTGTCACTATACTTTTTTTTCAGTTGAAGAGTGTTCTTATTGTCGTCACATTATATTCTTGGTACTCGTCAAGTCAATGTTGTCGAGTTAGTTTTCATGCCTCATCGTGTTCAAAGGAAGTTTCACTTCAAACCATCCATCTATAGTATTACCAATTTATATTTCTTATTCCAATCCATACTCATTCAATCCACCATATTAAATCACTTGCATGTGTTTTTTCGTGTCGATATGGGGGAAACATCATGGCCCTCCTTTGACGAGTATTTCTTTGTCGACTTCAACACATTATCTGAGAATTAGACCTAGAAACCAGTTAGTACCTTTGGACTTGCATGTCTCAATGGAATGCCTCCTCGCTTTCGACAATAGGTTTACATCATTGACCTATGATCGGATGATTCCACAAATGTTCAACCTCTTCTCATTTCTTCACATCCGTTGGAATGTCCTAAAGGTACCTTGGGGATCATTTTCATCATTGGTGATTTCCCTCACACTTGTTAACAGTATATCTAAATGATCGGTAATCAAGTGGTTTCTACCATGTTCGACGTCAAGACATTTATTCACATGGTTATATTTGTACCGTTTCGGGATTAGAATGAAGACCCTGGGTTAGGCACTCACTATGTTATGTGTTTTTCCCAAGCTACGATGGAGATCATTTGAGCATGTAAAAGATTTTAGCACAATCACCATGTTGGCAATCTTACTGATATATATATTGTCACATAGATCCACATTGTATTGATATGTGGCTATGTTTTTTCATTGTGTATCTCCACTGTGTATTTTTCATGGTTGCAATCAGTTCATTTCATGGAGGTATGGATCCACATTATATCTCTGGCAGCCATATCCTTAGTCACCCTTTTCATGGATCTCCATTTTATTGGTCGGTGGCCATGCTTTGAGTCATCTCGTATTCTGAGCATAGGTATGCATGCCTTGAAAATGGAAAATATTTTTATATTGATTGATGTTTGTTTCCAGGTTCTATGAGTCTAGCACCCTTTCATTGAATAATTTGTAAAGTGTTTCAGACATCATCTTCTCTTCTAACCTCACACTTTAGGGGGCATTTGTTACACGCCAAAATGTCACACTTGAGTGTCGCACCCTAAGTGTCGCAAGTGTCACAAAGTGACGTATGCACCTTATTAAGTGTCGCATGTAGTGTCGCAAGTGTTGTATGCACCTTACCTAGTGTCGCATTCACTTTGTTTAGTTTCGTAACCCATTAACACCATGAAAACATTTTTCACAATCCCTAAGTCATGTTGGAAGAAATCCCTCTCATCTGACAGCAAAAACACACCCTTTTCTTGGAAAATTCTATCAAATTTGGGAATTTATGAAGGGTGGCACCCCCTGGCCATGTTAAGGGATTGCCACTTCATGGACTGGCACTCCCTTTCCATGTTGGCGGAGCACCACTTTATAGAACGGTGCACTGTGTTCAACTCTATGGGAGCGCTAGTCTTGTTAGAGGGAATCATGGGGTCCTCCACCTCTTTCTAAGGGCCAGATCTCTTGGGATGAGCTTGGTTGTTTTCAACCCCTATGCTATGGATTCATATTAGGACCAGATCCCAACCTTAAGGAACCATATCCTCAACCATATCCTTCATTTTTTCATGGTGGTTGTGCCTCTTAAGACTATATATTGAAGATATTTCCAAGGTGATAGGGGGGAGATTAGAAGGATCAAACCTTTGATTATGGAGGAAGCATCAATATTTTGATGTCAATATTCATGCAAGGTGTTAGTTCTCTATAAACTTCATTCGGCTAAGAAACGAATGACAGAGGCAACCTACAAACCAACTTTGAGATCCAAAACTAGCCTTTCAGACCTAGAGAGGGCTCTCTCGGGAGACTTCATCTCGGTACAGGATATGGCTTTGAGCTATCGGATAGATTTAAACACCTTTGAAATAGTAAGTTCTGGTTATATTGGTGCAAGAGAGTAAGACCTTGGGCTATGGAGTCAGTTTGAGAAAACGATAGAAACAAATGACTTGGTGACTGAAATTGAAAGGATAAAGGCTAAGAGAGCAATAGTCTTCAGTGAAAAATCATTGTGTGTGGTGGGAGAATAACACATGAAGCAAATCGGAGCATCGTTGAGGATGAATTCAAAGTTAACTTAGAGGAAAATGGTTTGTCTAAATGGCATGAATCTCAGGGCACTACGCAATGAATCCCAGGTTCGAAAATACGTTCATATTTAGACGGAAATATATATGAATAAAGAATAAAATAAATGCATACGTAAATAAAGGAAACAATACATCCAACTGCTACAATTAGAATCTTTTCATCAAGCTTCATGACTTTTGCATTAAATTTCGATCGTGCTCAAAATACATTCAATAGTCACTATCTACACTAGTTTTCCAACCAACCCCTCTCTACTCTCGTACCATGAAATATATAGCACTATAGTTCATTTACATCTCACCACTTCTAAATCCAACACCTTTCCAAAAATAGAAACCGTTACAAACAAGAATGACACGTTTTAACTGATTTCCTGCTTTTCAGGAGACGAAATTATGAAAAATAGGCTTCAAAATTCCACTTGTAATTCTCAAACTGTAATATATGTGTAAAATATGAGAATGATTTTTGTATTTAATCTCGTTTTAAATAAAAATCTCTCTCGGTTTCTTTAAATGCGTCTCCATATGGCCGTAATACGTGTCACAAAAACATGTCTTGGATAGGAAATCATGAAAACTGAAAAATAGGGCTCAAATATTCCTTCAAATCTCCCAATCCATGACACATTTTTCAAATATGAGAGAGGTTTTAACTATTTGATTTTTCCTCAACAAAACCCTCTCGGGAATTTTCAAAATTCCTCTCCAATGGGTCAGAAATTGATCTTTAAGTTGACCACTAAACCATTCATTTGCGCAGTGTGACCTGTAGCATGTGTGTAGGAAAATCCACTGCACGACGAAATCCACTGTGCGATGAAATACACTGCGCAATGACATCTTTTGCGTAACAACATCCCATGCATGACATCCCATTACGCAATGAAATCCACTACGCGGTGACATTCTCTGTGTGACAACATCCTATGCGCGACAGCATCCACTGCGCGATGACATCCTTTGTGTGAAAACATCCTTTGCGTGATGAAACGCTCTGCGCAGCACATAGGAAATTTTTCAACGCATAGTTGCAAATGGAAATGGAAATAATAAATGAAAATCTTCCTTTTGAAACTAACGCTTGGATATGTTAGATGATGCCAGGCATAAAAACAATATGGGTGCTAACAGGGATGACTTTGCAAATTGTTGACAAACCTCTAACCTTAGCTATGAAAATCATGGTGCTAATAGTTGGCTCCAACGGGGATGCTATCCTCCATGTGAGGTAGAAAAGAATAGTTGACCAGACGTCTATCCATTGGGCTGCTCCCAAACTAAAATTTCCAACTGTAACTTGTAACCTGCATCCGCTGGAAACCCAAAGTTGTATATGCTCCAAACTGAAATCTGAAACTAAGATGAAAATGAAAAATACAGATTATTAAAAGAAATTCTCATAGTACCGAGATTATTCGCACACTCCTATCTACTCTAAATATGTTGAAATGAATACTCAATCAAGTGATGCTAAAGTGCCAATGCAGCCAATCAAGCAATTGGCTACCTGGTTTTCCTCTGCTCATATTTTTCTTAAACAGACAGACAAATGTAAAAGATGGCAGCTTAAAACAAAAATTGAATCCAAAATTTGAGCTTATGAATGAAACAAATTCCTCCTTCACTAATTACTATAATAGGATGGCCACAGGATCTTGAAAACCATGAAAAATCATTTCTTCTTGATGAACAAAAACAAAAAGACATGCCTCTTTCATAAGTGTTTGTTGGTTTTTCTCTATTTCTTCTATTCTGAGAACATTTTCAAATGAAATGGCAGCAATAGATTTGTCTACTCTTCCATGCATATCAACAAAAACATCCATACATCCTTGAACATCTTCAAATATGACAGCCATATTATGTGTATCAAGGCTATCCTCTTGTTCAACAAACAATTATGGTTTGGTTTTATTAACCTTCTGGAAATTTGCTTGAGGACTGTCATTTTGACTTTCAAATGAATGAATGGAAATAAGTTCTTGCTCATGATATTCTTGCAAATGAGAAAAGATAACATCGTGCACTATTTCACAGTCTAGAGTTCCCATGGATGCATTTTCAAAACCATGATTTTCAAAGGAATCAAATAAAACAACTTCCTCTTCATTATATTTCTGTATTTTTGATTGAAAAGTGGCATACACTGTTTTGTTTCTTTCCTGAAACTCTATGTTAGTTGTTTGTTCACTACTTGAAGTCTCCATAGATGAAGTTTCAAAATCCCCATCCATGTATAGGCCACTTAGAAATTGAACAACCACATCATTCAAAGGGGAAGAAAGACAACTTTGAAACATTTTGTCTTGTTGGAAATCTTGTTGAATATCTTCATCAAGTTCAGGAGAAGGAAAATGACGTTTAGCAATAATTTATTGATCATCATCATCTTCAACCAAAGGAGGGGCTACTATTTTTTGTTGGGATGAATATTCATAAAAGGCTTCTATGATTTCACCATTCATACACTCTTCATCACCAAAACAAAATTCAAGGTACTTAATGAAATGTTCACAAAATTCACAACAATCTTCAAACACCAAGAATGAAGGATCAGATTCTCCATAATGCTTAAAGAATGTTATATGGAAATATTTAAGAGAGTATAAGTTGTCTAGTTTTAAACCTTCATACCATAATCTTGCTTTCCCCTCTAGAGTAGCCATAAACATTTTCATCAAACAATCCTCATGAAATTCAACCCCTAGAGTACATATGTGCATGTGAAATCTAATCAAGTGCAAGGCAACATCATTTCATTTCCCATCTTCGAATTTAGGAAAATTATTTTGTCAATCTATGTGAGGAATACGATTTGGAAAGCCAGGAATATGAGAGCGATTCATTGGAGCATACCTTG
>JZKD02S1673282.1:31966-42979 GCA_000966675.3 Picea glauca
ATATTGGAAGTATCACAAACATACATGTTTCATAAATTTTGCATCTAGTTTGGCATTCTACATGTTTTCTTTTGAATATATATATATATATATATAAACGCTCCAGAGATGCTTCGCTCCCGACCATTTTTTGAAAAATGCGCTCCCACGCTCCCGCTTCCCGCTCCCACTCCCGCTTCGCTCCCACGCTCTAGCAACACTGGTTTAAAGCAAGATAAGCAGTACAATTCACTGAACTCCCTCTATCTCATGAACAGACGCAACAAAATAGCAAGTCGGATTGATATATTTAAGACTCATTTTACCATGGATATGTTAATGTTTGTAGGATCGGACAGGTACTTCCACAAAAATCCAAGTGTCTAGACGTGTGGAAGTCGTCCAATGCCTTCAACCTTAGTAATTTACTTTAAGGAATTATTAAAGTAAAGTGCTTTTATAATTAACGTGAGTTTAATTTAATGATATGCTAAGGTAATTAGCATTAGTGAACTAAATGAATCCTAGCCCTTGATCTCAAGTGAGTTGAGATTTAATCTCAACTGTCAATCACTTTGGAGATTAGGGTTATATGTGATTCAGTCAAAACTCAAGATTATAAAAGCAGCCAAGATGAGAGGAGAAAACACAGAAGGAGAACTCATGGACAGTATTGAGGCACGAAGGACTATGATTCAAAGTGATCTCAGGAAGGTGAAGGACTTTCATCTTGAGATCTACCTCAAAGAGAGAAAAGAATAGGCAGGGTAGCAAGAGGAGGAATAATCAGCAACCAGAAAACAATTTGTGGAGGCCGTACCAGCAGCGCAGAGGCTGTACAATTTTCTGGAGAGCTGTACAGCCAAGGAGGGGCCGTACAGCAGCAGATCTGGGCCAGCAGAGTGCTGTACAGCCCACGTAGCAGCCGTACAGTATCACAGCAGTACCGTACAGCCACCATACAGCCACAGGCAGGGCCGTACAGGCCGCGGACTTTACCGTACAGTGACTGTACAGAAGCAAGGGCACGCCATACAGGCCATACAGGAAGCAGGCTGAAATTCTGGGCAGCAGATCAGCAGAGGGTTTGTCTTTAGCAGGGCACAAGAAGCCAAGTTTTCGCTGTAATTAATTCTTTTCTCCAGTGGGCAGATTTTTCCCAGGTTGGGAAAGCCCTTGAAAGCTTTGATATTATTGAATGAGAAACTGATTTGAAGGCCAGAATTTTCTGTGTGCTGTATGAGATTTTATTTCCATTTTACTTCCGCTGTTTTAATTATTTCTACTCAGTATATTTTATTCAGTGAGCTGTAATTTAGTTTTTCAGCAAAGAAACCACTAGGAAATAACATATCTAGGTGCTGGGAATAGAGAGATTTTTTAATAGGATATGAACTGCAATGGTTGAAATTTGAAAGTAGTAACAATATTTTAGATCTCACATCAGATGGAACAATGGTTTTATGTGAAAGATACTAAAAAGAGCTTGATTATAAAAAGGATCTCAACAGTGAAAGCATGAAAAGCTGATAGCAATTGTCTTTTGAAACACATCAGAATTTGGTAACTATTCAGATTTCACATAAACATCAAATAGGAAATTACAAAACCTTCTAATGTTGCAAGATGCTGATTCGACTCATTATGCTACCACCAATGAGGGCACTGCATTTTATTATTTCCATGATAAATCTTGAATCCTTATTATTTTCATAGAAGTTTAAGAGCATAACTTCTGTACTCTGACAGAAAATGACAAAAATCAGCTGCTACATCTCCTTGTCAAGTGCATCTGGAGACTTCTCATTTACAAGAACCAACTTAGGCAATCTGACAGTCAATAGCAGTCTCTTTGTCCAACAAATACAAAGTGGTGATCTGGACTCTGGATAGTGGAAGCCTGATAAAAACAGATTGATAAAGAGGTTTGCAGGCACTACTTGCTACCCATTGATTGCCAAGTGCATTTCCATATGAACTACATCAAGATTTTACACCAACCCTAATTCATAGCACTATGAGAGATGGCCCCTGATCTCAGAGTCATTAGACAGCACTCCCATTACATTGCAGCCCCATTTTGTGGCTTGATAGATTATATATTAGATAATCTACTCAGGAAAAAATTACTATCTTATTCATGCCTGCAAAACTAGAATTGACCATGGCTGCTAGGGGAGGTTCTAATTCTTCCTCCCCATTCACCTCATCCTGTACTACAAACTGCTGGAACTCATCACTGCATGCAAACTTAGAGGCACTTGAGCACTTGAATTCTTTCAGTCTGGTTTTGAGTTAAATATACTTGTTGTGGATGTGGATTTGAGCTTCTTAGCACTAAGTTATACTTTACAGCTATTTCCAATTCTCAATGTTCATTCTCATTTGGCACTTTTTGATGTGCCCCCTTCAATGTATTTCACAACTGTGTAGTTCACCTTCAAAAGCTCAATTAACTATAGTTACCTGAATGGTGGAAAACTAATTTGTACAATCTCAACTAAGACAAAAGCACACACTGCAGAAGAAATGTGTTCCCTGGTATACCACATCCCCATCAAAGACATATAGAACAAAGTTCCTCTTCTATTCATCATCACAAACAGACACATCATCTCAATTCATATTTATAGTGTTAATCTCTAGCTCTTCATAGGCAGCATAATAGGATTCTCAATGCCAAGATATCTTTTTACTTGCCAGTTTAAGTTTCATGTTCTTTATGGCATCTATTCTGAACATGCAGAGGAGGTGGTCACTTTCCACATGAGCTTGATCCTTTCAACTTTCAAACAAATGGGCATTTTTCTCAGTTTAAATGATCACACTTGATATTATCATGTAATCAATATTCGTTTGATCCCACTAGTTCTCCTGAAGCTGTTGTACACAAAACTATACTGTCAGGACTTAGACCTAACCATGAAAAACAGCTTTTTTGTATTCCGATAATTCACTCTGGGCATAACAATGTTAGAAACATATGTTTTTATGTACATCTAGAGACTATTCCTTGGACTTTCACTTGACTTCAAGGTATCCATGGCTGATATCTAGGACTACACAATCAAAAGAACTGAAATGAAGTTACTTAGACCAAAAGGAAAAAGTCTATGCATACCAGATCGCACCTAGCCACCAAAGGTCTAGAAACTACTTCTTCCTATCACTCTTGTTGGGTGTTATACAAAGCTACCCACGTGTGGCTTTACCAGGATGGTACAATCCTTTCATAGAGCCTCTACTAAGAGATCAGCAGCAGTAAGTTGTGATTAATCACAACTTCTCATTAATTTAGCATAGGAATCATATTTGACTAGTGTAATTACTTTAACAGTCTGTCAGTCAGTAATTTTAAATTTACTGTGGTACGCAATATGGGGTTCCCATTGTAAAAACCTACCACTTAGTTATTTTGTAATCATCGAAGCTTGAATTTGGATTGGGAATTTCTTCTAAAGAGTTCAACATAATGCCTATTCTTTACTTGGCTTTCTTGCTACTTATTTTTCCCCTTATTGAGTGTAGTGAATCCCATCCAGCTTGCTACAAGTGGTAGATTTAGTCAATCCCAACACTATTTTTTCTGCAATTTCAGTTTTCCATGTTATTTGTGTGCAATCTGTTCATCACCGTTTTACCCAAGGAGAGAAAAAACAATAGACCTTTTTAATCTGTAGCTATTATGCAACAATATTGTTTACAGCTTCAACCTTTTAGTGGGTTTCTTCAAACTACTTCGAGGACGAACCTTTTCAAGGAAGGCTGAAATGTAATGAACATAAATAAACATAAAGTCATAATATTTAATACTAAGTATATACTATATAGTAGAAGTAATAAATGTTAAACTAAATATGGTGAATATATGAACAGAAAGAGATGGAAAATGTGAGATAGTAATATATCATTGTGAGTAAAAAAGAAATATGAGAGTGCTGTATATATATCAAGCAAGTTCCACTATTCTCATTAGAAACCCCTCACCTAATCTCTTTCATATAACATCAACCTAAATTTCATATCCTTATTAATATGACTTATTTCTCACTTCATTACATTCCATTCTATAATTACTCTTAGATACATCACATCCTTAAATAAAAGAAACATTACAATGACTAACTCCCCCTCTTAATGTTTATTTCATTTTGCATTACTCCTAACAGCTCTCAGAATTTTTTGAACTTATCATTGTTGAGTGCCTTAGTGAAGATGTTCACTACTTGATTTTGGGACCTGCAACAAATCAATTCTATCTCTTTCTTCTGCATGTTAGTTTTCAGGTTACTCCAAAAGTGTTTACACCATGGTTAGGGTTGCTTCAGTAGATTTGGGGTGCATGGTGTATGTTCAACCCCTAGATGATCCGTGATGGATTTTCACATGAGAGATGGTCCGTGATGGATTTGCACCTTGGAGATGGCTTACTGAATGATTGTTTGACTTTAGTTGAGTGCTTGTTCAACATTCTTCTAGTGCATTGGAGATCTCCTAACAGCTTGGATGACATTCTACATGATGGAAACACGGAGATGGTCGCTTGCTTGGTGAACACCGTACGTAGGAGGAGCATTTGGTAATATTGGAGGAGGACATCAGGGCCTAGACAACACATGATAGCTTGGATCCTTGTATGGAGGCTTGGAGTTGGCTGGAGGACCTTGGGTCTCAACAGTGTTCATGCAGGGGGGGTTTGACCCAATGGAGAGCATGGCTTAGGAGGCTCGTTGGTGTCTTCGGAGGCTTGTAGGAGTGTTGGACACACCTTGTGGAGTGCCCTCGCATTTGGAGCCTTGCTTGTGGACAACATCACGTTGGAGCTTGACATGTGTACTCTTGGGGTATAGCGCTTCACATGTAGGAGCCTACATGTGATTATCGTAGGTTGCTTGTAAGGGCATTGGCCCACATATGTATCGTTGGCCTCCCTTACCTCTCATATATATAGAAGAAGGAGAGAGTCTTTTCATTCATCATCATCATACTCTTCTCTCGGTACTTGTCTTCTTGGAGTTATTCGCTAGGACTCATGAGGAAACCTTGGGAGGAGTTATACAAGGGCAAAGGATGTCTCTATTGGAGCTTGCTCTGGTGAGATGCTTGGGTTTGTTCTTGTGAGCTAGATGTTGGAGATGATCATCACTCATCATTCTTGTTCATTATTGTGGAGAGATGTGACCACAAGGAGCACACTTCTCTCTCTCATTCTTGTGAAGAGATGTGACCATGAGGAGCACACTTCTCTCTCTCTCTCTCTCTCTCTCTCTCTCTCTTGGAGTCAATAGGGTTTCTTGATCTTTTTGGAGCATCTTGAAGTCTAGGGTTAGGGTTTCATCGCTTGGAGACTTGGAGATTAGGGTTTTGGGATAAACCCTAGGTTGTACTTGGTGAAGAAAAGAACAAGAGGAGACATCTTGCCTTGGAGGACATGATTGAGTGATTCATGCTTGTTAGATCTCCTTGGTTTAATAAGCTAGCGTTTTCTTGGTTTTCCCTAGCTATGGTTTTGGAGAGCTAGTGGATTGCACTAGCCATGTGATAAGGCTATGGTATGTACATGAACTTAATCTTTATACATATTAATGAAGATTTTAGCTGTCCAATACTTGTGTAAATTGCAGATTTAATTTTCAGCAATCTATATTCTTCATAATTTATAATTTCCAGCACTATATGTCTTGTTGATTTGGCATAAATTAAGGGTGAAATTGTTAAGTGATTTAACATTGTAACTAAAGAATATACGGGCAGATTTGACTGCTGTTTTACTGCTGTCATAAGTGGTTTTCAGATCTGTTTTTTGCTTGATACGATTTCCCTAGAGGGCTGAAACTTATTGGAACACATTGGTCTCTTTTCCCTTGGATTGCCTAGATGATTGGGGTTGTTAAGCGTTGAAATATAGTTTGTTGCTGTTGTTGTTTTGTTTATAATCCATAACTACCCTAAGGCTGAAAATTCACAGGGTTAAGATCGAGGAAACCTCTTGTTGAGAGGTGAAATTTCTGTTTTGCATTAAAATTCATTTGGGCAGAGATTTCCACAATGCACTAGTTCTCTGATGTAATGATGATGAATTTCTACATGTTTTGTTTTTGAATCCTAGATTGGATTCTTTATCATCTTGATTTCGCTTTGATTATCACAATCTAGAGTTATTGGTTGCATTTGGTGAAGCTTCAAATCACATAAAATCCTACATAACCATAGACATATCGCCTCGCAAGTTGCTTTGTATTCTACTTCTATTGTTGAAAGAGCCACTGAAGGTTGCTTTTTACTTGCCCATGAAATCACTCCACTACAAAGAGAGAAAACATAACTTATTGTAAATTTTCTCTCATTCATATCACCTACCTAATGTACATCTGAAAAACCATTCAACATGAAATTGTCATTCTTGTCAAGTACAATACCACTATGAGGCACATTTGATATACCTTAGCACTCTTTTCGTTGTGTTCCAGTGTGTCTCCCTAAGACAGTTTAAAAACCTTGACAACATACCAACAATGAAAGTTATGTTTGCTCTAGTTGTTGTAAGATATACCAATCCTTGTACAAGTTGACAATATAACAATTCCTTAACCACCTATGATTTATCATCTTTCGCAATCTTTGAGTTTACCTCCATTGGTGTTTTTCTAGGATTGCAATCTCCCATTTTGAACTTCTTTAACAATTCCAAAGCATACTTTGCCTATGAGATGAAAATCATATTTTGTTGTCGCCAAACTACAATTTCCAAACAATAATGTAGTAATCCCAAGTCAATCATGTCAAATGAATTGCAAAGATGATCTGTTTCTTCTTTAATCAACTGAAAATTGTTACCTATAATTATTAAATCATGAATCTATACAACCATAATCATAATTTCTTCTCCTTTTTCTTTGAATTACAAGTTAAGATCAAAATTGCTTCTCTTGAAACCACTGGATCTAAGCCTTAAGGTACTAATCCATATTTTTATACCAAGCTCCAAGGGCTTGCTTTAATCCATAAAAAACCTTTACCAACTTACATACCCACTTGTCTTCTCTTTCAACAACAAATCCTCCTTGTTGCTTCGTATACACTTCTTGCAAATCCCCTATTAAGAATGCAATTTTGACATCCATCTGGTGTACCTTCTATCCAAACTATGTTTGCAATAGCTAACAACATTCTAATTGTAATCAATTTTTCCATTGGAGGAAAAGTTTCCTCATAATTTATACCTTCTCTTTGCACATATCCTTTTGCAAATAACCTAGCTTTATATTTATCATCGAACCATCTAATTTGAACTTAATTTGATATACCCATTTACAACTTATTGGTTTCTTATTTGGAGGTGTCAACTAACTTCTAAGTCTTGATTTTTATTAAAGCGTTATATTCTATTTTTCTTGCATCTCAACATTCTTGCTTGTTGTTCCCTTCATTAAAAGAAGTTGGATGGTATGAATTCACAACTTCACTCATCAAAGCAAGACTTACCTAATAGGGTGACCTTGTTCTCCTCTCTCCATGTTGCATCTCATCCGGTTTTGCATCTTGTAGAACCGTTTTGGCCTTTTCTAAGAACTACTTAACCAAGTGCATGTTGGAAATTTGCAACTTCGGGCAATCATTCTCCACAAGAAAGTACAAGAAGACACATCTACACCATCACAGAAGCCTCGGGAAGAAGTTGAAGACCCAGGAAGAGAAGTCGGCCTCACAAGAAAATAATAAAGTAATTGATGACCCAGAAATAAGAAGTCAACCCCACACTGGCGCCCAGATTAGTATAAATACAGGACAGGGTCATTTCATTTAGACAGGCAAACAATTCTCCTTTCTGCAGTGCGCACAAGACAGTTGCAGCTGCAGTTGTGTTATTTCGCTATATCTTGGTTCTGGTTGTCTTGGAGAGTGCGCCACACTTGGAGAATCTATTGCTTGGTTATTCTTGGTCATATTATTGAGGAGCTAGGTCTTGGTGATGCTAGCCTTGGGGAGGATCTTCTTTGTATGGTATTTTGGCTATTGATGGTGATGTATTGGTAATATCTTGGACTGAATTCTTCTATAGAAAGGTTGTTGGGTTTCTCCCAAGGTTGGGTTTCCCAGGATAAACTCTTGTGTTCTTGTGCTGTGCTCTTGTGTCTATTGTGCATGGTTAATATTTCTAGATCTTGTTATTTCCGCTGCAATGTTATAATTGCGATTTTCAGTGTATAGTTATTCTATGATAATTGATGTATGAAAGTGAATCTTGTTATTAATCATAAGGCAATAACTATCTGATCTGAGAATCATATAAACATCAACAATGTGATCTTCTCCTTCTAACTCCAACTCTGTTATTTCTTCCTCCTCTTCTTTGTCCTATTCTCATCTTCATCTCCTATATGTGATAGGAGTTTCAGGGTTAGGATCTTCGTTATCAATCCGCAAAACTTCACCTTTCCATTTGCACATGTGAGCATTTCTCATCAAAAATCACATCCCTGTTATAATTTTAGAAGTTGCAGTTATCTTCTTTAACATCCATTATCAATTGCATGTAATAAGGATCATTGAAAGATAAACAATCACAGAACACAAGATATATCCTGGGAAACCCTCGTGGGGGAGAAAACCCAGCAACCAATTCTTCAATATAGATTCCTTCAACCAGTACAATGTCACATTATATCTCTCCACAAATAAACCAAGACCAAGATACCAAACACCAAGAAACCAACACCGCCTGCGCTAGACGTCCTTTGCTATGCTCCAAATACACAAGAGAAGGCGAGTTGTGTGTGTATACAAATGAGAGGAACTCAACCTCTATTTATACACATAACTTGACTCCTGAAAAGACGCAACCCTAAGAGGGGCCGTTTTGACTTTTACAATAAGGATAACAATAAAATAATAATTTATTTTGAGTCGATTTATACAATAAGATTAAAATAACCTTCTCGAGGTTTGACCGATACAAATACAAAAGAATATCTTTCGTAGTTACATCAAAATATCAACACTCCCTCTTAACTAGGAAGGTATTCTTTGTTTCCACACGAGCTCATGACCATTGACTGTTGAACATATGAATCTATACATCATTGGATATCCATCGTACAACATGACTTCACAGCCAATGCATCCAAGGCCTGTGGGTAGCTCTCAAATAGATTCAACATGTCACCATGACATCCACTACCCCGCAATGCATATGTACCTCACCATGTGCGCCCCTATTACTTCACAGCCAATACATCCAAGGCCTGTGGGTAGCTCTCAAATAGCTACAACATGTCCCTAGGACATCCACTACCCTGCAATGCATATGTACCTCATCACTCCCTCTGAAGAGGGACCACGCCAAGCTTGTCCCTGAAGTGCTCAAACTTCCTCCTCGACAGTGGCTTGGTCAACACGTCCGCAACCTGCTCCTCGATAGTCGCGTACCAGAGCCTCACTGCTCCCCTCTACACCATATCCCTGATATAGTGATATTTTATCTCGATATGCTTCGACTTGTCATGGAACACCGGATTCTTTGAGAACTTCATGCAACTCTGGTTGTCAGACCAAATGCAGGTCGCCTCAAGTTTGAGACCAAATAACCCAGACAACATCTTTCGAAGCCACACTGTTTCTCTACATGTTGCACATGCTGCCACATATTCAGCCTAGGTCGTACAGAGTGCTACACGTGACTGCTTCATGATGCTCCACGAAACCATGTTGGAGCCTAGACTGAAGAAATATGTTGAAGTACTCTTCCGATCAGGAATACTATCAGCCCAATCTGAATCTGAATGTCCATATAACTCGAACTCATGGTCTGTCACATACCTGGGACCATAATCCAATGTACCCTTAAGATATCTTATCACATGTTTTGCTACGACCAAATGAGCTACTCCATATACTGACTCAAGGTGTTCACAGCAAAACATATATCCGATCTCGTGTTCATCAAGTAAATCAATGAACCCACCATCTGCCTATATAAAGTAACATCCACAGTCTCTGAAGTCATATCCTGCAGCAACTTTAGATTTTACACCATAGGTGTAGCCATTTCCTTGCAATCCAACATCCCGAACCTCTTCAAGATTTCTACTGTATACTTCCCTTGATTCAAAAAGATCTCATCCTACCTCTTCCATACCTTGAGACCCAAAAAGTAATGCATCATCCCGAGATCTTTCATCTCAAACTCAGCAGCCAATTTTCTCTTACACTCTGAGATGAGCTTTTCCAAACCTGTTAGAAATAAGTCATCCACAACCTTAAAGTAAAGGATAGGATCTACACTACTCTTTGTAAATATTAAGCTCGTCAGAAAACTGTCGATCTTGCCATACAATGCTCTGGGTGCCTGCTTTAATCCATATAAATCCTTCTTCAATCTGCACACATGCGTCTCCCTGTCATGTACCTCGAACCCTTGTGGTTGCTCCACATATACTTCCTCTTTTATTTCACCATTCAAGAAGGTTGTTTTCACATCCATCTGATGCACCTTCCATTTCATTATTGCGGCCAACAAAAGTATAGTCTTGATCGAGGTATATCTCGCCACAAGAGAAAATGTCTCCTCATAGTCAATAAGCTCCTTCTAAGAGAATCCTCGAGACACAAATCTAGATTTATACTTTTCAATAGTGCCATCAGCTGCATGTTTCGTTTTGTAGATCCATTTTGAACTTATTACTGATTTCTCCTTCAGTCTGCGGGCCACATCCTAGACATCATTCTTTACTATGGACTGATATTCCTCCCCCATGGCATCCTTCCATACCCTCTTTTTTGCAACCTCTTCATAAGTGGACAATTTTGCATCCATGATATCACACAAACATGCCACATAGTTGGAATACGGTTTCGGCTTCTTACTATCTCTGAGATATTTTTCTAGGGCACCATATCTTTCTACATCTATGATGAGCTCTGTTGTCGTCCTAATACACACTTGCAAACGTGAGCAAAGTCCAGCTCACTTAGTGTGTCCTTGGAGGCACAATGCCTAGGTTCACAGTCCACACTGTCACCTTGACTGGAACC
>JZKD02S1673282.1:42989-65381 GCA_000966675.3 Picea glauca
TATCCCTTCAACCAAAAGAAATTGTTGGGTGCTCAAGAAAAAGGACAAACAAGGTCCTTCCCTAGCTCCATGGGTCAATCCATAATGCTTAGCCGCTCAAGCAAGGAGGACACGTAGTGTCGTGAAGTCATCCCCAACTTCAACCCCTTGTAGCCTCCCAAGTCACCATTTTTGGTGGTAGAAGCAATAAAAGTTGGGTGCCTAATTAGTCTAGCCACTCGATCATCTTTCCCTTTCTTAGTTACCCAAGATTACTTTCCAAAACAAGAAATTACTTCTAGCCTTCATGACATTGCAAGGTTGGCATAGCCAAGCACAATGCAAGGTGTGAGCACAATAAAATTGAAAGAGATAACTTGAAAAATAAAGTGCAACAAAACCTAGCCACAACTTTTCCTTCGGGACAAAGGTGGGCAAAAAATAAATAACTTGCAACCTCACAACAATGGCACACTGTGGAGGACAAGAATACTAATTGTGTGTCAAGGTGGGTGAAAGAAAATGACTGAAATCAAAGAATTAACCTAGCCACACAACCTTCTCTTTATGGGAGAAGTGGGGCAAACAACGAAATGTAAAAAAAAAGAAATTAAATCTACTCTAGCCTTCACGATTTTGCAAGGTTGCTTGAGCCAAACACAATGCAAGGTGTGGGAAAATTAATGCTAAATTACAATATCAGAAATTTAATTTAGGAAAAAGAATGCAAGCCCGAGAGACTCTCTTGGGCTGCTTACAATGCTTAGAAAGACTAGAGAAGGAAGGGGGTTTGGTACCCAAACTCAAGGAGGCTTCCTTGAGTATTTTGAGACCAAATTTAAGCAACACCTCCCCTTGAACTAGCGAGAATCTGCACAAAATAGCAAGCAAAGCTTGCTGGAAAATGTTGCAAAACACTCAAAAACTTATTAATTTTTGTTAGTGTATAAAAAAGAAATTTTTAGAGTAAAAATCTAAACAGAAAATTTGTTTTTAAATGACTATTTCAGAACAAAAAATTGCTAGAATGTAAGAGGAAAGAAAGGAGATAAGAACAGAAAAATATTTGAAGCTTTGGATGGTTGAACAAGTGAATTTCAAGATATGAAATTCACTCCTCCACACCCTTTCGTGACCTGCAAATAAATGAATGTTTGCTACAAAACCAACAAAGAGGTGAGTGCATCTAAAAGAACTTGCAAAATACTTCCCAAATTCTATAAAAATAACCCACAAAACCAATAGTAATACTACTATCAATTCTTCCAAGCAAAATACTTTGCTTGGATCTCTAAGTCAAGACTATGTAAGCAAGAAATACACAAAAGTAAAGCATCACAAAAGAACCATGAACAGCATCAAGAAGACTCCCAATGCACACCATAAATCCTCCAATGCTTCCTTTTATTAATCAAAAAATGTTGCTGCAAATACTTGCAGCAATATTATCAATGAGAGAATGGGAGAGAGGGTGAAGAGAATGGGAGAAATTTGGGCAGCATAGACTTGCTCTGAAATTAGATGCTCAAAAGAGGAGGGGAGACCTCTCTTTTAAGGGAGAAAGGCAAGGTAGACCCCCTTGCATGTGCTACAAGTGGCAGCCATGCAAGAGGGGGCTCTCATCAAGGGGGGCGCACCACATGAGGGAGGGGCGCACTTTAGGAGAGAGGGGTGAGTGTGAAGGATGTGGGAACCCCTTCCTAGTGTTTTAACTTCATATCCATGGTCCAAGGGGGGTCCACCAAGGTGTGGGGACCTTCCCACCCTTGCTTCGACTTTTACATGCTCACATGAAGAGGGGAGGCGCACTTTCCCCTAGGGGGACCCAACAAATGTTGTAACTTGACTTTGGTGGGGTCCTCTTTCACCTTAGAGTGTTTTCCTAACTTAGGAATGACTTTAGGAATAATTTCCCCACCTTTTTTCTAACTTTAGTCACTTTTACAAAATTTGGCTATTTTGTCGTAGCCAATTAAATGTTGTCTTTTGACTAACTTGGACTCCTCATGGACAATGACCTAGCAAAACTTGTCCAATTGAGCTGAAACTTGGTTCAAGGGTGTAGGGGGTCATGAGCCATTTGATTTAAGTACTCATACCCTTATATAATATCCCCAAGGACCAAATTTTTACATTTTACATCAAAAATAATTAAAAATTCTCAATTTCTGGAAATTTTAATTATTAAAAATTCCTATCAAAACTTAACAGAATTCTGCAAGACTCTAGGAGGTGTCTAGCATGGTCATATACAACACTTCTAAACCTTATTCACCCATTGAGCTTGATCATTAGAACGCCTTTCACCACTTCGGAGGATTATTGTGAGTGAAAAACTTAAGGATAATTAAAATGGCATGTTAGGCCAGATTAATTACCTAAGAAAAATAAACACTCGATGAAAGGACTTCCCTAATGATAAAGTCCTAGGCAACTAACCTAAAAAATGATCCATGCTAACATATTACATTATTATCCTACGCAGGGGAGCGGACATCCCGATTACAAAAAGTTGGGGCAGAATTGCCTTGTTGAACCAAAAGGTCTTCAAAACTTGTTGTACCACATGGTACATATCTTCATGGTACATGATGTTGACCCCTAGTCGAAATAGGTGGTTAACATCTGACTCCACATGGGGATGTATGTTCGATCTTTTTTTGGAAGGAGAGAATGCGAGAACCTTGGAATCTACAAAACGAAGTTCTCACCAATATCCCACATAAATACATGCGTAAAAACCATAATCAATAAATGAAATTCTATTGACAATAGCCACATAGATGAAACTACTATACAATGAACTATATACATAAATTGAAATAATAACAAAACTGAAAGAATGAAAGGAAAAAGGTTAGAGATACATTACAAAGGGTGTCCCTTTGGACACCAAATAGTTGCGTTGAAGATCATTTCAAGGTGGAGCCCTCTCACTGGCATATCTAACTTTATGTCGTCCAACTGGCTGAGATGAGTTGTCAGAAGACTTATACACTTTACCTTGTTTTCTGATGTTCTGAATTGAAACCCTTTTCCTAGTTCTCAACCACTCAATAGAATCTTCCTTGAACCCTTTCTGATGAAGTTGTGTTGTTGCCAAGCAAAAAGATTTAAAGTTTGTTGATTTCAATTCTTCTTTGAAAGGCTTGGCATATTCTTTAATAGGGATGATATGTTGCTTATTATTATTAACATTAATCTTCTAATCATCCTCTTGATCTTCTACCAGATCTACTTCGCCTTTTCCTCTTTTATTTTCTTTTTTTAATGCTCTTCCTGTTTGTCGAAGACATCATTTTCATCAAAATAAATATCCTCAGCTTTTAAGATATATGGAGTCGATGGCCCGAAAATCCTATCCAACTCCTCCTAACATCTAATTGGTTCATCTGAATGCTGGCAGGTTGATGTTGATGATGCAATGTCGAATGGCGAATCCAACTATGTTCTTGTTTCTGAAGAAGTCACACTACTACCTGTTTCACTTGAAGCTTCTTCAAGAAAGAGACCATCAAAAGTATCCATGGTATCCCGAACATTACAAACACTAGGGGTTTCATCCTTAAGTTCCTCTTTAACATATGCTAGAAAATTAGATTGTACCTCATAACATCCCATCTCTAGCTCACGATATACAAGCTCATTTATAGGTTTCTTAGGATTTTCAACATGGTATTTTCTTTCCAATTCTCTGTTTAATCTAAACATGGCCCCATCTGCAGTGGGAATGGTGGCATAAGTTAAATCCATTTGTAAATTTCCCCCCAAATCTGTAGTTGTTTTTCATGACAGAAACATACCCCAAGCATCTGGCACATCAATCACTACTATGTCCATTTCTATCATGATGTCCGAGAAAGCAGCCAAATGCACTTGTAAGCCCTTTATCAAACCATGCACTTGAATCGTTTTACTATCCATGGCACAAATGTTATGGTAAGGCCTTGAAATCCTTAAATTTAACTGTTTCATTACTTTCTTAGTCATAACATTTGAACTAGCCACAGAGTCTAGCATGCAATTATGAAGGGTATAGTTGTTCACAAGTAGAGAGAGGAAAAATGGTTGATTTTTTTCGTTCCCCCTATCCCAATTCTACAAGATCACAAGTGCATCTTAGTAAGCTCTAGCTGGTGGCCTGGCAACACTGTTCTGAGGAGGATTTTCTATGGCTCTGAGTAATTTATCCTTTGAAATGGAATCTTGATAATTTCTGCTACAGGGACCAACATCTTCACATTATTCAACCACCCCCCTAAGTCAATATTTAATTTTGTATCTGTAGGAAAGATTGATCTAGGGGCAAGAGGCACCTAAGGAACACTTGTTTGAGGTTGGTCTTGATTTCTAGTTCCATTCCTTTGATAAGTTAAACCTCTATACCTAGCCAAATCTGAAACCTATTTGGGAGTAGGGTTAGGACCAAATTTTTCTGTTGCTCTGTCTACCATATCATTCATGCAGTTTACATCCATACCATGCTTTGTTAAATCCATCCATTCATTCATGCCAACATTGTACTTTCGACCACACATGTTAACTTGTTCATTTTCTGACCCTTCTTCACCACAAATCTCCCGGAAAACTGGGCAAGTTAATTCTTCGTGAAATTCCCGGCAAGGCCTACAATAAGGGATAAATCGGTAATTAACCAAGTTAGTAGACTCAAAAGGATTTGGTGGCCTTTTCTCTTGAGGTGGGGGTCTTTTTGGCCATTTATCATTTGGCTTGTGATGAGGTCTACTAGATTGAGCCCTCCCCATGGCTATCAACCTATTTTGCATGGCATTCATTTGATTAGCATGGTTAGTTTGTATTTGTTTTATCTGATTGGCCTTGTTGCCGCCTTATACACACTTGGGCTATCGTGGAAGAAATCGTCAATCCACTTAGTGTATCCTTGGGGGCAAGTCTCGAGTCAAGGTGTTGTCACCTGATCCTCGACTCTTGCCCCCAAGGACACACTAAGTGGATTGAAGATTTCTTTCATGATAGCCCAAGTGTGTATAAGGAGGCAACATTTTTGGCATTGTTGTCGGGGATAAATCTTTCTATTCCAGGAATACGACTTTGTTTCCTTTTTGTTTGCTTTACTTAGTTTATGATGCTTGTTGTTTATCAAATCTAGACTCAATCATCTGGCGACTCCACTAATTTCTAATTTGACTAAGTATTCTACAAGAAGGAATTCATAAGGCTTAGTTGACTTCATTCCTGAACCTGAACAGGTTTATAGGAGGTTAGCCAAAGCATCTTCTCGTAGAATCCTTAGTCATTTAGGCTCTGAGTCCATTTCTGATATCCACTTTCTTTTTGTTAGTGATAGTTTTATTTCAGAAATGGAAATTTATGATCCTTGTGATTTTTCTGCAATAAACAATTATCCTCGTGCAATTCCAGAAAAAGCCATAGAAAAAATACCTAGCTTTCAAGGCAATAATGTTATTTCTGCAAAAATGCATGTTAAATCTTTTATGAGATGTATTAATAAGTGGTGTGTAGCACATGACCACAAAGATGTGAAAATGAAACTCTTTGTCCTTTCCTTAGAAGATGATGTCGTAGATTGGTACGTCGTAGATTGGTACGAGGACATGCCCAACAACACATACAAGACACTTAAAGATCTGTTAGATGCCTTCAATGAAAAATGGGGGGGAAAAGAGAGATCACCGTCACCTGTTGGCAGCCCTCAACACAATAAGGAAGAACGAAAACGAGACTATGGATGAATTCAACAAAAAATTTGATGAGTTAGTTTCAAGTATGCATACAAATATCAAGCCTCCGGATAATGCTATTTTGATCTATTATGTTGAGGCTTTTAGTGGGGAAATGAGATATCAACTTAGAGATAAGGAACCCACCAACCTCAAAGCAGCTCAGGATATAGCAATAAAGATTGACAAAAATATGCAAGCTTCAAGAAAGTCTAATCTTCCAGGTTTCACTCGGGGTAGTTCTTCTAGGCAGACATAGGCAAAGGAAAAGGTTGTAGCTCCTGACAATAAAGACCCAAATTTAGACCCTTTAAAGGTCGTCACTGAAATGGTTAAAAGAATGGAAGCAACCCATACTACTCAGCTTAGTGCTTTACAGAATAGGCTAATAGCTATGGAAAGATCTCAAAATAATAGATTCCAACCCAGACCAAATAATGATAGGTGACAAAAGAAAGGTCCTCCTCAAGACCAAAGGCCTCCTAATCAGTTAGAATCAAATAATGTGGTTAATGAAGAAATACCACCTTTTTGTAGAGCTTGTGAAGATTTTCACGAAGAATCTACCTACCCAGTCTTTTGTCAAATAAATGAACAGAGCCTTCCTTCAACAAACAATTTTATGGGGCAATCTAGAAACTCCAATCATATAAACAACTTTGGTGAAGTTCACCCATTATCAATGGACTATTGGGTTCAAATGCAAGAAACAAGTGAGCAAGCAAATGAAGTGATTGAAGAGTTTGAAAATGTCACTAAGTTATATGGTCATAAGCCCACGAATGAGCAGATCTTGGAAATGGCAAGGCATAAACGGATAGTCTACCAGAGGAAAGGGAAAGATGGAACAAACAAGTCTCAAGCTAACTTTCCTAAAGTAACTCCTCGTTCAAATACTCCAATTACTAATCTAACTGTTGATTTAGGTAATTGGATTTCAAATGCAAAAGTCTTGGTTCCATTCAAATCTTTTGAAGATACCTTCACAGAAAGAGAAACTTCTTCAAGCAATAAATGTTCCAAGTAATAAAGTGGTTTCAAAAAATCAAGAAAAAGTAAAGGAACATCATGAAGATCCTCCAAAATTTTTGACTAGTAGAGATAGGACCAAAGAAGAAAATCCTCCCTGTTTTGTGTCTCTAGAAATAAATGATTAGTGGTTGCATAATTGTATGTATGATTCTGGTGCATCATCAAATATCATCACTAAGGGAATTATGCAAAGATTGGGCCTTAAGTTACAAGGCCTCATCATAATGTGTGTGCCATGGATTCTAGAGAAATCGAGACTCATGGAATTATCATAGATTTGCCAGTAAAGCTAGCTTTCCACCCAGACTTTGCATTCAAAATGGATGTGCTTGTTATTGATGTGTCGGATGCATGGGGGAGCCTTCTATCTAGAAAATGGGGAGCTCACATGGGGGTTGCTTAAATATGGATTTAACTTTTGCAACTATTCTATACCCTCCTTCATCAACTGAGAACTTCAAACTCTTTAGAGAAATTGAAAGAAAATATCATATTGAAGATCCTAAAGAGCCTTTCAATGAGTTTTTATGCCAAGTGTCTGACAAGGGTAAATTTTCCATA
Organism: Picea glauca; assembly: GCA_000966675.3. Taxonomy (NCBI): domain Eukaryota; kingdom Viridiplantae; phylum Streptophyta; class Pinopsida; order Pinales; family Pinaceae; genus Picea; species Picea glauca. The sequence goes on from JZKD02S1673282.1 coordinate 50,285, forward strand.
TGTTTTAACTTCCTAGCACCAGCTGAAGAAAGATTCAAAGATGAAAAAGCAAGTAATAAAGCTTGGAAGATGAACTTTGATGGAGCCCACTCAAGATCAAGCAAAGGGGCAGGGATTGTTTTAAAATCTCCAACTGGGAAAACTTATAACTTTGCATTCAGACTTGAGTTTGATGCAACAAACAATGTGGTCGAGTAGGAGGCACTTTTGCTTGGTTTGGAAATTGCTAAGGATATGGGTATCAAGATTCTAAATGTAAAAGGTGATTCAGACTTAGTAATTCTCCAAGTCAAAAATAAATATGCATGCAAAAGTGAGAGGTTAAGAAGATATAGAAATGCCATTTGGGATACCATAGAGTTCTTCGATGCTATAGATCTCATTGCTATCCCTAGAGATCAAAACAGCCTGGCTGACAGTCTGGTTGTAGCAGCTTCTACCCTCCGGCCCTCAAAAGATCTAATAAAAGGAAAAGGAAAGTTGGAGATAATCTTTAGGCCATCGGTCCCAGACAATATTGATCATTGGCACGTTTTCAAAGATGATGAACAAATCTTAAGGTTCATCCACAATGTCAAGGAATTCTCAGGTTTCAATGTCAGTGACAAAGAGGAGGGGAAAGATTATGTTGATGAAGATAATCCAATAAAAAATCCAGTTCCCAGAGAAATAGTTGCCTTAGAAAATATTTTTGACAGGCATGATATGTATAAAAAGAAAAAGGAGGTAATAAAGCCTGGCAGTTATATTGAAATAAATATTGGGACAGAGGAAGTCCCAAGGTTCATAAAAATTGGAAAGGGAACTTCGGAAAAAGAAATAAAAGAATTAATAAGTCTGGTCCAAGAGTGTAGGGATGTATTTGCCTTCACATATGATGAGCTCAAAGCATATAAAGAGGATGTGCTTCAACATACTATCCCCCTCAAGGATGACACAAAGCCTTTCTGTCAAAAATTTAGGCGAATAAATTCTAAGTTAGCACCATTAGTTCAAGTTGAGCTTAAGAAGATGTTGGATGTTGGCATCATTGCTCCAACAAGGCATTCATCATGGTGCTCTAACTTAGTTGTTGTTAGAAAGAAAAATGGGGGGATAAGGTTATGCATTGATTTTCAGAAATTTAAATCTAGCATGCATCAAGGACAATTACCCCCTACCCAACATGGAAACCCTACTACAAAGGGTAACTGGTTCTAAAATTATGTCCATGTTGGATGGCGTTTCCAGTTATAACCAAGTGTTGGTGAAAAGGGAGGATCAAAATAAGACAACCTTCACCACACCTTGGGGCACTTTTGAGTATTTAAGGATGCCTTTTGGCTTACTAAATGCAGGTGCTACTTTTCAGAGGGCTATGGATTTTGCCTTCCATGAGTTAATGGGAAAAATCATTGAAATCTACCAAGATGACTTGACAGTTTTTTCAAAAGAAAGATCAGATCATATAAGTCATCTTAGGCAGGTGTTTGAAATATGTCGGAAGTATGGCATCTCTTTGAATCCAGACAAGTCTATTTTGGGTGTGGATGAAGGCAAGTTGCTAGGTCACATAATAGAAAAGGACGGAGTAAAAATGGATCCTGAAAGGGTTGAAGCCATAAAGAAAGTTCCTTTTCCCCCAACCAAGAAAGCCCTTCAGTCTTTTCTTGGACAAATAAACTTTGTCAGGCGATTCATCCCAAACTTGGCTGAGATGATGAAACCTCTGCTCAAATTGTTGAAAAAAGATGTTAAATTTGAGTGGACATATTAAGGAAGGAAGGCCTTCAAAAGTATTAAGGACTCAATTAGCAAATCTCCTGTGCTAATTAGTCCAAATTATTCAAAGGATTTCCAAATCTATTCCTTTGCTTCAGAGGACACAATTGCAAGGGTCTTGCTCCAGAAAAATGAAGAGGGTCAGGAGCAACCCATTGCTTTTACTAGTATGGAAAAGCAAGCTTATGCCTTAGTAAAGTCCCTTAAACATTTCCGAGTCTATATAGGATACTCAAAGGTTGTGGGGTATGTGCCTCACTCAACAGTAAAGGATATCCTTGGGCAACAAGATTGTTTAGGGGTCAGAGGAAAGTGGGTCTCCAAGATTCAAGAATATGACTTAGAGATCAAACCCACTAAGTTGATTAAGGGTCAAGGGTTGGCTCAAATGCTCACTGAAGGAAATGAACAAGTGTTGGACYTGGTCTGTCAAAACAGTCAATCTAGGCCAACCTTGTCATCTGAACTTCAGAAATTAGAACAACACCAATGGTATGCTGACATCGTTTTCTTTCTTTCGAACCTCRCATGCCCAATTCACTTGATTGGTCATAAGAGAAGGGCTTTGAGGTTGAAAGAGGCTAAGTATTGTATCATTCAGGATGGATTGGGGTGGAGGAACCCCGATGGGGTGATACTTAGATGTGTTGATGAGCTAGAGTCCAAGAGACTTTTGGTTGACTTCCATTCAGGATTTTGTGGTGGGAATTTCGTGGCTAAAACTATCACCCACAAAATCCTCAGAGAAGGTTATTATTGGCCGACCATTTTCTCAAATGTTCATAAAATGGTCGGGGGTTGTCAGCAGTGTCAATTATTCACAGGGAAGCAAAACCTAGCAGCCTTGCCTCTTTAGCCAATAGTAGTCGAAGCCCTTTTCCAGCAGTGTGGGCTTGATTTCATTGATCAGTTTAAGGATAATTCAAGTAATGGTTATACTTGGATAATTACAACGACTGATTATTTTACTAAGTGGGTAGAAGCAATACCCACTAAGTCAACAACCAACAAAGTGGTCATGGATTTTCTTGAAGATAAGATTATCACTAGGTTCGGTATGCCCGCCAAGATAACAACCGATAATGCCAAGGCTTTCAGCTCAACAGAATTGTCTTCATTTTGTTTTACGAATGGCATTCTGTTGTCCCACTCTTCAAACTATTATCCCCAAGGAAATGGTCTTGCTGAATCCAACAATAAGAACTTAATGAATATTCTAAAGAAACCAGTGGGGGATAATAAGAGGTCATGGGACAACAAGATTAAGTTTGCATTATGGGCGGATAGGATCACCAAAATGAGTTCCACATGAAAGAGTCCTTTTGAGCTTGTCTACGAGCTTGATGCTACTTTACCGGTTCATTTGAAGCTTCCAGTGTATCAGTTTGTGCAGAGGTATGGTCTGGATGATGATTTCCAACAGAGCAGAATTGATCAGTTGGTTGAATTGGATGAGAGCAGAAGGAAAGCATTGGATCAGAGTATAAAGAATCAGGAAAAGGTAAAGAAGACTTTTGACAAGTCTTCACGGCAGAGAGTTTTTCTGGAAGGGGACACAGTCCTTCTTTGGGATAAAAGAAGGGAAAAGCCAGGAAATCATGGAAAGTTTAACAGTTTATGGACTGGTCCATACATCATTCAGGGTACAGCCAGCAAGAACTCATTTTTTCTCAGCAGATTAAATGGTGAGAGGTTGGCACTCCCAGTCAACAGTCGGCTTCTCAAATTGTTCTTCAGCAAGGTCATATGATGCCCATGGGAGCATCCTCTGTATCATATCCTCTAACCCTTCTCCTTTGTACATTATGCTTTTGATTTTCTGTATATAATTTATTTGTTGCTTTCTATACCATATTTACATGTATATTTATTGTTTTTTGTATCATATTTACTTGTATATTATGATTGCAATTCATGTTTATTATTGGATTTATATGGATATGTTGTTGATGAGGCGTCGATGATGCATGTCATTTGATTATGGATTCTCGCATGGTCTCCTTCAGATATAAAGATCAACCACACGTCCCCATATGGAGCCAATGTTATCCACCGAGTTTCACTAGCTGGATTTGAAGATGAGTCGCCAGAGACTGAGCAAATAGATGCTCAGAAGTCAGAGTTCACAAATTCAGCAGATCTTTTTAAAGACCACTTTTTTCCGCATTTCCATCCCTCCGAGGCATTGTAATAAATGATTTGAGCATGAAAGTTGTAAAATACTATTGGCCACCTAAGACCTGGGCATGAGCATGTACTCTAGAGTGTTTTTTTTCACTTGTTAATTTATTTTTTTCCTGCCTTGGTGGGCGATTAATAATTTCTAAGTTTTTTCACTCAAGACTGACTCCAAAGCTGGAGTATGTGCTGGTGGTTAGGCCTTGGCATGGTATAACCAATGTCTAGTGTCTAAATGTATATGAGTTCATGCTAGGTCATATCTATTGAGTCATATGGAAATTGCGCTAGGTCCCCATAGGTTTTTTTTATGTTTTAGTCAATTAATAAATTTCCCGCAAAACGAAAAAAAATTAATGTAAAAATATGGCATCAATTATTGTCAGATGCCATGTTTGTGCTCGTTTTCTAAGCCAGAGCACCCTTTGGACCCCTATTCCCCTTCTTTCCAGGCAAAAAGTGATTTTAATCACTCAAAAATGTATTTCTCTCGAAAAAAACAAAAAAGGGGTTTTAATTGAGTTTCCTAAAAAATAGGGAAGTCAAAAAACATGTCGAAAACATGTTTTTGACGTGTCTAGAGTCTAGTGTCTAGTTGGAGGTGACAACTACTAGAGAGACAATGATCGTCGGAGACAACTCCTGGCCAAATAAACCAACCAGCAACTTACGAAGCCAAATGGCCTCGCAACTGGCCTGACTAACTACCATGTACTCTACCTCGGCCGAACTCAAAGCAATTGACTTTTGCTTCTGGCTAAACCAAGAAACAATTCATGATCCCAAGCCAAAGCAACACCCTAAGGTGCTCTTCCTGTCAGTAGCACATCCTGCCCAATCTAAGTTTCTGTAGCCAACCAAACTGACTCCATCCCCTCTGACGTAGTCCAAACCAAAATCCATCGATCCTGCTATGTACCTCAAAACATGTTTTGCCCCAATCCAGTGAACAGTCCTAGGCTCCACCATAAACTGGCTAAGAGTGTTCACGGCAAAACAAAAATTTGGTTTGGTGTTGACCAGATACATCAAAGAACCTATCAGTTTCCTGTATCTTGTAGCATCCACCAACTGGGAATCTAAAGCACTAAACTTCTTCCAGTTGGTGACCATAGGTGTAGACATGCGCCTGCAATCCTCCATCTCAAACCTGCTCAAGATTTATGCAGCATACTTCCCCTGCCCCAGAAAGATATAACCCTCCTCCTGCCAAACCTCCATACCTAAGAAATAGTGCATCAAACCGATGTCTGTCATCTCAAACTCAAATGCAAGTGCCAACTTGCAATCAACTATGAGAAGCTCCACTCCTGTGATGAACAAATCATCAACATAAAGTATGAGAATGAGTGTATCCTCACCTCGAATGATGTAGTAGAGGTGAGGATCTACCTCACTCTTCTCAAACCCCATCTGAAGCAAATAAGTGTCAATACGTGAATACCAAGCTCTTGGAGCTTGCTTCAGAGTCCAGACCATACAGTGCCTTTCTCAGAAGGAACACATACGAATCTCTCTCCATCACCTCAAACCCCTGTGGTTGCTCAATGTACACCTCCTCCTCAATAAATCCATTGAGAAATGCGATCTTTACATCCATCTGATGTATCCTCTAACCCATCTTTGTCGCTATGGCAATAATGCTCTGAATGGACGTGTATCTCGCAACTGGTGCGAATGTCTCATCATAGTCAACTCCCTCTACTTGAGAGAATCCTCGTGCCACAAATCGATCGTTGTGTTTCTCTATGCTACCATATGCAGCATACTTGGTCTTATACAACCATCTGGAAATCACAACTGACTTCCCCACTGGCCTCAGCATGACCTCCCATACATCACTGTGCATAATGGAGTCATACTCCTCCAGCATGACATCTCGCCAAACATGTTGGCCAACTGCCTGCGCAAATGTCTCGGGCTCTGAATCTATGATGCTCGTCACCATCGCCAAGTAGGACCCAAGCCTATTTGGTGCTCTTCTCTCTCTGAACAACCCCCTGGGCTCTCCAACATTCTCCTTGGCTTCCTTCAAGGTCTCCTGAAACCATCTCGGTTTCCTCTTCCCTGGAGTAACCAAAGGAGAAGTAAGATCTTCACGCCCACGAGTCTCTGTCTCAAATCTCATGCCAACACTCTGAGATACTGAAGTCTTTGCACCCTCTACATGAACCCTCTACAACTGTGAACCTAAAGTTGTGCAAGGTGACCCTATCACCCCTGAAACTGGTGTACTCGACACCTGAGGTTGTGCTCCCTCTAAAACATCAATTTGTGTCTCTGCATCCTCCTCACTACTGACTCTCGACTCGAGAGACCTCCTGAAAGATTTGTCCTCCTCAAATCTAACATCTCTGCTCACCACCACTCTCTGTTGTGATAAAATGTAGATCCAGTAGGCCTTCAAGACCTATGAGTAACCAACTAGAATCCCCTGCTGGGCTGTGGGGTCTAGCTTTGTCCTCTTCTCTGAGGGGACATGAGAGTATGTCAAGCATCCAAAAATCCTGATGTGCTCAACATCGGGCCTCCTACCAGTGAAGGCCTCCTCGGGAGTCTTCTTCCCCAAAATCCTGTGGGGACTCTTGTTCTGCAGATAAACTGCAACAACACTCGCCTCAGCCCAAAGGTATAAAGGCAAAGTCTGATCATGCAGCATAGATCTCGCTGCACCTGTAATGGCCCTATTATTCCTCTCACCAACCCCGTTCTGCTAGGGGTTGTAAGGTACGATCATCTGTCTTATGATCCCTGCCTGGGAACAGAAGTCTACAAACCCTGTGGAGGCATACTCACCTCCATTGTCTGATCGCAAGACCTTGATCTTCTTTCCTGTCTGGTTCTCCGCAAGAGCTTTGAACTCTTGGAACCTTTTGAAGACCTCACTCTTGGCCTTTAGGAAATAGATCCAGGTCTTCCTGGAGTGGTCATCTATGAATGTGAGATAGTACTCACAACCACTCAAGGACGCCCGAGACATGGGCCCACACACATCTGTGTGTACTAAATCCAGTATCCCAGCTGACCTGTTGTCACTGCTGGGGAAAACAACCTTGGTAAACTTACCAAGCGCACACCCTCTGCACACAACCTGATGCTCTAATTTGAACTGTGGCACTCTTGTCACAACCTCTCTCAGCCCTCCAAGAGCCCCATGATGAAGATGAGCCATCCTCCGATGCCATAACTCAAATAACTGACTGTTGTCACTACTCGTTGCCAAAGCATGCAGGGGTTGAAAAAGCAATCTGTATATTTTACCATCCCTCACTCCAATTACCTGCCCTGAGGTGAGACGGGACCCCTTAAGGTGTATGAGGACCTTTGTCCCTCTGAAGGACACCTCAAGACCCTTGTCCTAGAGGGTGGAAACTGATATCAGATTCTTCTTCAACCTAGAGACATACAACACATCCTTGAACGAAATGGGTGGCATACTCCCCTCTGAAAAGTAATTGTGCCACGCCTAGCAACCCTGACTATGGTGTCATCACCAAGCGCAATCTCCATCCTGACCTCAGGATCTCTGAGATCAGTGAAGTGCTCTCTCACACCTGTCATGTGGCTCGAAGCTCCATTGTCTATATACCAAATGTTGGGTGTCGTCTCAATTGAAGTGCAACAAATAAGGAAGGCACACTCCCTCTCAAACTGTGCCTGAAACTCCTCCTCATTTGTTGTAGTTATTGTACCACCTAGCTTCTTCTTCCTGTTGGGACACTGTCCAACATAGTGCCCCATCTTCTTATAAGAAAAGCACTTCACTTTGTTCATATCTCTCTTCTGCCCACTGCCACTCTCCTGTGACTTGGCCCCTCCCTTGGGACCATGTTTAGTACCCTTATAGAACCTCTTCTTTCCCTTTGACCAAAGAGCAAGATCCTCATCACCCTCAAAAATCTGTTGTTGTCCTGAAGACCCAGAGCTGCATCTCAACTCCTCTTGTACAAAGTCGTCCAAAAGCTAAGTCACCTGACACAAAGACATGGGACACGGAGGACACGGGAATATGAGTATCCGATAAGGACACGGCGACCCTTGAAATCAGGACACTTATATATATATATACAAGATAAAAATTACTGAAATAGACAAAATATTGATAGATCATAGTAGATATTAATCAGTGATACATCATGAAATCCGAAAAAGATACATCATACAAATCAATCAAACTCTAAACATCATACTCATAGAACATAGACATATTGATAGTTTGATACCGTATACATGATACAAATTATACAATGATATGATACAAGTATGATGTAACATTAGAATTTAGAACCAATGTGAATGAACAATAAAATAGAACCATAAATACTAAATAGCAGTTTGAAGATTTCTCATTAACTTTAGTCTAAGTCATCAAAATAAAAATGTATTACATAGATGCTAAGGCAATTCTAGTCCAAAATACAAAATAGAGTAGAATCTATACAAAATAGGTAGGAATCTCATATCTCATAGATATTAGAGTCACTATCAGTGTCAATAGTCCTCCTCCATGCCATAATCAGCATCACTACCATTGTCCTTTCCTCCATCCTCCTCCTCCTCTATGCCCAATCCAAGCTCTATTGCTCCATCTGTTGGTGTGGTGGATGACTCATCAAGAGGCTCCTCATTGTCCTCATCAAAAGTGACCGGCTCTAAGACTAGTTCATTAAGATCCATGTTGGCTAATGCCAACTCAATATTGCCATCCAAACCCATATCATCAGGAAAGACATCCCACATCTTTGTCTCTCCCTTCAACCATTCCTTCCTTTCTTGTAAATAAGAAAAAGGTTGATGTGCACATACACCATTATCTCTGCCCTGGACTGCTCAATCCTACTCTTTTTCACACTGTACAAATTTGCATACGTGCTCCAATTCCTCTCGCAACAAGAGGATCAAGTAACCTAAGAAAGGACCCTGAAGGCTAACTGTTGTAGAATAGGGAATGTTGCCCCATGAGTTGCCCACCATAGATAGGCCTCTTTGACCCCCCAGTCTTCAAGCACATCATACCCTCCAAACTAGTACCAGTGGAGAACTCAGCGAACCCTGCCTCAATCTCATTAAGCAATGCTTTATCCTGATATATCCTTCTAAATGCTACCTTTCTCCCATATGAACTCTCTCCATCCATGTGAGAAGGCAATTTGGGTGAAGGGCCAACACCGGCAGTGAGCCACTCTTGACTGTAGAACTTGGGGTTCAATGAATGAGCTAAGCAATGCAAAGGTGTACAATTCTTATCCCACCTAGAAAGAAGAATATCTTGTATAGTGGACCATAAGCTCTTTGTTGATGTCCCGTACTTAGGGGACTCATTCTCCATAACAATTGTCTTCACAGACTCAATCATGGAGTCCCATCCCTCATAAACATCTCCTAAGATGGGTTTGTCTATGTCTGCAAACCTCAAAAGAGAAATGATAGGGTCCATGATCTTAATACTAAGATTGACCCTCTCCCACCAACCATCATCTAACACTGTGTCCTTTACCCTTTTTGAAGCAACTTGATCTGTCTTTCTCCAAAAAGACCAAAGATCTGAAATAAGCATGGCCCCAAGAGCGGCCTTGACCTCCCTCAACCTCTTAAGCATGATGAATGAGGAAGCAAACCGAGTATCTGCAATCTTCAGCAATGATAGATGTGTGTACTGTTTATATATTGTAAGGGCATTGGTATGGTTTTGTACAAAATTTTGGATATGTCATGCATCACCAATAAGAGTGCCAATCCATGTCACATCTGAAGCAATGGATTTAAGTGATAAATTCAAGGAATGAACAATGCATGGTGTCCAAAATATTTGTGGATATTTAGCTTCCACAATCATGCCAGCAGCTTTGCAAACAAGTGCATTGTCTGTAATAATTTGAACACAAGAATCAACACCTACATCTTCAATAACTTTTATGAACAACTCACCCATATATGTTGCATCCTTGTACTGTCCAAGAGCATCCACCGCTTTCAAGAAGACCAGTACATTCTGGGAAGACACCATGAAATTGATGATTGGATGGCGTGCTACATTCGTCCATCCATCAGAAACAATACTGACACCTGATGAGACCCATGTTTATTTAATGGATTGTAGGATTTTGTCCACCTCCTTCTTTTCCTTATCCAACAATGTGGTTCTAAGATCTCTAAACTTGGAGTCACATACCCTGTTGGAGCTTGTTCAACTAGAGATCTACACATCTCAACAAACATAGGAGACTGTGCAACATTAAATGAGATGAAATTGAGATAGAAAAAAAATGCAATGGTAAGATCAACTTCATCTCGCTTCTCTTGCTGAAAAATCTTGTCCATTGGACCACGAGTTCAGGCTGCCCTCTTTTTTGGTGCTGGGATGTCAAACCCACTCCCAAATCTACTAGATGGAGTCCTCAAGAAAGGAATCCTCATTCTTTTGTTTGTTGCTCATTGTTGCCACGTTCCCCAAACCAACTGTATCCTCTCTCTCCATCAACACTCGTTTTTCAGCACTCACTGCTTTACATGCTCCAAGTCCACAAGGAAGGACCAATAAATGGCCCTTAACCCGGTAGTAGGTGCTCTTGTACTCAATGTTTCAAAAATTACAACTCCAAATAACATTCCCTCCCCCAGAAGCCTTTGAGAATGATCCCTACCCTTGTTTTTTAGTGACATACTTCCATAGGGGGTATTTCTTCTCATTAGCTTGTCACCTTGCTACAGCAAGGTCATATGCAACGCTTGAAATAGCAGCAACACTAGCAGTAGCATTGGCACTTGAAATAGATGGAGAGCTTCCAACACCTGATGAAGATAAGCTTTGCCTTTGAGCATTAGCATACCCCCTCTCTTTTGACCTCTAACTGCCATGATTTCTTGCTCAATGCTGACTCAAGAGTCAAAGACTCAAAACCAAATCTGAAATGAAGTAGGGCAGCTGCCAACAAATAAAATGCATGCAGCATTAGTTAGTAACTTAGTTGCATTTTTCGTATATAGACTAAAACATTGAACAGTGAACAAAAAACAAAAAATAATCCACATCTATCATCTAAATTTACTATCACATATGAATCTATGATATATCATTGCTCTAGTAGCATAGTCTTCTTAAAATACAAGAAATATCAATCTAAATCTTGAGCATAGGCACCCATCCAAACTCAGCCAGAGGACATATCTTAAAGTTGAATGGCTGCCCTGTTTTCAAATGTTGTGCGAATGTTGTTATTGTTTACATGAGTGAAATGAGTGTTACTGTTACATGTCTTGACCACTTGTGAATTGGGCGATGGTTGTTGTTGGTTTGGCGATGGTTGTTGGTTGTCAGGCTGCCATATCCCACGGTGAAGACAACCGATGGCTGAAATGATGAAATCTGACTTCCTCCACGGGCATATAAAATAATGAAACAACTAAAAGACAAGAACAAAACCCTTTTTAACCTCCTGCGGCCTGCTTTACGAAGGACACATGTCATAAAATCGTGACAAGTCCTTAGAATGGTGTCCAACACAATTTGTTGACCTGTCATTACCTCATTACACAAGTTGAAGTGGTGTCTAACACGTACCGTAGCGTGTCATCACAATGACACCGCGGATACAGACACTTGGCCAATAAGGGACATGTCAGGTGACTTGGTCCAAAAGTCTCTCCCAAGTAGGCATGACCTCTCGAGGAACAATGCCTCGTACAAATGAACCCCAAGGTTTGGAAAAGTTATTTAAAGTTGTCCTCACCATAAAGTCTGGATCCACAATCTCTCCGACTACTGCTAACTTATCTCAAATTGGAGTGAATCTCCCAAGGTATGATGTCACCGACTCTGACTTGAGCATCTGAATGCCCCTGAACTTCTCCTGCATAACCATCTTCCAGTTCTGATTTGGACTCTGGTAAAGCTTGCACAATGAGGCCCACATCTCAAAGGCATAGTCTTTCCCAGTCAAATGGGGTATGATGTGGTCTCTCACTGCATCACAAATAGTCCTCTTTGCCTTGTTGTTCCTCTTCCTGAACTCTGCCACCAAGATGGGAGCAGTGACAAGAGGAACAACAACAGGAGCCTGAACTATATCCCATAGTTCAAGATCCTCCAAGACAAAGGTAAGCCTGGTCTTCCAAGGGGACCAGTTGCTAGCTCCAGCTAGCCTATCCTCTACCCTCATCTGAGACATCGACATGGCTGTCCACTGAAACTCAAACTGATGCTAAAGTGCAAAAGAAATCAGCCTCAACACTTGACACACAAGCGTGAAATAAGGTTGTCCAAAACTATCCAAAAATCTGCCAACTGTATGCTAGAAAATCAGCCAACTCTTAGCCACCAAGGCTCTGATACCATGTAGATTTTTGAGGAACTAGAAGGCTTCCCAACAGGTCTGTCTTTGACCTCTTGTTGGGCTCTAAGTTTACTCAATCAAATCTGCCCTTGCTGCTGTTTTAGGACAGCAAACAGGTCTGAAATTTTCTGCCAAGAAATCTACCTTCAAATTGATGGTTATATGCTCTTTTAAGGTGCCCTTGCAAGTGTTTTAGTCACTAAATGGCACATGCAAACCTTAAAACATATAGCACTCCTCAAGGATCTTTACAAGCTCCTACTATTGATTTAAATACTAAGCATACATGAAATTTGAACACAAGTATTTTTGGTCAACATGACCCAAGATCAAAACCCCCCCGGGGAAAACCAGTTTAAAATGAAAGTGTATATATGTGATGTCTCAAGCATGGAAAACAACAAGTAAGAAAATACAATGGAACCTGTACAAATAGCAAGCTCCTCTCAAGATTTGCTAGAAGGTTCCAAGAAGGATGAGCTCAAACAAGTCTGCCCCCCTTCCTTTGTTGCCTCTTCCACTGAACTGAAGCTCCCTTGATCTTCTCTTGGCTATTTGAGAAACCCTTGCATGCAAATCTTTGTTTGTATGATGTCCCAAACCTCCACCAATCACATCTGCAAAAGCTCAATAACTGCTTGTTCCTGCTAGGCTTGTGCCCTCCTCCAAGAGTGTGCCCTCCAAACCTCCACCAAGCAAGAACTATCACCACAAAATAAACATGCCCTAAGCCTCCTTGCGCCCTCCATGAAAGATGGCGCCCAAGCTCTCCTCTCCCAATGCTTCCATCCTCATCCTCTTTCTCCTCTCCAAACTCTCCAAGTGAAGAAATGAAGGAATGAGCCTCCTTTTGCCCTATGCACCCCTCTTAAGGAATCATAAAGAAACCTAAAGGATCAATGGCTAGGATCACTCCAAGCCATAGCTAATCCATGGTTGAGATCTCTCAAAAAGAATCTCAACTCAAAACCCACTTTGGGTTAAGTTTCCATAGTTCACTTTATGTCCCCCAATTAACCCACAAAGTGAATTAATAGTCACTTTTCACTCAAGTGACAAATTTCACCCTTTTGACTTCAGAAAATGTCGAAGTGAAATTAAACATAAAGTATAAGGCACAATGGGTCAAATATTTCCCTCTTGTGGTTAGAGACCCACAACCACAAGGGGACCACTTCCCAATGTACACCAAAACTCAACACAGTAAACCCTATTTGTTATTACTGAACTTATTAATTGAAAATATAACAGCGCAAACAACAAGATCAGAGATGAATCATCAACACATGAGAGACACAAATTTTTTGTTCTATAACTTTGTCAAATTCAGAAATTCTAAGGGAAAAACTAGCCCTCCTAGCCAATACAAATTCACCAAAATTATGAGGACAACCTTGTCCTCCAAAATCAGAAAATCCACAAAACCAATCCTCAACAAAATTCTGGAAATCTCCTCTGCCTGCAAATCTGCTCAGCTGCCACCTGTACGGCCTGCTGACGTCAGTCATATGACTACTAACGTCAACCTATACAGATTGTTGTACATACCTAAAAAATTCGCACGTGTGGACCAGAAAACCCTTCCACACGTGCAGACATATTCCTCCTTTTCACACGTGCGGACCTATTGACGTTAGCTCACACGTGTGTACCTATTATACGGTCTATCCATACCTTTCTGCTCACACGTGCGAATTGTATGGCTACTTCACACGTGCGGGGCATGTCCTCACATGTGTGGTTGTCCTTTCCTCCAACACGTGCGGCCTCTTGCTCCTCTTCTTCTCACAGGTGTGACCTTCTTGAGCTGAGAAAGAAGCCTTCCTTGGCTGAAAACAAAAAACCAGAAACCCTAGGCCAGATTGCCACAATTGCGAAATTTCCCTTGCTGAAATTTCCAAGCTCCTAGCACAAGTGCACACTCACTTATGCTAACTCCATAATGACACACTGAGATTTGTCACAATCTCTCCTCTCCTTATATAGGAGTCTTATGAGTGAGTTTAGGAACCCCTTCTAAACTCAACAATTAATTAGAATACTTTAATCAGCTTTGTGGGTGTGAAACCCCAATACAAACCCACAAAGCCCATCATCTTTCCCATGAGGCCCTAGCCTCATTCCAAGGTCGATTTCACTTAAACGAAAGGCTAATCTGGTGCTAATGAAGATTCCCACATGCTTGACACCTTGGCCTCTTGTGGGAATGCCTACCGAAGCTACAAAAGCTTCAATATCAAGTTTTGTTATTCTTGTTTGGAACTGCTCACATAATCTCTTTAATATAACAATAACTTAAATGCCATATCTTACTATTACATATGATTTATTTCTCGCTTGATTACATTACATTATATATCATTACTCTCAGATACATCACATCCTTGGAAAAAATAAGCATTACAATGTCTAACAGTAAAGTCTTATTAAATAGTAATAAAGGTAATAAAGTGCCTACCTATCTAAAAGGCACAACTCTTCATGGGTAACACCTTTTTAAAGTGTATTGATACACAGGGTCCTCCCTCACTGTAATCAAGTCATATCATACTCAATACATTATTAGTCCTTTATGGATTTCCTATTTTATTTACATTTGCTATTCTTAGTTATCAAACATTATTGTTTGTAACATGTTATATAGCAATAGTGAGGAAAAGATTGACACTCTTATCATAGGGAAATAATCTTCTTAATTGGATTGGTGTGAAAGAGAAAATGATCCAACCAAAGCATATAATCTGATATTTACGCATCCCTTTTGTAATTGATGTTATATGAGTTGAGGGAAATCTTCAAATACAAGTTTCCTTGTAAATTTTCTT
>JZKD02S1673282.1:65431-91575 GCA_000966675.3 Picea glauca
AGTAAAGAACAGCAACAAACACATCACATGCACACTAATACTTTTGGACAATTGTTCCCAAAAAAACCCAAGATGGGAAAACCGGTGCAGCAGATTCGGAGATATATTATTTCAGCAGGAAAATATGAACATCTTCTTACAGTACAAGTCGTCCACAATCAATAGCTGAGAGAAATCTCAGTGCAACCCTCCAAGACTAGGTATAGCGACTTCCTCAACCCCCTGGAGTCAACTAGCCTTTGCAAAAACTTCAGCAAACAGCCTCTGTGTGATCACTTGTGTGAATTCATACGGCACTGTGAGAGCCTCTGCGTGAGCAATACATGAGCCTCCTGCATGGTGATGAAGTGACCTTTTCATGATCTTGTAGGTGTGGTAACCCATTGCAATCTATTCCTCTCTATCTCCCTGTGAATATTCTTTGTCTCTGAATCCTGAAATCGACCTCCTCAAACTCAATCGATCTCCTCTGCATACACTAGTGCATCCAAAATGGCTAAGTCGACCTCCTTATACTTCGTTGAGGGAGTGAACCCTAATCTCGATTCTCAATGAGATGGGCGGTTGAGATTGCCTCCCATTCCTTCATTGAGATCTATGGTCGAGATTAAAAGAACCATCACTTAAATAATTTCACTTTTAACTTTAGAAAAGCGCTCAGTAAAGTCAACTAAAAGATATAACACATTTTCAATTATTTTCCTAAGTTGAAAATTATAGGAAAATTAATTAATTAACTTTCGCCATTGTTTCATTGTCCCCCACCATGCTAGGACGTTGCAAAGTGTGGAAAACCTTCTAATGTTATACATCTCAACACTCCCTCTTAGCGAGGAAGGGATTCTTTCTCAACCCCATCTGATCTTTGAACTTCATGAACTTATGATTGCTTAGTGCCTTGGTAAAAATATTTGTTATCTACTCATCAGTATGTATGTCATCAAGCCTTACGGCTCCTCTTTGTACACAATCCTGGATGAAGCGATACATGATGTCAATGTGCTTGCTACAATCATGAAACACCGGATTCTCAGAGTCTGATGCCACTTTGATTGTCACAGTGTATCATGGTAGCCTCTAGCTCCTGGTTGAACAGTCCAAAGAGTAACTTCCTGAACCACAGTGCCTCACATGCTGCCAAGCTAGCTGCCATGTACTCTTCCTCGGCAGAGCTTAATGCTATTGAACGTTGTTTCCTGCTGAACCAGGAAATGACGCCCGATCCAATGTTGAAACAACAACCTGAAGTACTCTTCTTGTCTTCCGCACATCCTACCCAGTCAGCATCTGTAAAGCCTGCTAACTTCACTCCAACACTCTGCTCATACAATAGTCCGTACTCCACCGTACCACTAAAGTAGCGAAGCACATGCTTTCCAGCTATCTAATGTACTCTCCGAGGGTCCACCATGAAATGACTCAGAGAGTTTACTACAAAACTAATATCTAGCCGAGTGTTGATGAGATACATGAGCAATCCAATCAACTGACAATAGATAGTGGGATCTACTGTCTTTGAATCCGATGCATCAACCTTCCTCCAATTCGTAACTAGAGGGGTAGACATAGGCCTGCAGTCCATCATCCTGAATCTGTGCAAGATTTCCACTGCATACTTCCCTTGTCCTAGGAAGAACCGCCCATCTGTCTGCCAAACTTCCAGGCCTAGGAAGTAGTGCATCAACCCAAGGTCTTTCATTGCAAACTCAACTACAAGGTTGGCCTTGCAGTCTACTATCAATTATTCATCTCCTGTCAAAAATAGGTCATCTACATATAATACCAGTATGAGAGGCACCTCCGCTGCAAGAAAATACAAGTTTGGGTCCGTCTCACTTCGTTGGAAACCCATCTCCCTCAAGTAGTTATCAATCCTCGAGTACCATGCCCGAGGTGCTTGCTTGAGCCCATACAAGGATCTCTTCAATATACACACATGTATCAGACTATTCCCAACATCAAATCCCTCTGACTGCTCTATGTATACTTCTTCCTCAATCACCCCATTGAGGAAGGCAGTCTTCACGTCCATCTGGTGAACGCGCCATCTCATCTATGTTGATAAAGATATCACTACCTGGATCGAGGAGTATCTGGCCACTGGTGCGAATGTCTCCTCATAGTCGATGCCCTCACGCTGTGAGAATCCTTTGGCTACGAAACGCGCCTTATAATTTTCAACGCTTTCGTCTATTGCATGCTTTACTTTATAGATCCATCTGGAACCTACCACCTTCTTATCCTCTGGCCTAGGCACCACCTCCCATACATCATTTTTCATGATGGAAACATATTCTTCTATCATGGCTCCTTGCCACACCTCATGTTGTGCAGCCTACTCAAAACTGGAAGGCTATGCATCGATAAGTTGTGTCATCAATGCCACATACCCAAGTCTCTTTGGTGGTTTACTTCATCGAAAGTCTCTCTCTGGAAGCCCTAGCAACCTAGAATCACCGACTCTGGACTTAAACCACTTAGGTTGTGGCCTAGTACCCTGTTCTTGTGGAACTACATCACGTTGCTCCTCCTCATCATCATCTAACTCCTGATGATCATGTCCAACAGTCTCTCTCTGAACACTTGTACATGATCCTGTATCTTGTGTCTGTTGTTGTGATCCTGTGCTCTGACCATGTGGCTCCTCTGTCTTGACTTGTGAGTCTTGTCCCTGTTGGTCCTCTAAACGTGTTGGCAAATCTCTCGACCTCCTCAATGCATGTTCTTCCTCGAACTGTACATCCCTACACACAATGATCTTTCTGCGTGTTGGCACAAAGATCTTGTAGGCCTTGGAAGCCTCACAATATCCAACAAGTAACCCCTTTTCTACAGTGGGGTCCAGCTTCGTTCTCTTCTCTAAAGGAACGCGACAGTAACAAACGTTGCCCCAGATGCGAATGTGACTCACATCTAGCCTAGTACCTGTAAATACCTCCTCAGGTGTCAACTTCCCCAAAATAGTGTGGGGACTCATGTTCTACAAATAAACAGCAGTGCGACATGCCTCTACCCATAAGAACTTGAGAAAACCCTGATCATGTATCATTGCTCACACTGCTCCCACTATAGTCCTGTTCTTTCTCTCGGCCACTCCATTTTGCTGAGGATTATAAGGAACAGTGAGTTCCTTCTTAATCCCAGTAGCTGCACAATAATCCACGAATTCATTGGAGGTGTACTTACCTCCGTTGTCCGATCTCAAAACCTAAATCTTCCTGCATGTTTCGTTTTCCACAAGAGCCCTGAACTCCTGAAACCTGTCGAAGACCTGATCCTTGGTCTTCAGGAAGTATATCCAGGCCTTCCTGGAGTAGTCATCTATGAAAAGAACGAAATACTTGGAGCCACTCATTGACCCCACACTCATCGGTCCACGAACGTCTGGGTGTATCAGATCCAATGTTCCCTTGAACCTATGCTCACTTGGTGGAAATGGCCTCCGGGTATACTTTCCCATTGCACAGCCCTTGCAAGGGCCATGATTCTCTGCTGCTATCTTCGGCAATCCCGTGAGTTCCTGTCTCAAGTGATCTAACGCACCGAAGTGTAAGTGCGCCATCCTCATGTTCCATAACTCACCTAAATATGTAGTGACGTTGACCAATGCTCTCGCTGGCTCTATCTCTAACCTGTAGACCTTCTCATGTCGAACCCCAATCATCTTGTCATCTTCCCGTTTGTGCCTGATGGTCTAATGAACACCTTCCTGTTGCGGAAGGTTACTTCATACCCTTTATCCTCTGAAATAAGGTTCTTGGTCTGAGGTCATACCAAGAAAATTATAAGACATCAGCAAAACGAAGTGGTTTCCCAGACTCCCTCTGAAACGAAATAGTGCCAATCCCTTGCGCCTTGCAGTGCCTGTCATCTCCAAGCTCAATGTGAAGGTTCACACCTCCCTCCTGCATCTTGGTGAAGAACTCTTTATGCCCAATCATATGACAAGAGGCACCACTGTCAACAAACCAGGTGCTTGCAACAGTTGAGCTCGACATGCAAGCAATGAGACAAAAATCTTCCTCAAAGCTCTTAGAAAAATCATCAATTGCAGATGTTGCCATCTGTGACTTGTTCCCTTTCTTCTTCTCTGGGCATTGTGAAGCGAAATGCCCAAGCTTATGACACTGGAAACATTTGACTTTTGAAAAGTCAATGTTCTTCTTCCTTCCACCCTTCTTCTTTTCCTTGCCCTTGCTTTTGCTTGCAAGAGCCAAACCTTCTTCATCCACAACGTGTGGTGAAGATGCAGATCTCGACTAGCCAAGTCTGATCTCTTCCTGCACAAAATCGTCCCAAGGTCACTGCCAATCCGAGAGTTTCTCCTTGGTTACAACTCTATGCACAAACACATCACAGGGCTTTGAAAATCCATCCAGTGCAATACGCACCAACTCTGAATCCCCAGTCTTCTCGCCTATTGTCGCGACATCGTCTCTGAGTTGTGTAAGTTTGGTAAGATATGAAACAACGCCTTCTCCCTTGGTCATCTTAGTCCCACGCAATTGCTTGCGCAGAGCCATCACCCTGTTCTCATTCTTGTTCTGGTAAATATCACTCAGGGCCTTCCACATTTCCTGTGCGGTAGTCTTTCCTGATAGATGTGGGATCACATGATCCTTAATCCCATCTAGTATAATGCTCTTCGCCTTAGCCTCACCCTTCTTCCAAACGACCAATTCTGTTGGATCTTTTGGAGCCACTGTCATTACCGATGTATGGTTAAGTACGTCATTAACCTCCAACACTAAGGTCATCCTCTCCTTCCAGGTGGGATAATTATGTGCTCCCTATAGACGATCCTCAACCCTCAATGACATGGCCATACTGAAAAATGTTACCTCTATAAAAACTAATGCTGCTACTGCCAGAAAATACTCTGCAGATATATTGCTTTGATTCTGTGCTTCTGGATCTTCATGATCCACTCAGATCTGAACGATCTACCTGTTTGTTGTTGCCTTTACAATCCTGCTCTGATACCATGTAAATTTTCTTAAACCCAGATGTCAGTTTAATCACAAAATTGCAGAAGCACCATTTAATTAATTATGCTAGGTTAATTTCTTCACAAGAGAAAACGCACAACAGAATAAAATAACCAGGAACTTAACCAATAAAGAACAACAACAAATACATCACATGCACACTAATAATTTTGGACAATCGTCCCCGGACAAACCCAAGATGGGAAAACCGGTGCAGCAGATTCGGAGATATATTATTTTAGCAAAAAAATATGAAGATCTTCTTACAGTACAAGTCGTCCACAATCAATAGCTGAGAGAAATCTCACCGCAACCCTCCAAGACTAGGTATAGCGACTTCCTCAACCCCCTGGAGTCAACTCACCTTTGCAAAAACTTCAGCAAACAACCTCTGTGTGATCACTTGTGTGAACTCGTACAACACTGTGAGAGGCTCTGCGTGAGCAATACGTGAGCCTCCTGCATGGTGATGAAGTGACCTCTGCCTGATCCTGTAGGTGTTGTAACCACTGCAATCTATTCCTCTCTGTCTCCTTGTGAATATTCTTTGTCTTTGAATCCTGAAATCGACCTCCTCAAACTCAATCGATCAAAATGGCTAAGTCGACCACCTTATACTTCGTTGAGCGAGTGAACCCTAATCTCAATGAGATGGACAATTGAGATTGTCTCCCGTTCCTTCGTTGAGATCGACTGTCAAGATTAAAAGAACCATCACTTAAATAATTTCACTTTTAACTTTAGAAAAGCGCTCGATAAAGTCAACTGAAAATATAACACATTTTCAGTGATTTTCCTAAGTTGAAAACTATAGGAAAAATACTTAATTAACTTTCACAATTGTTTCATTGTCCCCCACCATGCTAGGATGTTGCAAAGTGTGGAAGACCTTTTAATGCTATACATCTCAACATTCCTTTTGCAAGTATAATCACCATAATGGATAGAACCTTGGTTACCAAATCACATGTTTTATTCTCCTTGCCTCTTTCCTTCCATAACTAGCTATAGGCACTTCAAACTACTTCTTCGGCATTTTCTTTGGGGGAAGCAAGGTGTGAAGGAGGGCATTCCGCTAGTTCCCTAGGACATCTGAATGTTGTCCAAGGTAGATGGAGGACCTGGTCTAACTAAGGCCAATAAATGGGCCATCTAGTCCATGAGCAGGAATGCACCATGGAAATTACTCATCAGACATCGCAAACACAATGTTATCCATGTAACTAGAATGAAGGAACCCTAAGGTATCTGTAACATAGTTGGTGCTAACAAAATCTTAAAATTCCCAATCCAAGTATCATCAAAAGATTGTGGCAGTGTTGATAGTTGGTATCAAGAGAGTTCCAATGGGACTTTGGAGATTATTGTAAGACTTGAGATTTGTCTACCCAATGAATTTGGAGTGCAGGAATTCTTGGATGAAAGGGGTTAAGTTGGGTTAATTCCTTTTACTAAAAATGTTGGTGATTAAAGATTTTCACACATTGGGAGATTTGTGGGACAACGATGTTAAAATATTTAATGTACTCGTTTTACCATAGACAATACCACTATTGTCACCTAACCATGGGCATGCAGCCACCCCCGAGCACCTTAATCTTTACTAGATAGAATGATTTCAGAAAGCCACACTATAACCAACAGACAAACCCTAGATGCAGCAGTAGCATGAGATGGAACCAAAAAACACCATCCAACTACATCAACACAAGACAAAGGAGAGCGCACCTTCTCCAAGGGTAGCACACAAGAGAGAGAGTCTCCACAACCACAGAACAAGAACAATACTTAACTACAGCAGTTGAAGTTGCACTTCTTAGGCTACCACCAAGAATATCATAATACCACCAAGAATGTCACTAAGAATACCAACAAAAATACTAGAAGGTAGGGCGCATATCTTAGGCTAGACAGCGCTAGAGAGAGAGACCAAGAATCACCCCAGAACCTGCACCTTCCTTTCTTGCAGCTGCAGCTCCAAACTTGCACTATACTTGAGAGAGTGAATGAAGTGAGTATGTACAAATGAGCTAGAGTACCTCCTATTTATAGTGGTTCTTGTCACCTGTCTCGGTCGACTTGTCTTTCTGGAAGATAATACATTTATATTATTTATTCTACTGAGCTGACTTGTCTTCTAGGGTTTTTACACATCCGTTTAGGATTTCTCTGGCTTCCGAAATATTCTATTCTAGTCAAAGGTTACACATGGAGGTTAATACTTCCCGCAGCTACCATAATATCAACAAACGACTTGGGTCAACGACTATCTCGGAGATACCTCAACCAATCTTAAAGGCTTTAGTTTGTGAAAATCCCTGCAATCACTGCACTTTCTTAGATAATTCCAAATGATGACTTGTTTAAGTTAAACTCAAAGGCTCGTGGTTCTATTTAGAAAGATTAGAAATGGTCTTATGGGAGATCATTTATGGATTACAAAACCATGGAACTTTATTTTAAGATTTGTCCACAATATCCCATTGTCAATCATCGTAATCATAAATGGACCTTCAATGATCACAAAAGAAGATGGATTAGGCAGTGTCAAGGTATCTGGGAGTCCCACTCTTCTCGTAAGTCTACAATACTTGGGTGGATGGTTCTTCATAACATTCTAGCAATTAAGGATCAACTACATCATACTGCCTTTACCCATGTATGTTTTGTGGTTTGCCAAAATTGAAAATGATTAAGCATGTTAAGTGGAACTACATGTTTATCTGTGTTTTGAGAATGGATTGTTGCTTAATCTAGTGCTTTCTTTATTGCCCCTCTTCATTGGTAAGGGGTCCTTTTAATTGATAAATGGGTGATATAATAGACTAATAGGCAAGAAACAGTGTGTGGGATGTGATCAGATAACCAATCTTTTCCTTCTTATGGAAATGATCGTGTCAAGTAACCTTCACGAGTCAACTAACTCATTCCATTTGGGAGAACAACCAGCTTTTAAAACAGAGTTGAAAACACAAACTTCAGTCCGGATGGGCATTTTTGGAAAAGATGTAGATTATCTTGAGATGCCAGGCCAAAGCAGACATGCTCTCCCTCTTTGCTTATGTAAGGAAGGGGAAACTGTGTTACCAGTCTTTGGCTCCATGCTGTATTATTGTTGAAGTATATTTTTGTTGTTAAGTAATGAAATATCAGAGCATTTCAAAAAAAAAAAAAAAATTGCTAGACTTGCGACAAGTTGCTTTGGTAATTACGTTGCAAGAAACTTTCCATCAGATGAAATATTGAAGGCACAAATTGGATTCTTCTCAATTACTTGTGCCCCAACTTTTTCCCAAGTATTTGTATCCCAATATGCAATGAGGCCCTTCTCACCTGCAAAAAAATGCTCCAAGTTAATATAAAACAGCTCAAGGAGAAATGCCTCAGAGATATTTTTTTCTTCTAGTAATTACAACTATCTGAATCCCACCTTGTTTCACAGTGATAAAAAGTAACGGTCTTACACCATCTCGAGAAAACCGACAGGATCCAAATCTTTCACCCTGGAAAAATGAACAGAGAAAGACATGTTATCATCACATGCACGAGATAATTGCATGTTGTGTCAATTCAAGGAAGAAAATCAACACAATCATATTTTGCAAACAACAATCATATTTTGCAAACAAGTTGTTCACCGTGTCCACTGATAATGAAGCTGCTGGAGTTGATGTTGAAAGGTTCCATATTCTGCAAGGACCACTGTCTCCTAATGATGCAAGAAAATTGCCATCCAAGCTGCAAATAGAAAATCAGTTCCATATGTCAACTTGTAGGTCTATTAATCTTTCATGACTACAAAACTGGCACTGAGATTTAGAAAGCTAGTGTTGATTCCTGAAAATAATTGATTTGAAATACCACAGAATAATCTTCCTTCTTTATCAGAAAGGTTTGTCAATAGTATATTTGAGGATTCATGTTTACCTGAAGTCCATATCCTTCATTGATTTATGAGCATCAGGTTGATCAAGGACAATTTTCAAACTTGGCCACTCAAAAACTCTCAAGTGTCCATCCTGCATCACAACAATGCTCAGTTATTACAATCCATCAATGCCAAAATAATTAGATGAGGCAACCATTTCATATAATTCATTCCGTGGAAATCCCATACTCAATTCGATTTATCACCTTGACTAGAGGAGTGTTTACCTTTTACAAGTATAAGGTCAATAATATAAGCAATGAATCATACCATATAGGGCACCACCATCACAAGTAGATAAATACTCCTATAAAAGACAGCCATTCGAAATTTACACTCTGGAATTAACTTGCAACTAAAACAAAATTTTCAGACATGGTGCACTTCCAACCAAAGAGGCTACAAGTTCTGATGGCATTTTCTCCATTATAGGCAACATGTGCTTCTCTTTCATTTTGACAGGTAATAGTTACTCTCCATTATCTGAGTTACATAACCACAAATTTCATCACCTAGCCTAAGCCTCGAGGGTTAGCTCAATCAATTGATTCCACTGTTTCTAGGACGTTTTCGGTAATCTGGTGCACTGTGTAGGTCCCTGGTTCGATTCCCACCGGGTCAGGCGCATTGAATCTACGCCACCAGCTTTACACTGGGTACCATCCTTGGAACAGGGGGAAGTGCCTGGGTGTTTCCCGGGGAGCTATTTCTAAGGGAAAAAAATCATCACCTAGCCATGCAACTTAACATAGCACATATATTCACAACTTTTAAAGCACATTCAAACCTTTTATGAGGCTCTATCTCGTGACAAATGATAAGTGCAAGCATACACCTTCCCTTAAGGTTTAGTCCAGGTGTTGAGCACGAATTGCTTCCACTGGGTCAAAACGTGATCTATGATCTCCAAGCATTAAAAGGTCTCCAATGTATCATTGATTTACGCTAGGGGGTATTTTATGGGCTATTATGGCAATTAGCTAGTTGTTGACCAGTTTTTCGAAAGGGAATTTGCCAGTTAGAAGCTTCGTAAATTACTGTCTTTTTCCATGATTGATGCCATATTTTTACAATTGCCAAAGACATTTAGTAAAAATCAATAATCTTTTTGTTTGCACATTCACCTGTAATAAATGTATTTCTGTCAAGCCAAAAGTTTGAACCAACTCTACTTATGTAAAATATTTAATTTCTTCAATCTTTTCATGAATTACATAGAAACTCATTCATGAAACATTTGGCTTTGAAATAGTAATGTGAGACCTTATGGGGGAAACTTTTGCCAGTTGACATTCTTGGGCAACTAAAAAAAAGATGATTAATGTTAATGAAGTTAGCATCTTAGCAATTAATACCATCTGAGAGGACCAAGAAACACAATATATTAGATATAAATTTATTGAATTCCAGACTCCTCAAAAATCTTGTTTGTTGGTTGTTTGTTGTGTGCTTTGTTACCCCCCGATTTGCATCAGGCAGGACTGACGATGATCCGCAAAGGTTGAACAAGTCATTTTTTCAAAATCAGAGTTCAGAAGTCCAGCCAGGTCTTATGACCCCTTCATTTCTTCTTCTTCTTCTTCTTCTCTATGCATGATCCATACCCCCATGCAGTGAATTGTAATAAAATGAGCTAGCATGAGGTCTTTCTTATCTAAAAGGATTAGCCCCCTAAGACTTGATCATCAGTACATACTCTAGAGTGTTTTTTCTCACTCGTTAATTATATCTTGCTCGTCAGCGAGTTATAATTTCTAAGTTTTTTCACTCACAACCTCCAAAGTTGGAGTGTGTACTAATGGTTAGGCCTTAGTGTGTATTGTCTAAGCCTAGTGTCTAATGTATATTACCATGCTAGTCATTATTTTTTATTCTTATGGACATGCACTAAGTCCCTCTAGGATTTTTTAATTGTTTTAATAAGTAGTAAAATTTCCCGCAAAACGGAATTTTTACCTTGTAATTTGATGTAATAATAAAAAAGTGGTACTAGGAGGTGTTGTATGCCTTGGGGGTGTTTGTTTTCTAACTCGGAATACCCCTTATACTCTTGTACCCCCTTTGCGAGAGAAATTATTGACTTATTCTCTAATAAAAGTCAATTTTACTCTAAAAAGGTGGAAAAAGACAAATAAATCAGCATTCCTATTTTTTAGGAAACATGTGGGACATGTTTTGAGTCAACTCACCCTCTCTCTTTGTTCACTGGGAGATAGTGGCACTTAAGGTGAGTTAGTGAGTGAGTTGGAGTTGTGAGGTGTCATTGGGAGGAGATCCCAAGAAGAGGGTGTGCCCCTCCTCCCTCATGTGGTGCTTTCTCAAGAGAGGGCGCACATCCCAAGGAGGCTGCCACCTCTCTTGGGCCATGTGTCGCCCCTCTCACCCTTCCTCTCTCCTAGTGCTGGTGCCTTACTTGAGTGGTGGTACCTCTCTCAAGTTCTCTTGAGATGTGGCATCAACCAACTTCACATATGGCACATTTCTCTTGAGATGACTAGCCCTCTAAGCTTTGGGAATGGCTCCCTCTTGTGTATATAAACAAGTAGACCCCTCTCATCATGGTTAATGGGAGTTTGGGCTTGCTTGCTGTTGTAATATTGTTGTAACATTTTGCTATTCGAATAAAAGGATTTGCAGGTCAAAGGTGGATTGTGCTAATGTGTGGATGATCATTGTCATATGCTTTAATGTTATGAGGTGATGTTGTTCTAAAATTTTGCATTTCAATTGTTAGCTAGGCCTTTGAAGGGGTGTTGTCACCCAATAGGATAGGATTAGTAAGCTAGTTTTCTTTCTTCAATCCTATTGCTTTCTTATTTGAGAGATTTTGATGTGCATGTGGGTTTCGGTTAACTAACATGCTCTTTGAGTTTCTCTTGTAGGTGACACCAAGACTTTAACAATTTGTTTTGCAAGCATTTTAGTTCACAGGGCTTTATAGTTGGAAAGGTAGCAGGACTTGCTTGTACCTCCTACATACTCTAAGATATTCAAAGACATAGTCCCTCCTCATTCCACCAAGAGACTCCATTGCCCAAGGGTTCCAAGCTATCAAGCTTGTCTTTCTCTCCTTCACGAAATCTAAATTCTCTTGGTTACTTTTCTTGCATGTAGTAGCTAGATTTACATTACAATTTAAATCTTAAGTATTTCAGCTTGCATGCAAAGTAAACTAGATCTACATTCTTGCTTACAATTTTACAAATCTTTTTGATAGATCTAGTATAGGAAAGGTCATTTATTTACTTAGTAAAGATAGATCTTTCATTTTTCATAATAAAGAGTTTTTTATCTCTAGATCTAGCTGATCTAGGTGACTTTTGCTTGCTGTCCAAACAGCAAATAAAAGACATTAGACTAGTTAGTTTCATGCTTGATTCTAGATAGTTTGCTTACCCTTTTTGTTCATTCTTTACTTGGAAAAATTTTACAAAAGTCTAACAATTTTTCCAGGCACTTTCAAAGTTGTTTTTGGCATCTTTTGGCCTCTCTTGCTTGCTGTTTTTTGCAGTTTTTGTGAGCAGCCAAGGAGAAGCTCTACCAAAATTTCAAGGATTTAGAGCTCCCAGGACCCCCTAACAAACCTCTTCTTCAGTCTAGACTCTAAACCTTTTTATTCCACCGTATTGTAAGTCTACTTGGTATTGAAAGATAAAAGACCAAGAGACATTCTTCCGAAACTATTGTAACCGAAAAGACAGAGTGGGATAACCCACTAGGCCTGCCATCCCCCCAACACTTGGGGGGAACTCTCTCTTTTTGCGTGTGGTCTCTTTTACTTGCTCTTTTTTCATTTTTGCAAAGATAAAATAAACCCAAGCACCACAAAACATTAGTTAGTTTCAATTTCTAGAATAGATTAGTTTAGATTTCAATTTTGCATTTCCTTTCAGTCATTTCAATTTCGCTAAGCAATAAACCTTCCCCCTCAGCACCTTAGTATGCTCTGGCCCCTCGCGAGCTTTGCTTGATCTTGGGTGCCATCAGAAACGGAGCTGAGTAGTGTGGATTAGTTTAACTAGGACAATCTTTTTTCAATTATTGATAAAAGGGAACCATACTCGTGGGATTGCATGTTAGTTCGTGGGGAAACTTTAACATCTTCGGTTCTCTCCCCGTTGGAAGTCCTGCAGTCTTTTGGGTGTTAGAATCAAAGAGATGTGTTCATTTTACCATAGACAATATCACCATTCTCACCCAACCATAGGCATGCAACCACCCCCAAGCACCATAAGCTTTTCTAGATAGAATGATTCTGGAAGCAACACTAGAACCAACAAATAACCAAGAGATCTCATCTTTCTCCAAATATAGTTCACCAAACAGAAAGTCCCAAAGCCACAGAACAAGAACAATACTCAACTGCAGTAGTTGCAGTTACAGCAATTACAGCAATTGTAGTTGCAGTTGCAGCGGCTGCAATTGCAGTTGCACTTACCAAGAATACCACCAAGAACCGTCACCAAGAACACCACCAAGAGATACTAGAGGATAGGGTGCACATCTTAGGCTATATGGCGCTAGAGAGAGAGACCAAGAACCATCCCAGAATATCCACCTTCCATCCTTACAGCTGCAACTCCAAACTTGCGCCAAACTTGATTGAGTGTGTGAAGTGTGTGTACAAATGAGCTAGATCATCTCTTATTTATAGTGGTTCTTGTCACTTGTCTAGGCTGACTTGTCCTTTTAGAATCTAATACTTTAATATTAATTCTTTTACTGAGTCGACTTGTCCTCTAGGGTTTCTACACATATGTTTAGGGTTTCTCTTGCTTCCGGAATATTCTATTCTAGCCAAAGGTTACACATGGAGGTTAATACCTCCCGCAACTACCATAATATCAACAATCCCTCCTAGCTAGAGAGGTATTAACAAGTAGCATCATCATAGGCACACAGGCTATCTCATGATCACGTAGATCAATTCACGAGAAACATCACCACTATCAGTATCATCTGATAGCATCAACTGCATCATCTCTCGAGGCCATACTCCATCTGAGTAATTGGGCATGATGTTGAATAAGTCACTCACTCAACATAGTGATACAAGGACCAATCTTCTAATCCAAACCTACGTCCTAGAAGAATGACTATCCCAACAGATGTTGAATGTCCTCAATGGCTCCAAGAACCATCCTCTCCACTGCATCATCTCTAAGTTGTATGATCATATCTAAGTTGTACTAGCATGATGTTCTGCATCATATCTAATATGTACTAGCATGATTATATCTAACATGATGCGGAGTACCATCTACATCATCTCTAATCCGTACAAGCATGGTGTCAATGCACCATCTCTAAGTTGTACTCACATGATGTAGATCAATGCCTCTACATCATCTCACTATCCATCTAGCTAGCAATCATCTCCAACACTAGAGGTAGTCTCCATGGCAATCAGAACAATGCCATCCAATAGAACACAATTGTGTCTATTCATAGTAGTATACAACTACTATCCGGTGGTACACAACCACTCCTAGTAACACACGGCTACTAACTACTGACACATAGTCACAACCAGTGGAGCACATCCACCACAGTAGCGTACAACTATTGTCCAGAGACATACAGTCTCCACAGCAATCATATCATCTGATATCAACCTGCATAACAATACCATGATACAAACTGATTCATCTGGGCCATTCTTCCACTCGCATCTATGCGATCTGGAAGAGTATCTGCCCTCGGAAAGTTAAACATTAGCCATGGGCTATCTGGACTATTCTTCTCAAGCATAGAAGAATAATTGTCTCTGATTTCTGAACCTGGTCCATTCACCTAACTAGGCCATTCTTCCAGCACTAATCACAGTGCAACCTAGAGAGAATGAGTCTTCCCTAGGGAATGACTATCCCTGATTGTTGAACATGGACCATTCACCTAACTAGGCCATTCTTCCGGCACTAATCACAATGCAACCTAGAGAGAATGAGTCTTCCCTAAGAAATGATTGTTCGTACCAATTCCTATGGAAATGATTGTCATGCACCAACCTCCTATAACGGACCATTCTTCGAAACTGCTCACAACTATGAACTTTGAAAGAATGACTGCCCGGAGAGGTGGACCATTTTGCTTGACCACTACTCGGAGTGAATTCCAAGAAGAATGATTGTCCTAGACCATTCCCCCACACTAGCCACAAGGGAATCGATGTCTATGGTACATCCGCAATCTATCGGACCATTTTCATTACAAAAATGACTATCCGATTTGGACTATTTTCCGAACTGGAAAATCACTGTGAGTCAGAAATCTTGGGCCACTTTCCGGATTGGAAGGTGACTACCCAACCTGGACCATTTTCCGAACTGGAAAATGACTGCCCATAAATCAATAAAATATCAGTGCTCCCTCCTAACCTAGGAAGTAATCACTTCCATTTCCAATAAGATTTTCATCTCCACGAATTCAGCTTGTCCCTTAAGTACGTAAACTTTTCATCTTGGACAGAGGCTTTACCAAAATATATGTTATATCCTCATCTGTGGAGATATACTGGAGAACCACTTCTCCCCTCTGGACTCTATCACAGAGAAAATAATACTTGATCTCAATGTGCTTCGACTTGTCATGGAACACCGGGTTCTCTGAAAGATTCACACAGTTTTGATTATCACAATATATCACTGTCGAATCCATCACTTGATCAGACAGTCCAGAAACCAGCTTACGGAGCCGCACTTCTTTTGTACAAGTATCACAAGTTGCAATATACTCTACTTCTGCAATGTTGAGTGCAACAGACTCTTGTTTCCTGCTATCCCATGATATCGAGGCAAAGCTCAAACTAAAACATATCGAAGAAGCACTTCTTTTGTTATCTGCACTCCCTGCCCAATCTGAAACGATAAATCCAAGCAGTTGTATATCATGACTCAAACGTCCACAAAGACATTTCAAGGCATGCTTTGCAATTATTCAATTTTCATGGCTAGGTTCCACCTAGAACTATTTTCACAGCAAAGCAAATATCTGGCTAAGTATTCTCCAAATACATCAACGAGCTATTCAATTGTCGATACATGGACGGGTCTACTGGATCAGAGTCTCTCAACTTCTTCAAATCTATCATCATGCGAGTTTGCCATGGATTTGTAATCCATTATCCCGGACTTCTGAAGAACCATTTCAACACACTTCCTTTTTCATAGGAAGTTTTCACCACGCTTTTGTTGTACATGAGAGGCTTTGCACCAAGTTGCTTGAATCCATACAAGGTCTTCTTCCATATGCATACATGGGTCTCTTTCTGGTATACCTCAAAACCTTGAGGTTGCTCTACATATGCTTCTTCTTCAATTACTCTGTTGAGAAGAACAATCTTTACATCCATCTGATTTCAACCCATGAATATTACAAGAGATATAATAGCTCAAGTAGAGGTATATCTGGTTACTGGAACAAGTTGTCATCATAGTCTTCTCCCTCCTTATGGGAGAACCCTATAGCCCTGAATCTCGCCTCGTATCTATCAAAGCTTCCATCTTCCATTCATTTTGCTTGAATGGCAGTCAAAGATCCTCAAGTGTTCAACACTTGGCTTCTTTTCCAGAGAAAGCTTATTTTGGAGTCATGTTCTTCAATATATGATGAGGACTTCTATTCTGAACATATACGGCTGCCATAGTTGCTTTTCTCCATAGAAACATGGATAGATTCTAGTCATTCATCATTGCCTTAACAAATTCTTCAATGGAACAATTCTTTCTTTCTGCCACATCATTCTGAGGGAGAATTAGCTCCCTCCTAATCCCAAATGTTTTACAAAGAGGCAACGAGATTCTTGGAGGTGTATTCTCCTCCATTATCGAACCTCAAGATCTTTATCTTCCGCTTAGGCATTGATCCACACACATCTAAGTGAATGATGTCCAAAACTCCTTTTTTCTTTCCATGCTTCCATTAGAATTGGTACTTAGTGAGATCACCTGCCTCACCACTTGATGGTGTCATCTGCTCCATGTTTGCAACTATCACTGTAGCTCCTTCTCAAATCTCTCGCATGTGACCTGCCAGGAACAAGAACAACAAGGGCAAAAATATTTCTAATAGCATTTTCATAAAAAACATATCTATGGTAACAAGGATGGTAGTCATCATAGAGTTACCAAGGTGACCTGCCCAGGAGAAAACAAGAAATATCTCTCTAGAGGAGATGTTAGTTCATTTTGCAATAACCATCTATATCAATAGTATTCACATGTCATAAAGTATTCATTATATCTAGCAATAATAGAACCTTTCAAAGACTGCTTTCACAATTTGTGATGTAGCAACTATCACCCTTGATATATACAAATTGGAAGCTTAACAATTTAATCAAACCTGAAGCCTCAACTGCTATGGAGGGTGCGCTTGATCCTCTGAATGCACTGAATCCAAGATTATAGCTTGGACAAGGTCTCTAGTACTTTCCCTGCAAACAAACTCATGTTTTTCTCGATGATATAACTTGGATAGCATATACAAGTGCATATCTTTGAAGTCTTGTAGCATCGTCCAACTTGTCTTCCAATCTGAAACTAGATACTATCTTGACAAGAAGAGATTAGAAATTGAACCAGAAGATTCAATGGTTAGAACAAGCTAGAAACTCTAAGATTTCAACTTTGACCAAATCAATTTGACCAGAAGTCAACCTTTGACTTTGACTTTGACCAAAAATTCAAACCTGACGTTTTTGCTAGATGATGGTACCAAGAGGCACGGTAGGCTAGGGCGCACTAGGATGTCAAGGAATTAGGTCAAACGCTTCTAGAATATTCTATTATAGCCAAAGGTTACACATGGAGGTTAATACCTCCCGCAGCTACCATAATATCAACAGTGGGTACCCTTTGAGGGATAATTGTTAAAGGGCCAAATCATAGCTTAGATTTTTTCCCTTTTTCACATTTACAATCATGCATGGACAAAGTGGACTTGCAACATCAAGCCACTTCATTGAATCAACCCACTAATTCAACCAATCACCCTTAATAATAAAATTTGTCAAGAGCACTTGCAACACATCTCGCAGCATCACTTTACTTTTGGCACTGGTCTACATATTTCCATTTTGCTTATCATTAGTATTTCTCATTTACTTTCAAAATTTCAGGTATTATATTTTCTTATCAGTTATCTTGAAGTATTTGATTTGCTTAAGCAATTCTTTATTTGTGTCATTATATGTTGCTAGAATAGTTGCACTTCCTTTTGTTTCATATTAACTCCTAGAATAATATTGTTTATTATTTGTACTTAGATCTAATCAACCTTTAGATTCGTTTTTTAGAGACTAACCCCCTTGGCTTCGCTGGGAGTTATCCTAGACAGAAAAGTCGAGTGTCAAGTGGCAGCTACCCGACTTGAGACTTGCCCCCAAGGCCACACCTAGTGGATTGAAGATTTCTTCCACCTAACTCGAAGTGTGGATTAGGCGGCAACACTTTTGGCGTCGTTGACGGGGATAAATCTTTATATTCCCATAATAGGACTTTTGTTTTCCTTTCTTGATTTTGCTTTGTTTGATGCTTGTTGTTTATTAGAAATAGACTCGATCATCTGGCAACTCCACTTAATCACAATTTGACAAAGTATTCTACAAGAAGGAACTCACAAGGCTTACTTAACTTCATCCCTGAATCTAAAAAGGTTTATAGGAGGTTGAATAAACTTACTTCTCGTAGAATCCTTGATCATCTCAGATTCGAGTCCATTTATGATATATATTTGCTATTTAATAATTCTAGACTAAAAATGGATGATTTATATAAACCATGTGATTTTACTGCAATAAATGGTTATCCACATGCAATTCCAGAAAAAGATCTAGATAAGTTGCCTTCCTTTCAAGGCAACAATGCTACAAGTGCTAAAACACGTATTAGAGCTTTTACAAATTGTGATAATAAATGGTGTGGCAATGTCGCACATGACGATGTTAAAATGAAACTTTTTGTCTTGTCATTAGAAGAAGATGCTCTTGATTGGTTTTCATATTTTGCAAATAATAACTTTAAAACCGTAAAAGACTTTATAGATGCCTTCACAAAGAAATGGGGGAAAAGAAAGAACATCGTCACCTGTTAGTTGCATTTTAATGAATTAATCAATAGCCTTCACAAAGATATCAAACCTCCAGATACTTTTGTCCTTGTCTACTATATAGAGGATTTTATTGGGGAAATGTGCCACCAACTCAAAGATTAAAGAGCCATCCAACCTTAAGATTGCCCAAGAGACAGCTATAAAAATTGATAAGAACATGCAAGCCTCGGGAAGGTCTAATTTGTCGGGTTTTACCAGGGGTGGTTCTTCAAAACGGTCAGAGCCTAAGGGAAAAGCAGTTAGCACAGAAAATAAAGAGTCTTCTAGCGACCCCTTAAAAGAGTTAACTTAAGTAATCAATGCCATGGAAGCCAACTATGCAAGTCAACTAAATGTCGTGCAAAATCGTTTGATTTCGATGGAAAGAATGCAAGCCAACAGATTTCAAACTAGGCCCAATAATAAAAGATGGCAAAAGAAGGGGCCCTATCTAAAGAAAACCGAGGTACTATGAGGCTACCAACTAAGGTTTGTCTTTGACCTTGAGATTGGCTCTAAGTTTCAATCTCCAAAACTATCCTTTGTTGTTTTTATGACAACAAACAATTTAGTAACATTTTGCCCATAGTTTTTGTTGGTTAAGTGTTCTTTGAGGTGCCCTTACAAGTGTTTTCAAACCGGTGGTTAGCACATACAATATATCTCAAAACAAGTAACACTCCTCTAAATATTTACAACACAAATAAGGTAATCTACACTCTAAGCATGCATGAAAATAGGACATAGGTATATTTGGTCAACATGACCCTGGATAAAAACCCCCCGGGGAAAACCAGTTTGGAATGGAAGTATATATAAGTGGTGTCTAAAGCATAAGATACAACAAGAAATACAATACGATGGAACCTGTATACAAAGCAAGCTCCTCTCGAGACTTGCCAAAGGAACCAAGAAGAAATGCACCCAAGACTAGTGCGCCTCTTCCTCTTGTTGCCAAATCCACTGAAGTGAAGCGCCCTTGACCTTGGATGCTCTGAAGAAGAATCCCTTGCACACAAATGTGCTATTGTGTACTACCTCTCCACTGAAACAAATAGATCTGACATCCTCCAAGTGTAGCTCCTCCCTGCTAGGTGTGCGCCCACCTCCTATAGTGCGCCCTCCTCCAAGCAAGTGTGATCACCACTAAATAATCAGGCCCCAAGCTCCCATAGCTCCTCCATGAATAGAAGCGCCCAAGCTACCCTCTTCCAATGCCTCCAAACGCATCCTCATGCTCCCTCTCAAACTCTCCAAGTGAGCAAATGAATGAATGAGCCTCTCTTGGCCCCTTACGCCCTCCTTGAGCAATCCATAAGGAAACCTAAATGGGGATGGCTAGGATCATCCCAAGCCATCTCTAATCAATGGTTGAGATCATCCCACAATAATCTCAACTCAAAACCCACTTTGGGTTAAGTTCCATATTGTCATCCTTATACACACCTACTAACGTGGAGAAGTCTCTAACCCACTTGATGTGTCCTTAGAGGAACAAGCGTAAGTCTAGACCCATTGTCACCTCGATCTAGATCTCTTCCGTCTAGGCTCACTCCTAGGGACGCCAAGGGGGGTAGACCCTACTTAACTATGTTAAGTTTTAATCAATGATCTAGGAGTTAATTTGGTTTTTATTAGGGAGACCCAACCCAATGACAAGCAAACAATGCAAATGCAATTCCTTTAATGAGGGGCAAACCTTTTCTTGGCTAATACATTAAAATAGACCAATGCCTAAAATATACCCAAAGTTTACTTATTGAGATGAGCAATTAAATATATACTTACAACATGAAATAAGACATGAAATATCTACACAATGAATTAGATAGTGAAATGACTATTAGCTTTAGACAATTATTTCAAAATGAGCAAAGAATGCTTACAACCAAAAATAAAGAATCTCTAATACATGTAAATATTCTCGATGAAAGAAAGTGCTTGAAAGAAAGTAACTTAGAACATGAGATTGCTTGGAAAGTAAAATCACATGGAAAGTAAATTGCTTGAAATGTAAAATTGCACAACTTGAAAAGTGAGATTGCTTTGAAAGTAAATAGTTAAACTTGAAGTGCGATGTTGTGAATGTAGTTGGTTGATTTTAATAGGTTTTAAGTCTCTCTTGAATTAGGGGGATTAAACTGTGATAGATACAAGCCTAAACTATGTGACTACCCCAAACTGTTATCCCCTCAACCAAAAGGAATTGTTGGGTGCTCAAGAAGAAGGACAAACAAGGTCTTTCCCTAGCTCCACAGGTCAATTCCGAAATGCTTGGGTGCTCAAGCAAGGAGGACACGTAGTGCCTTGAAGCCGTCCACGACTTCAACCCCTTGTAGCCTCCCAAGTCACCATTTTTTGTGGTGGAAACAATAACAATTGGATGCCTAATTAAACTAACTTTCAATCATTTTCTCTTTCTTAGTTACTCAAGATCCACAAAGTGGCAAGGGGAGGGAATACGGGGCAAAGGTGGAGCAAAAATATGATTACTTTGCAATAATTTAAAATTAAGACTAGCCTTCACGATATTGCAAGGATGGCTTAGGCCAATCTCTTTGCAAGGTGTGGGAAAAAATAAATAATTTAAATGACTTGGAAAATTAAAGAGAAACCCCACAACAATGGCATAAGATGGAGGACAAGCCTACCGTTTTGGCCAAGGTGGGTATTGTTGCCGCCTTATACACACCTGAGAGACGTGGAAGAAATATTCAATCCACTCGGTGTGTCCTTGGGGGCAAGTGAGAGTTAAGGTGATGTCACCTAATCCTCAACTCCTTCGTCTAGGCTAACTCCTAGCAAAGCCAAGGGGGGTAGTCCCTAACAAATATACTAAGGCTTGAACTAAACTAAGTACAAGAAATACATCTAGGAGTTTTATTCTTTCATCAACCAACTATAAAATGAAAATACACATATCAATTATTCACCACGATATATATTAACATATACTTGCATAAAAGGATACTTAAGACACAATTGTTAGATGCAAGTAAAAATCCAATTGCTTCAAGTAAATAACTGAAAAGTAAATGAAGCATATGGCTTTGCAAAGTGTGTAATATGAGACCAGTGCCTTAAAGGTAATCGTGGGTAGTGTAGTTCGTGTATTTTATTAAGGTAAATTGATGTTGAGTTAATGAGAGTGTTTGGCATCTTTGGAAGTTAACTCTTTGTTTGGAAACTTGCGGAGAGTTTATCGAAATCCAAATGGTCTCACCAATAAACTCACTCAAAGTGATGGATGTCCAAAACGGGTGGGAAGCCAAGTCCCGAGAAGGTCCGCCTTACTTCGCAGGTCACTTTAAAGCGTTTTCTCGTGCATTAAGTTAACTACTTTAGAGATTTCCCTAATTATTCTATCACCACTGACCAGCTCAACGTGTATGAAACTTACTCCCAGCAGATCGAGACTAGCTCACAACTGGAAAGGTCAGGAATCACACTGAGAGCTGAGGGGAAATGTTTATTTTAAACAAGAAATAAAATGTTGGAATTGAAATGTTTTCTAATTACTAATGTCTTCATTGACCGGCCTCTTTTGGAGGAGCTGATGAGACAGGTTATTTGCCAACTTTGAAAATTGCAAGAAAACAACTAACAAACAATTTAAGATTATTGTGATTGCAAAAAAAGAAAATCTAAACTAAAATTGTGGTTTGTTTTAATTTTAGAGCTGAAAGTGAACTTGTTGGAGTGCTTAAAACAAAGGAAAGAAATGAAACCAGCAAAACAAAGATCCTGAAACACAACACACCCCCCCGGGGGAAGAACAAAGTGAGGCCTCCTTTGGCTCACTAATTTTATTACCACGGTTACAATTGCTCTTTGAAGAGTCTTGAGATCTCTTTAAATGAGATTGGACCCTTATATATGAATCATAAAACTGAAAAAATCACTTTTACAATGGTTTTAACAAAGTAATGTCACTTTCGGGGTCTTAGAAACTTCAAGTCTTTGGATTTTCGGTAGAATTTCCTTGTCCTTGCACAAACCTGCACAAAACCAACAAACAAATGAATGCAAATATGGCCAAAAACACTTTAAGAGTGTCTTTGATTATTAGTTTATAAAACTGAAAATTTATGAGCACAATCCTATGATAAACTAGCAAATTTTTTAATCTAAATTAACTAAGAAAAGTCATTTCTTACTATTCTTCTTTGTTGTCCTAAAACATAAATATGAAACAGTAAGCCTTTGCTCAGATATGTAATTTTAAACTCTTGAGAAACTAACTATCTTAAGCCTTTAGATTTCAGCAAGGAAAGAGAGCTTAAAGATAATAAACAGCAAGCTAGATCTAAATAAGTTTTTCTTTAGAGAAGGAGATCTAAACTACTTGCTTTTAGCTTGCAACAGAAAGATAACTTGTATTACTTCTATGAATTTGAAATCTTGCT
The DNA here is from genome assembly GCA_000966675.3 of Picea glauca. Taxonomy (NCBI): domain Eukaryota; kingdom Viridiplantae; phylum Streptophyta; class Pinopsida; order Pinales; family Pinaceae; genus Picea; species Picea glauca. Next base: position 88,843 of record JZKD02S1673282.1, read on the forward strand.
TTGCAAATAAAATAACCCAACAGAAAATTTTAGTTTTTAATTTGAGAAAGAGATGAGAAGAAAAGGTTTATTAAACCCTTGGAATACTTGGGCAGAAATGGAGTCCTTTTAGCATGAAAGAGGGGCTATTGTCCTTATTTGTTTTGGAGAGAAAGTAAGAGCAAGCAAGCAAGCTCATCCAATCCTTCAAATGAGATCCCTAAAGTCCATAAAAATTGCAAGCAACCTGTTAGATCTTGGTGTTACCTATAAAGAAACTCAATGGCATATTAGCTAAACAAAACATAAAATGCACATTTAGATTTCCAGTATAGATAATCAATAGGAAAAGAAAATCAAACCAGATTTACAATCCTATCCCTTATGAGTAATAGTACTCCTTACAAAGGCCAAATTCAACAAATTACAATAAGCAAATAAATGGAATAATATCACCTCATAAAAATGCACTTGACAATGAGCAACCACAAATAGATCCACACCAAATTAGCCTCCAAAGCCTTTTTATTCCAAGTATGAAAGACAAATCACTGTTACAATAGCACAAATCCCAAGCTCCAACTAGCTTTAGCAATGGAATGGTGCTCCTTTATATAAGAGATAAGATGAGTTTATCAAGGAGGACGATGCACCACTCAGTGAAGAGGAGCGCACCACTCGGATGGGTAATACAGCCATATGTATGGGAGGAGGCTGCCACCTCTCCCAACACTCTAGCTACTCGCCACCTTGAATATTTGAGGGGATATGGGGGTGCCACCTCTCAAGAGGTTGGCTGCCCTTCATGGGAATGCGCCACCTCTCAAGAGGTGCGCACCCCCTTATTGGCACATGCTCAAAACACAATCATAAATGCCCCACTTTATTCCTCCAATGAGAATCATCATTTTGCTGCCACATAGCCTTTTGAAGCTTTATTTGTCTCCAACATGTCCCCACGTGTTTCCTTGATTTTTACCTTTGCTGATTTTCTTTGATTTATTTTGACTTTTTGGGGTTTTTTGGAGCAAATTTGATTTTTAAGTGATTAAAATCACTAATTTTGCTCAACTAAGTGGATATTTAGGTAATATGGGTGCTCTAGGTCCAAAAATGAGCACCCCCAAGGCATATTAAGTTCCCTAGTACCACTTTTTTAATACATCTTTATTTTTTAATTAGAAATTGTCGTTTTGCGGCAAATTTTTAATTAACTGAAAAATTAAAAAAAAACTAAGGGGGACTTAGCACATTTTCATAAGACTCTAGGAGTATGTTTAGCACGGTAATATACATTAGACACTAGGCTTAGATCCATGCTAAGGCCGAACCATGAGTATATACTCCGGCTCTGGAGGGATTGAGTGAAAAAACTCATAAATTATAAATTGCCTGAACGGTAAAATATAATAAATAAATAAAAAAACACTCCAGAGTACAACTCATGCTTAAGACTAAGCTGGCTAAGACCTTTTACAAGTTCATCATGCAACATCTTTTATTACAATTTTTTATAGAAACGTGAAAAAGTTGGTCTTTATTGATCGGCTGAACTTCTGAACTCTGAACTTTGAATAATAATGTTCAATCTTTGGCGGCTCGCTGGAAGTCCATCCTAGAGCAATTTTGATGGATAACAGGTATAATAAAAGAATTTAAATGACTTGGAAATCAAAGAGCAACCCTTCAACAATGGCACAAGATGGAGGACAAGCCTACCGTTTTGGCCAAAGTGGGTCTAAAAAGGAAATGCAAGAAATTTAATCTACCAAGCCTTCACGATATTGCAAGGATGGCTTAGGCCAATCTCTTTGCAAGGTGTGCGCAATATTTCTAACTAATTATAATATCAGACTTTTATATTTATTAGTGAGAATGCAAGCCCAAGAGACTCTCTTGGGCTGCTTACAATGCTCTAGAAGAAGAGAAATGAGAGTGGGTTTGGTACCCAAGCTCTAGGAGGCCTTTTTAGTGTTTTGGGGGCCCAAAACAAGTAGCACCTCCCCTATTCTTGGCGAGAACCTACATAAATCAGCAAGCTAACTTGCTAGAAAATGCTACACACAACTTAGAAAAATGATTAATTTTTATTAGCACATAAAACAGAAATTTATATGTAAAAATCTGAATATGAAAATGAAGTTTAAGTGACTATTCCAAATCAGAAAATTGCTTATAAATAAGAGGAAAGGGTAGAAACAAGAAAAGAAAAATAGTAGAAACTTTGGATAGTTGAATGAGTGAATTCCCAAATCTGAAATTCACCCCTCCAATCCTCTAGTGACCTGCAAATAAGTATATTTTTGCTACACAAGACAACAAGGAGGTGAGAGCATCTAATAAGCTTGCAAAATACTTTCCAAACTTGAGAGAAACTACCACAAAACTAATAGTAATACTACTACCAATTATTCTCAAGCAGAATACTTTGTTTGGGTCTCCAAGTTAAATTAGTGAGAGCAAAAAAAATACAAGAAATGAAATGCACAATATCACCTCACAAGAACACCATGAAGAGCACCAAGAAGACTCACAATGCATACAAAAGATCCTCCAAAGCTTCATTTATTATCCACAAAATGTTGCTACAAATACTTGTAGCAAGATTTACAATGTGAGAGAGAGAGAGAAAAGAACGGGAGAAATTTTGGCATAATAGACTTGCTATGAGAATAGATGATGAAATGAGGAGGGAAGGCATTCTTTTATAGTTGAGGGAGAGGGAAGACCCCTCTTGGATGAGCTCCAAGTGTC